>CM040240.1:49613583-49930458 GCA_022545495.1 Chrysanthemum lavandulifolium | reverse complement strand
CACAATCACTTGGATAAATCCACACAAGGTTTTTCCTTGGTATGCTCTGCTACACTCGGGAGTATGTAAACCTTTAAGTAATGGACTATATAAGTTTGGCACCAAATGAAACAATTAAATGTGGGCACGAAGTATGCTTGATATGGAGAATATCATCCGTGTCCTTCATCTTTTATTCTTAGCATCGGGCCTTAAGATAAATATACATAAATCAAATGTTTATGGAATTGGGGTATCATTGGAGGAGGTGAATAGCATGGCAAATGTAACAGGTTGTGAAGCAGGTGTCTTTCCCTTTGTTTACCTTGGACTTCCGATAGGTGCAAACATGAATCATACGGTTAATTGGAACAAGCTTCTTGACCGGTTTCAGGCCAAACTTTCTTCGTGGCAGGTTAGTTTATTGTCCAGTGGAGGCCGCTTAACCCTTCTTAAATCTATTTTAGGTAGCCTCGGGATATTTTATATGTCTATATTCAAGGCTCCTGAATCCATTCTTAATAAATTAGAAAGCATGCGGGCATTGTTTTTCTGGGGTGGTAATCAACATTCTAAAAAAATGGCATGGTTAAAATGGGTTAATGTTCTAGCGTCTCATGATAAAGGAGGTTTGGGTATCGGAAGTTTGAAATCTTTTAACCTTGCTCTCCTACAAAAATGGCGTTGGAGGTTGGTTACAAATCTGCTACGGTGCTATGGACTTTTTGGCGGTACCGAAACAATATCGTCTTCAATTCCCAATCCATGCGGAAAAGTGATATTTTTGATTGTATTCGTTTGTTTTTTTTTTCTTGATTTAAGTATAGAAATGCTAAGATTCATAGTTGGAGTGACTGGTTAAAGTATCCTTTGTAATTTCTAGCTCCTTGTTAGAGGTTTTGTTTTTATACATTTTTCCGTTCAAAAAAAAATGTGGGCACGAAGTGAAACTAAAACCACCCATGACTTTAAAGTTTTGCTAAAAAGAATGGATAAAGTTTTAACACAATCATCAACTGTTTTAAAGAAAGACTACAAAATTATTACGAAGTTTCAATGAAATTATGCTCACAAAAACAAACCGGGTGCGATGATATTTTCAGATATTATTAAAATTTAGGACGTGTAATTATTAACAATGTCCAAGTTATATCATCTATATATTAATCATGCACATTATGATTTGTTTAAAACTAGCGGGTTAACCCGCGTTCTGACAGTCACGTTGCTTCGATCATTTTATTCACGGGAATGAATTCTTTAAAGTTTTTTTTTTTTTTTGCTTGTTCTTCTTGCGTCTTATTCATCTTGCGTCTTGTTAAGCGGCAGCGTTCTCGTTAATGACTAAATGTGTTTTAGTATATATATACTCCTCCGTCTCAATTTAATTGTCATATTTCCATTTTAGGATGTCTCGAAAAGATTGTCCACTTTCCTTTTTAGTAAAAGCAAAAAGAATCTAAAGGGGAATATTATTTGTGTGGTTGAAAATTAAAGTTGGACCCACTTTTATTAAAGCTTTGTCTTTCTCTCCGACAATTAAATTGAGACGGAGGAGTATAATTTAGGACGCGTAATTATTATCGAATAGTTGGTAAATAGGAACTTCTATGGAAGCAGACATTGTAATCGTGGTGGTTGTGAGTTCAAGTTGCGTGTTTTGTTGTCTTTTTACGTCTCAATAGTGCGGAGACTTTGTTCACTTAACGGTATCTCTTGCAAGCTCTTCCATTATCACTGATTCGTATGCATGGCCACATGGGGAGGGACAAAAAAGGGTGTTGGCCCTCTAGAATTAAGCCCATTAGCAGTGGCGTAACTTGAACAGTTTCGTGAGGGCCGAAACATAAATCATTACATGTAATATAAAAAACGAGAAATGACTCGTAAAGCAATAAAAATTACAGGTTAGCTCGGCGTTGTTTAAGATCTTACGTTCACGAATTACATATTTGGTATCATAAAATCTATAACTAGAGTCACTTTATATTTTCTTCTACCCATAATCCATGTTTATCAGTGATAATCCTCACCATCCATCTATTTTGATTTAATGGTGAGGATTAACCTAAATTAGTAGATAAACTTAAGTCCACGTTTTTTTCTTGTCTTTTTGTCTTTCTTTTTTATTCATTTTTTTTATTTTTATCCACATTTTTTTTTATTTTTTTTTAATTCGTTGTTTCTTCGATTTCATACGTTTTCATCTGTTTTCATACGTTCTTATACGTTTTCGCCTGTTTTCATACGTTTTCATCATTTTTCTTTCATTTTCGTCTATTTTTCATACGTTTTCAGACGTGTTATTACTCTTTCATACGTTTTCGCCCGTTTTCATACGGATTCGTCCGTTTTCTTACGTTTTCGTCCATTTTCTTAAGTTTTCGTTCGTTTTCATCGTTTCGACTATCACAGTGATTTACGTGATACTCGAATATCACTTGTGATTATCGAATATCACTTTGTGATTTTACGAATATCACATTGTGATATTCGAATATCACTGTGATTTTATGAATATCACTCGTGATATTACGAATATCACTGTGATTTTACGAATATCGATCGTGATATTCTTAATATCACTTTGTGATATTCTGAATATCACTTGTGATTTTCTAGATATCACTATGTGATATTTTGAATATCACGTGTGATTTTCATGTTACAAAACATTAGTTGAAAATCACTTGTGATATTCAAAAAATCACTTATGTTATTCAGAATATCACTTGTGATATTTAGAATATCACATAATATCACTTGCGATATTCACAGTATGATTTGTGATATTGACGTGTGAAAGCGTTTAAAACGGCGAAAATATTTAATAACGGACGAAACGCAAGAAAACGGACGAATATGTATGAAACGTAAAACACGATGTGAAACGGACAAAACGTATGAATAATGGACGAAAACGTAAGAAAAGCGGTAAAACATATGAAAAAGACAAAAATGTATGAAAACGGACAAAAACGTATGAAAGCGGCGGCGTATGAAAGCGGACGAAAATAGATGGCGTGTGGAAGCGTATGAAAGGGAAGAAAAAGCGTAAATAGCGTGAATTAAAAACCAAACAAACAAAAGCGTGAATATAAAAAATGTGAATTTAAAAAAAGCGTGAATATTAACAAAAACGTTTATTAAAAAAAGAAAAAAAAGTGATTATAACCAAAAGCGTGAATTAAAACAAAAACAAAAAAGAACATCGTTTGATATAATAAAACATTAAGAGTTTACAAAGATAGGTCCCAAATGAAATTAGACATGTGCGGAATTAAGTTTGTTACAATCCAAACGATGTTTTAAAGTGCATAAAACCCAGTGAGACAGCGTCGTCACGCGACTCTATGATATGTCCACATGCATGTCATGAAGTGAATGCCTTAGATACCGAAAATACATTGCTAAAAGTGTCAACACAATGGTTGAGTGAGTTCATAGAGTTTACGAAAATGTTTTATCGACCAAGCATAAGTATAAGTTATGTATGACAAATATGTCACAAAATGGTACAATTGCTTAAGCACATGACACGAAGCTAGGCATTCACGATGTTCGCCCCAACAGAGTGTTTTGCCAAACAACTCAATGATGATAAAATGAAATGCATCCGTTGACGATTAGGACCACCAACACCGATGGAGGAGTCACCTCAATAGATCTATCCACTCACTTTCGCTTCTTCCGAAATTAACGGTTCATGATTATGAAATGGGGACATTCAATTGGCAATGAGGTAACTTAAGCAATGTAAATGAATTTGAATATACTTGGGCTCGTAATAAAATGATGTGCAATGTATTCTCCCCCGTAGGTTTGAAATAATGTATAAACTTGAATAAAATCGGGGCTATGAAAACTCACTTGGTACAATGATGCGATGGCAAAAGTGAGTACACTGAAATGAAGCGCAAATCTCTAACCGTGACCTATTATGAATGATATGATCTATAATAAGTTATGATGTAATGTTATGCATGCAACTCGTATGATATCTATACCACTTGTGAATTTTTGAAAATAAAGTTTAGCGTCGAAAAATAATCTTATAACGTCTTGACAATTTATACATTACTTTACAAGTATTTTTGTTGAAATGATATCCTACGATAATCATTTAGTGATTTATTATGAAATTATAGTTTTTCGTCGTAAAACAATGTCATTTGACAATTCAGAAAGTGACTAAATGGCCTCGAAAAGCTAGTCGTAAATTAGTGCACATCGAGTGTTAGGAAACAAACTCAACGGTTTTGGAAAGCTTGTAGCATTATCTCAAAGTTTTATCATTTAAGTTTTTATCATAGAGGTCTCGATCATGGAGAAAAACATAGGTAAAGTAGGATACTTGTACAAAAAATATTGTTTAAAGGTGATTTTTGGTAAAGTTTGAGTGACCGTATTTTATTCGTTAAAACTCCGTTTGACGAACGGTTGGACATTTTGGAGAATAGGCTAGGCGAACTTACTTTTACTAGAAGACATCATTTTATAAAAAGTACTACATCAATGTTAAAAACGACCCTCAACATGGTCATTCGCGGCCGTAATGTTTGTCTATTAGAAAATATATTAGTTATGCTTATATAAAATAGTTACGGCAACCTTGTTTAAACGCGTGTAATTTAATCGTTACAAGTCCGTTTTCTACGTTTTATATGTCCTTAGCTTCGTGTTAAAGTATACTAATATATTTTTGATAATTCGAATCATTTAATATCGCTTAAGACTCATTTTGACTCGTAAAGTTTGAGACAACATCTTGAAATTTTACGAAAATATAGTTTTCGTCGTTAAACTTGAAAATAGCATAACTTCTTCGTTATAACTCCGTTTAACCCATTCAATGCCACGTTTTCGTTTTAAAATATATTTTCTAAATATCTAACCCAAAATTTTTTACCAACTGTCGAAATTTCCAGAATTCACAGAAATGATCAGACCCTTATATATAGTTGTCGAAATGGATTTTTCTCGCGTAAAGCTTATTCTAACCACTTCAAACCAACGCCAAAGCTATTCTAAACCTACCATACACCGTTTTAGGGTGTCATGGGTTCCTAGACATCATAAAAAATGATATGTTTCAAGGAATAATTATAGGATGATATATATTCATTTATAGTACTTAAAAACAATTAAAGTGGTGTAGATAATCATATAACTTGCATGTTTTTCTCAAGCATGATAAAATGACCAAAGTATGAATATGAAAAATAAAAGTGATCATGAAATGCTTACTAGTTAAGTGATGAGGTTTAAAGAACAAGGGTTTATCCTAATACCCTAGGTTTTTATTTCAAAACCTTGATTAAGAGTATATTAGGGTTGTGAAAATAACTTGTCTTGAAAAAAATATGGACTCCTTGCTTGGTCTCTTCTATGGCCGGTTCTAATGAAGAAGAGGATGAGAGAGTATTTTTTTTTACACTTGATATTATGGGTGTGTTTGGTGAAACTAGTAGTAGCGATTAGCGATGAAGATTAGCGATGCTATTAGTAAGCAGATTAGAAGTAGCGATTAGCGATAGAAGTTTAATTTATAAAAGTGTTTGGTAGAATACCGTGGCCATAATTTTATTGTGTAAAATAGCATAATGCTAAATGCTAAATGCTTATTCAAAGAGCATTTAGCGTTTAGCATTTTTTGCTTATAAATGCTAGCGCTAATTATTCAAACAAGCTTTTTCAAAACGCTAAATGCTAAATGCTAATTGCTCCATTTATGTCATACCAAACACACCCTATGTTGTGTATGTGTAGTTGTAGAATAATATTAAAAGGTGTAAGTATAATTGTAGCTTGATATTTTATACACAAAAGTGTGTGAGTCATCCTTGTATGTCGACAATGGCATAACAAGGCATGTTTTAATGTATTTTGTTTAGTTAAGTATATATGTGTAGAAGTAAATGTGTATTTGTATAAGTATAGTTGGTAATGTGTATATATTTTTAAGTATTTAGAGTAGCGTTAGCTAAAAATAAATTTTAACGGAACAAAATAAAATATATCAATGTCATAAAATTATAAAATACATTTCTTACAAAATTGAGTGAAATAATAATTATCAAGTAGTATTTACTTAAACCGTCAGAATTATATAAATATAACAATTTATATACCAAATAAATTTAAAACATCGGTAAACTAATAATATTATTTTATAATCTTAATATGAGTATAAAAATATATCGAATAATTTTGGAAGTGTCGGATCAAATGTTCAAAATAAATGATTACGCGATAGCGTTTATTTAATAGGAAATTATGCGTTTAATGTAAAATGCAAAATTATGCATGAACTAATATGATGATTTTACTAATGATATGTAGACTAAATCTAGTCTATATGAAATGTCGTTAATGATTGTTCATGAATTCGCAGCTAAACCCTTACGGTTATGCGAATTTGATACTCGTAAACCTAGTTTACGAAAAATGATGAATAGTGAATCATGAATAGTGATTTTTCTCCGGGAATGAATAGTGTTTCGTGAATAGTAAAATTTTGAAATACATTATCAGAATATCAAATCGACTTCATAAACGATGAATAGTAAAATGATGAATAGTAAATTCCCGAGATGAATAGTAAAAATTTCCAAAGTTTGTAAAATGACCTTAAATTACGAGTTGTCACATAATTTTTGTACAAAATTTTAATGCACATGGTACAATAGTTTTTATCCATGTTTGGATATATTTCTAATTTGTCATCTTCGGAGAAATATATATACAAATGCCCACTTATTTAAGTCTTGGCTTTTCATAATTTATATTTTGAACTTTGAATTTTGTTCGGACTAGACCGAATTTGTCCAAAATCCAAGACCGAGGACCGGACCGTATGTGTTCGGTTCGGTCCGGTCCGGTCTAACAATGCAAAAAAGTCGGTTTGTGGTCCGGACCGAACAGACCAAGACCGAGACCGAGACCGAATTAGCCTAAAAACCGAGACCGAGGACCGGACCGAATATGGTCGGTCCGGTCCGGTCTCGGTCGGTCCGGTCCGTTCGGGTGGTTTGCTCAGCCCTAGTTTGTGAATACATCATTTCAGGTTGATGTAATCACCATCAATTTTATTTGTTGGAAAATGTTTTTGCAAAATGATTATTTGCAAACTTTAGATACTATTTAATATATGTAGGGGTGAAAACGAGTCGAGCCGAACTCGAGCCTGTCAGAGCTTAAGCTCGGCTCGTTTAATATTTAAAAGGCTCGAGCTCGAGCTCGGCTCATTTCGAGCCTTAAACTTTGAGCTCGAGCTCAGCTCGTGGTATGTTATATAGGCTCGAGTTCGGCTCGTTTATACGATTTGACCATGAAAAGTTAAATAGGCTCGTTTATATAGGCTCGGCTTGTTTAAATAGGCTCGTGGTATGTTATATAGGTTCGGCTCGTTTAAGCTCAAGCTCGGCTCGTTTATACGATTTGAGCTCGTTAATAAGCTCGAGCTCGGCTCGCATATATGTTTAATACTTAAAATATCATAATGTCGTTTAGGCTCGCGAGCCCAAACGAGCTTCGTATGTAAAGCTCGGGCTCGAGCTCGATTAATAAACGAGCTGCAACTTAGGCTCGAGATCGGGCTCGAGCTCGTTTAGGCTCGGCTCGTTCGAGTTTTTTACCGATCTAATCCCGAGCATTTCACGAGTGGCTCGGCTCATTTCCACCCCTAAATATATGTATATGTTAGTAGTTTTGCGTTTTTCTTGAAGAGAGCTTCGCAACGAGTTAAAGTGTGTCAAAAATTGAGTTATTATGAATGGATATTGTATCTCAAAGTGAGTCGCTAGAAGCACAAAAAGTGGGAAGAAGAGAGTATCCCACATTGCTTGGAAATTAAGAGGTGCTTATATATAAATCTTGGTATCAATTGTTTTAAGGGAATCGTGTTAAACATGAGCCTCATGCTTCGACCTTTATTTTTTTCCTTTAATTATCGTTAATTAGTGTATGTCTTGTGTTTCTACCAAATTTATTTATTATAATTTGATTTTATTGATAAAAAGTATTAGAGTTTCCCTTACAATTAACATTGTTTTAATCTGAATTATCTTAATATATTATTATGCCTTCTGCCAAAAAGTAGATTTTTTAAAGTTTAATCATACTAGAACTGAATTTGGTTAAGTAATCATATCAAAGTTGTATCCTCGGTATGTGATTATGTGAAGCAGGAGAACAAAGTTACAAGGGAGCAACATATTTGATTGTTTGTACAAAAGAGTGGATAAAAAGATAAAAATAAATGATTGCGACCTGTGTTTAACAAGGCTCTATATAAACTGTATGTTTCACATGGTACAAGACATGGCTAATTCTTCTGAAACATCTGTTGGGTTGCTAAATGAGCACAATGAAGCCTCTGTACTTGCACTCGAAAGACTGAAACGGTCTTCTGTGACGATATTGAACAACCTTAGTAATCGACGACAGTTACGAAAAGATGTTATAAGTTTATTCAACCCACCTAAATCTCTTATTTGTCACCTCAATTAAGTTGGATCTCAAACAATTTAATTATTGAATTCGTCATGGAATAGGCATCATTAGCCTACACAAACTTTTTAATCATAAGTGTACTGTCCCTAAATAGCGAGTTGGTTTTGCCATCACATTGGAGTGTTGGAAATGTATATATTTACAAACATGTGAATGTCCGGATTCGAACTCGTGACCACGGGATTGCACACATTAGCGAATGAGAATTAAAGTTAATAATTAATGTTTATGTTTACGATTAATTATTACACATTAAGTCCGGTTAACGATCGTTAAGTATTTAACGGAAAAATGACTAACGACCGTTAAATGGAAAAGAAGGACTAGAAATGGAAAACTTGGAAAAGTTATGGATGGGCTTTGGGCTTTCCTTCATGGCGGCCATAGGGGCAATCAAAGCCTAATCCTCTAACTTGTTCCCTAAGTTTACCTACTAGTATATATAGAGGGTAGGTTCTAGGGTTTCATACACTTGTGCATTGAATTAACCTAGATCTCTCTCTCTCTTTCTTTGCATAGCTCGGCGAACACCCCATTTGTTAGGGAGTTTGGTTTTGTTTTGCATATCGAGGGCTTGTGTTAGATCTAGCAATCGCTTGATTCGTTGGTTAATTCGTGTGTACAAGAGCGTGGTTGTAAGACATTATTCTTACACCATTAAGTACTTCTTTGGTTTGCTTTGCTCGAGGGTGGTTTTGCTTTGCTCGAGAGATTTGATATTCGCAAGAGTGCGTTCGCATACTTTCGGTTAATTAATTTATTTGTTATGATCTTAAGTCTTCCATTGTGTACTCTTGATGTCTTTATGTTTTATTTTATTTTATATATCATAAACTCAACGGTGGCATCACGAGCCTTGTATAACAAGTAATTAATTCTTGAAACACATAATTAAAATAAACATGAATGTGTTATTATTTGTATGCTTAGATCTAGGGTTTGCAAAACCTAAACCCTAATTTTGAGGCGTTTTTGGTGCCCTAATTAGGGTTTTGTAAACTTTTGTTTTAATTGGATTAGAAACCCTAAGATGCATGCAACTTTATGTGTATATCGTAACTCTGTTTAATTGCATTAATTGTTAAGTGTAATTTATATCCATGATTATTATCGCATGTTTTATCATGGATACATTTATTGTATGTCTTTCATGTTTTAAGTGATATACATTAAATAATGATAGATCTTAAATTGGGAAGACCTCAATAATTATTAATTTTAATCAATTATGTGCTATGTGGTATATATTTAGTTTTGACTTACATAATCGATGAATCGATGCATGTGGTTCACCTTGTACATAGATGAAAGCGGGTGGAAGTCTTAATTAAATATATGCATATTGACAGATATAAAATTGGTTATTAATAAGATTTATCAAAACCGTTTGCATGTGGCTATTTGATATGCATGACTTTTATTTGTTATGTATTCATTGTTTATTTGTTTATTTTTTCAAATACTTGCTTGTTTGTGTTTTGTAACAAGGGTATTTTACAAGAAAAATAAATGATCTAAACAATGGTGAAACATGTATTTTAAGAATAGTAATCATAATCGTTTAATTGATTGATGACTTTGGTACAAATGGTGAAAGGCTCACCCATGAGAATGAACTAATAAAGGGGTTTAAAGAAGTGCGCATGAGTCACTTTGAATGGATGTCTAAGGTTGTGCTTTAGCGTGCACAGTCCTCTGCCCCCCTGTAAGTTCGAGTGGAGCTACTTAGTAAGTCATTAAATGTGCAAGCTCATCTTAAAGGCGGTCGTGTTGATTCCATGCGCCACTTAGGTGGTAATTATCCGAAACACTAAGTGTTTACACTTATGCAAAAGTGCGGTATAATGGATGATAATTAACACTAATTCCTTGATTGGTGAACCCAATACCTCAATTAAAGTTTGATGATGAAAAGCTTAAACATTAAAACAAGATATAAATGTTTTAATAAAACTATGCTACAAAGATGAATGCATGACATCTTTGTACATATTTGATTTAACATCAAAACTATTACCCTTTAAATTTAAGTTATATGCCATCCAACGAAGCGGAAACACCTAAGATTACTTTCTATTTGCGTGAGAGCGTGATTTAGATCTTAATCAAAGGGTAAAATGTCCACGTGTCGTGAGAGCGGGCATGGACGATTTTGCGGTTTCTTAAGTTGGACAACTTAATTGAGTTAGGCGGTGGCGAAAACTCAAGGCATAAGATGGGATAAAACATGTTTACATGGCGATTGATATTGGCTATATGTAAATCCCATAAATCTAGGAATTGCAATTGAAATTGGCAATTGAGCAAATGCTCTACCATTTTGTATAAGGTTCATCACTAACGGATCAAGCGATGTGATGAGATTATGACAATTTGGATCCTAGTTTTCAATAAATATTAATTGGTTATATGAATATGAACCTTGGGTATTTAATTGTTTATTGAAAAGGAAAATTATCAAAATACTAATGATGGTTTTTGAACTTTTTACGTAGATGGCTCAATCGATAACACTATGAGCTTCTTGAGTGCCGCTTTCAAAGATATGATTGGAAGGGACAAGTGGTAGCCCTAATTTCAATGATTGGCATCGTTCACTTAGGATCATCCTTCGTGTTGCCAAAGGGTTGAAATTTTGACTACACCTCTGCTGAAGCTCCTCCCAACACGGCAGCTGCTCTTGAATTAGAGGCATATCGTGTTGAATATGAGAAGCATAATGATGTGGCGTGTCTAATGCTTTCGGGGATGTCGCTCAATTGCAAAAACAATTTGAGCACTATCCGCCTATGAGCATGCTAGATGAACTCAAGCGTATGTTTGAGAAGCCACCGGCGGTGAGCTGTATGAACTTATTGAAAAGGTTCACAGTGCGAGCGCGGGAGGTTGGCAAATCATCTCCGACCACGTCCTTGAGATGAAACATCACTTGGACCAATTGGAGAAGCTTCGGTGTGGTTACTCGAGCGATGTATGTGTCGGACTCATCAATCATTCCTTAATCGAGAACGATTTGGTGATTTTGTCCGCAATTTTAACATGCATTGCGGGAAGGCGGTGAATGAGTTACATGCAATGCTTGTAGACTACGAGAAGAGATTGCCAAAGAAGGCTCCTACACTGCTTGTGCTCGCTATCTGAGGTGGTAGGGTGAATAAGCCTAAGCCGCAAGCGAGATAAGAAAGGAAAGGAAAAGGAAAGGAAACAAGTTGTCATCCCACCGACTCCTAAGAAGAACCACGGAAAGAAAAGGAGAATCCTAAGAAGGATTTGTCTTGCCACCACTTGCAACTCACGAGTCCTTTGGGCGGGCTATCCGGTTTATACGAATGAGTGCCTTGAATAAAAATAAGATGGTGCCTAGCTCATCGGTATTTTTATGTTTGAATTATTTTCTTTTCCTCATAAGTTAAATTCACGGATATATGATACGGGATGTGGTACTCACATCGTAATACATCGCGAGGGACTTAGAGGCGAAGAAGGCGACTGTGGAGAGAGATACTTGTGCGTTGGAAATGGAAAGCGTCACATTGTCGAAGCCATAGGGACTTTTGATTTAGTGTTGCCTTGGGCTTAATTTTAGAACTAAATAATTGTCATTATGCACCCTCCATTGTTAGGGGTGTCATTTCGGTTTCTTTGTTAAAAGATATTGGTTTTGTGCACACTTTTACAAGTTATGGAATTTCGGTTTCTTTAAATAATGTTTTTACTTTAATGCAATTCCTATGCTTGGTGTGTTTGAAATTGATATGGATGGTTGTATATCCAATGAAAATAATTCGTTGTATAGCATTAGCAATAAGAAGAGCAAGTCGACTGTGACTCTTCTTATCTTTGGCATTGTCGCCTTGCCCATATTGGCAAGAAAGCATGGAAAAGCGCAACACGATGGGCTTTACAAGCGGTCAATGATGAATCATTTGACAAATGCGAGTCTTGCATTCTTTGGGAAGATGACAAGGAAACCTTTTCACCACAAGTGGAAAGGGCTTCGATCTACTTGGATTGATACACACCGATGTGTGTGGTCCACTTAGACATGTGTCAAAGCGTGGTCTTTGTCTTCTTAACCTTTACGGATGATTTCGATCGTTATGGTTATGTTTATTTACTTAAACATAAACATGAAGTCTTTGAAACATTTAAGGTTTTCAAAAGTGAAGTAGAATTACAACTTGGAAAGAAGATTAAAGCTCTTGATCCGATAGAGGTGGTGAGTATATAAGTCAAGAGTTCAAAGATTACTTAGGTGAGTGTGGAATTATCCGGTGACTCACATCTCCTTATACTCCTGACAAAATGGTGTATCGAAAGGAGAAATCGTACCTTACTTGACATGGTACGATCAATGTTTGAACTTACGACTCTACCTTTTACTTTTGGGATTATGCCCTTGAAAGCGCTATTCGCATTTTGAATATGGTTCCAACTAAGAAGGTTGTTAAAACTCCATATGAAATATGGTGGAAAAACTCCCAACTTTTCTTACTTAAAGGTGCAGGGATGTGAGCGTTTGTTAAGCGTGACACACGATAAGCTCAAGCGGATCATTAAGTGTATCTTTGTAGGATACCCTAAGGAAACTATGGGTTACTACTTTTACTACCGGTGAGAACAAAGTCATCGTGGCTAGGTATGGAGATTTCCTTGAAAGGAATCTCATATCTCAAGAACTCGGTGGGAGAGTATATGATGCGGAATATGATCAAGAAGATACAACACCTTACGAAACCACTAGCCAACTTCAAGAAGAACACGAAAGCTTAGGTGCTCCTCACGAAGTTGTTCCCATTCGTGAGTGCGAAAGGACTATCGTGCACTGACCGTCTATGTCTTAACGTGAGGTGGAGGAAAATATGGTTGGGGATCTTAATGAACACGCCAACTATAAAGGTGCCATGGCGATCACGAAAAGGATAAATGGCGATTGCTATGAATGAAATGCAATCCATGAAAGATAATGATGTGCGGATTGAAGTTGACCTTCCTCCCAAGGCTAAGGTCGTTGGGAGTAAGTGGATCTTCAAAAGAAAGCCGACATGGATGGCAATGTACACACCTACAAGGCTCGTCGGTGGCTAAAGGTTTTACTCAAACCTATGGCGTTGACTACGAGGAGACATTCTCTCTGTAGCGGACATAAGAGCTATTAGGATTCTCATAGCTATATTGCACACTATGACTATGAGATTTGGCAAATGGATGTCAAAGCGCTTTTACGAATGGCCGTCTAGATGAAGACATCTATATGGCGCGTAGGAAGGGTTTGTGAATCCATTATTTCCTAACCGTGTATGCAAGCTTAAGAGGTCCATTTATGGACTAAAGCAAGCATCAAGGCAATGGAATAAAAGATTCGATGGAGAAATCAAAAGTTTTGGATTTACTCGAGAATCTTGATGAGCCATGTGTATATCACAAAGCTAGTGGGAGTCGTGTTACTTTCCTTATTACGTATGTCGATGACATATTAATCATGGGAAATCATATACCAAGTCTAAATGAGGTGAAAGCCTATCTTGGTAAATGTTTTTCGATGAAAGACTTAGGGAAGCGACATATATACTCGGAATCAAGATCTCAAGGGATAGATCAAGGCGGCTAATTGGTTTAAGCCAAAGTGCTTACATTGACAAAATATTGAAGAGATTCAATATGCAAAATTCAAGAAGGATTTTGCCAATGCAAGTAAATCATGGTTTGAGCGACCAAGGCGTGCTTCAACTGCGGAGGTGGTGGCGTATGAAGAAAGTTCCTTATGCTTGGTGTGGGATCTATCATGTGCGATGCGATGCTGAGGCTGATGTGGCGTTTGCTCAAAACTTGACGGTCGGTATCAACGAATCCGGGTGAAATTCTTTGGGCTGGCATTAAGCATATTCTCAAGTACCTTAGGGCTACAAGAGATATGTTCATAGTGTATGGAGGAAATCGAGCGAGCTATGCATTACGAGTTCTTGCGATGCATCACGGAAGTGTGACAAAGATGATCGAAGTCTCAAGCGGGTTACATTTTGTCATCAATGGAGGTCTTGTGGATTGGAAGAGTAAAAGCAGACAACACTTGCGATGTACGCTTTCTGAAAGTGAGTACATAGCGGCGCGAGGTGCCATGGAAGCTGTTTGGATAAGGAAGTTTGTTTGGGGCTTGGTGTTATCCGTCGATTGAACATCCTATTAAAGTATATTGTGACAATTCAATTTGCAATTACTTTTGCCCATGAACACAGGTCATGAAGGGCACGGACACTATCCTAGACAATATCACTATGTTCGAGAGCAAGTCGAGATAGGTGAAATTGAGTTGCTCAAAGTTCACACGAGATGATAACCTAGCGGATCCGTTAACGAAGGCCTTGCACGGTGAAAAACTTAATCATTTGTCGATAAGTTTGGACTTCGTTTAGCTAGTAGTTTCATGCCCATACGTGACTAAGTATTTTAGATAAAAGGATATTGTAAACATTATTATTGAAATGAAATAAAGTATTTTTGTTATGTTTATTATTCATTTATTATGATGTTGTCCTATATTTGCATGTTTAAATCCTTGAATAACTTAAGTTATTCTAAATAGTCCGTTGTCAATCAATAACATGGGAATGATATTGAATTAAGACAAATCGAGTATTAGTTAGAATATACTTGAAAGTATATTGATGCGTAGCATGACTAATTCGAGATGATATTCAATGAATTGAATATAGGACTTATCCCACCCACATGATGATACTTTATGGATCTTTGTCATTAAGTATATCATGGATATTTATCCTCGACTTGAGATACAAGAGATATGTCATGGATGTAGTGCATTTTGTGAAGCAATCTAACGCTACACGTGGCGGTAGTTATAAGGGTTGTTTTCGAAGTGTTGCGAAATTTATGAATCTCGCTTGTAGTCAAAATGGGATTTGTTTCCTTCAAATTCATTTTGAAGTATAATACTCTTGGGCCCTCGTAGGATTGTTAAGATGTTTGTATGGCCATACCCAAGGTCTTTGTTTAGAAGAATTGGTAATCTTAATAAATCATAAAGCGAGAAGCAGAATAGTTAATTAAGAAATGAGTAAGATCCATATTCTTATTAACATGGTATTAGAAACAAAGGATGAATATGATGATGAATCATCAAACTTGGTTTTCTCCGAAAACCATACACGAGTTATCTTGGGGGCATTGGCGTGTTGCTAGGCGCTAACCAATGTCATTTCACGTTTTGTAAACATATCCAGTGGGGCTGTTGGAAATGTATATATTTACAAACATGTGAATGTCCGGATTCGAACTCGTGACCACGGGATGCACACATTAGCGAATGAGAATTAAAGTTAATAATTAATGTTTATGTTTACGATTAATTATTACACATTAAGTCCGGTTAACGATCGTTAAGTATTTAACGGAAAAATGACTAACGACCGTTAAATGGAAAAGAAGGACTAGAAATGGAAAACTTGGAAAAGTTATGGAATGGGCTTTGGGCTTGCTTTCATGGCGGCCATAGGGGCAAGAAAAGCCTAATCCTCTAACTTGTTCCCTAAGTTTACCTACTAGTATATATAGAGGGTAGGTTCTAGGGTTTCATACACTTGTGCATTGAATTAACCTAGATCTCTCTCTTCTCTTTCTTTGCATAGCTCGGCGAACACCCCATTTGTTAGGGAGTTTGGTTTTGTTTTGCATATCGAGGGCTTGTGTTAGATCTAGCAATCGCTTGATTCGTTGGTTAATTCGTGTGTACAAGAGCGTGGTTGTAAGACATTATTCTTACACCATTAAGTACTTCTTTGGTTTGCTTTGCTCGAGGGTGGTTTTGCTTTGCTCGAGAGATTTGATATTCGCAAAGAGTGCGTTACGCATACTTTCGGTTAATTAATTTATTTGTTATGATCTTAAGTCTTCCATTGTGTACTCTTGATGTCTTTATGTTTTATTTTATTTTATATATCATAAACTCAACATTGAAGTTGACTTTATTTTACTTATGAAAAAACTATAGAGGATCTATGTAATGCAGTAATATTGCTGGCTCGTTTTCGAAGCAAAAAGGAATAAGCAAATAAATGTTCTAGCCAGAAATCTAGGATTAATGGCTTAATGCATAGAGACATAGTTCCCGGTGCATTCTGGTGTAATTACCCAACCCATGTTAAGTTGCCAATTACTTAAGTGCTTGTCTGGTACCTTGCATACGCTTATATACGCCATTGGGAAAAGGAAAATGATAAATTTAGGCGTCAAAGTTGTCGTTTTTACTTACAGGCGTCAACTTTTTTTTCTGTTTGAAGATGAGCTTGCTTAATTTTTCTTTTTTGACACAAAATCACACTTTAAGTGTGATTTTGGGTCACAAAAGAAGCGGTCAATCTTCTAACAAAAAAAAAAAAGTTCGATGCTTGAAAAAAGTTCGACCGTTAATTTTTTATTGCACCGTTAGTCCTTTTAAATCTGCTTTTACGGTTTGTTCTTTTTACGGTTTTGTCCTTTTTACGGTTTCATCCGCTTTTACGTTTTAAATCCGTTTGCACGTTTTGTCCGGTTTTGCGTTTCGTCCACTTTGCTGATTTCGTCCGTTTTACGTTTTGAGCGTTCGTCCGGTTTGCGTTTTCGTCGCTTTTGCTGATTTCGTCCGTTTTGCGTTTTCGTCGCTTTTGCGTTTTAAATCTGTTTTTACCTGATTTAATCAGTTTTACATTTCTTGGTTTTTGCAGTTGCCGTCCGTTTTGCGTTTTGTCCACTTTTGCGTTTCGCCCTTTTGCACATTTTAAATACGTTTTTCCCGTTTCGTCGTTTTACACATTTTCTTGGTTTTGCAGTTTCGTCCGTTTTGCGTTTCGTCGCTTTTGCGTTTCGCCCCTTTTATGCGTTTTTAAATACGTTTTTGCAGTTTCGCGGTTTTACACATTTCGCTTGCGTTTTACGTTTTCGACCATTAAAACGCAAAACAAATGAAAATGTAAAACGGACGAAGCGTCCGAACACGAACGGCGTAAAAACGAAACGTGTACAAAAGGGCGAAAACATGTAAAACGAGCGGCGTGTGAAAGCGAACAAAGCGTAGAAATGTAAGAAAGCAAAACGTGCGAAAGCGGAAAGCGACGAAAACGCAAAGCGATTTAAACGTGCAAAACGGACGAAAATTGTAAAGCGGACGAAAACGTAAGCGGACGAAAACGTAAAACGGCAAACGCAAAACGGACAAAACGTAAAGCGGATGAAAACGTAAAACGTCGAAACCGTGTAAACGGAAAACGTGTAAGAAGCGGCGAAAAGGACTAACGGTGCAATAATATAATAACGGTCGTTAAAAGCATTTAAAAGGACTAACGGTGCAATAAAAATTAACGGTCGAACTTTTTTTTTCGGGCATCGAACTTTTTTTCCTTTTACAGGCATCAAACTTTTTTTTCTTCCTATTGAAGACCGAACTCGCTTAATCATATCCCTGGTTTGATCTGGAAAAAAAGCGACAACTTTAATGCCTAAATTTATCATTTTCCCTTAGGAAAAATTGTTCATTCTGCAACCTGAGGAAAAATCGTCCCCAAATAATTCTTTACAGTGCTCTCTAAACTATGAAGAATACTAACCGTGGTTCAACCAAGACCGCTCTTCAAATAACAAACTGAAGTAAACTTACGTAAATGACCCACCAATTGTGACCCGTTTTGTGTATAGTGGATAACATATGGAAAAAAAGAACGCAATAAAAAAAAATATTAAATCCAACAGGAAACCATGTATTCATAATCCCATATCCAATCATCTCAGTTACGAAACACGATTACAAAACTAGATAGACATCAAAAGGAAGGATATCTGTTTTACTATTAACACCTATATATAACGTCCTGGGCGTTAACGAAAAACATATGGCATTAAGCCATTAACCATAGATCCAGTGCCGGTAACAGTAAACGATTACAAACAAAAAAAGAAAAGAGTGAGATATCCTCCCAACGCCAGCAGCGTTAACGAAAACTTCCTACATATAATCCTAGAACCAAACTCTCATCTAAAAGAGCCAACATTCATCATCAATATACTCCAATTCCAGCTAGAGAAAAAGAAAACCCCAATGGATAGACAAACCTCCGGTCTATACAAAACACATCTAAAACTATATATATCTTCATGATGACTGATCCGGCCACCAACAACAGAAAACTTAAAGCAAAGGGACTGGAACAGTGTTAAACTATCTTTTTTTTTTTTTTTTTTTTAATGATGTGAATTACCCCTGAGCGCCACCGGCTTGAGCAGCGCCTCCCACGGGAGCCTGTCCACCAACAATCCCTGCGAAGCGAGGATTCTTCTGAAAAAATAATGAACAAAAACGTTAAAAAAATAAAAACGAGTAAATAACGAAATAACTAGACATGCAGTTAAATGAATTACCTGACAATTGTATTCAAGGAATGATATGATGAAGCTAGTGTTGTATGTGTAGTGATATAGTGAGAGTGTGTGAATATTTCCGAATATATATAGGTAGGCCTATTCGTTTTCGTCCGTTGATTTACTTTTGATCAAGATCTAATCTACGGCTCGTAACATCACTTTCTCTTTGTGGGGCCAATTCTGTTACTCGGTATCTAGGCACCCTTACCTCGTGGGCTTGTAGGAGGATTACATGAGGCTTGTTCAGTAAGGGGATTCAATCCCAATCCCTTTATTTTTCTTGTCGCGTCCTTTTTCTCTAATGACGGTAGATTGGGTCTTTCAAAGAAGAGTGACCAAGATTTATTTTTTTTTGCAATATACCTTTCCACACTACTTTTTTGCAAAATAATTGCCATAACATTCGATCGGTAATGTGACCAAGTTGAGGGAGAAAATGGGTGATCGATAATACCCACAAAAGGACGATCGAGTGGCGATCGATCACCACACTCGATCGAGACTATCTATTGGAGCCAGCCTGATATGATTCTCCCCACTTTAATTTGCAACCAAAAGTAAATAAGCATAATTAAAATTTTCAAAGAAAAATGTTTTCTAGTTTTATGTTTTGCGATGCAATAACTTTATGGATGACAAAAATTATAAGTTTAAATAATTTTAAGCAGTTTCAAACCAACTTACAATTGTAGATACTTTCGAGGTGTTGCAACAATATTATAGCTGGTAATATTATTGAGGTATGAGGTCAAACTGGTTGACAGCGGCTTACGGTCGTAAGCGGGTATGAGACAATGTCAATTCAATAAATTTATGCAGTATAAAAATATACACCTCCTAATCACTAAATATGATATTTTATTTTTGTTTTTTTGCGCCATATCGTTTAAAATAGTATATTATCATCATGTTAAGAAAAACTAGTTCTGCAAATATGCACGTTTTAAAGTTTATTTTGTGTTGAAGTTGATGGTATTATTCACAAACATGTTTTTTATACTTGTCCCACTTAGATGTGCGACATAAATAAAAAAGCGTTTGTAAATGTAAATAAAACTTAAATCATAGACTTAGCACTTTACACATTTGTATCTTTTGCCTTCAATGAATTCATCCCAAACAGTTTTTTTTTCTTTTTCTTTTCCGGTTGACTTAGTCAAAAATTTCAAAAGGTATCTTGTTGGCTATCGATGGCACTATTACGACTAAATCATATTTTTTCAAACTTTATAACTCATTCTATCATTTCATATTTCATTGATGTATTTGTATATGTTTGCATAAAAAAGCAACTTAAATCTATAAGCTTAGTGACCAAATATCCGAAAAATGGAACCGACGAGATACCGATAAAAACTTAGTTGTAAAATTATGTGTTCGTGAAAAAAAAAAAAAAAAAAAAAAAAAAAAGACTTCTATAAATTATAAGTGAATAAAGGAAATGCGGGTCGAAGATGATGAAGGCGATGTTGTGTGACAATTTGAGACCATATGTGTCATGTGTGTTTCTTGAACCTAGTTCTTTCAAATATTTTACACGTGCGGGTCAAATAACTATAATGTACAGTACTATAAAGTTTAAAGAGCAATATCCCTGCTAATTAAGTAATAGGGGTGTTCAAAAAATCCGAGAAACCGAGCTGATCCGCATGATTCTAAACCGGAAAAAACCGATAATCGAAAAAACCAAAAGCCAAAAAACCTGACACCAGAAAAAAAAAACCGTTTATCAGGATCGGTTTTGATTTTTACTTTTAAATAACCGCGATTATCCGAACCAAACCATATAGAACATAAATGTGTACTTTCACTCAATATTTTCATAATGGTAATAGCAGTTCTTTTTAAGTATATATTTTTTGTTGAATAAATGTAAACATTTACGTGTCACATGCTAGTGATTAAAACTATTTACGTAGAATGAACATATATACGAGTTTAATTGTAAAAATAGATGTAATTGCTATAAGGAAACAACTTTTATAATTAAATCTGTTAAGTATATCACAATTTTGATGTAAGCATGTATTGTTGCGATTCTCCCTATCATGCTTTAATCGTTCAGTTTTTTTTTCCTGCAACATTTCATATTTCTAGGTGGTGTTTTTGCTTATAGTTTATGGATTATGATTATTATTTATATCTTCTACTTTTGTCATGACAAACTGGCGATAGTTATAAAAATTTGTTACCACAATCTTGTCTAATAGCATTATACGTGTTTCATTATATTAATGTTCATTCGGTTTGGCTCGATCAAAATTTTAAACGGTTAATCGTGACCTGAATCGTGAATAACCACTTATTTTGGGTAACTGCATGTCCGCGTAACCGTCTAGAATGGTTCGGTTTCGGATAGTGAAATGAGCTACCCGCCCCGTGAACAATGGTTTTTATTTTTCAACTAACCGAACCAAACCGCCCCATGAACACCCCTATTAAGTTCCTTTTAAACTTGACAATTTTTCAAAAACTTGACAACTTAACTTATGTCTTTTCGTGATCAATTTTTACACTTGAAAAATTTTCAAAAATACAAACTATATTAATTTTAAAAAATACACTCTTTGTATTTCATAATACACACGCTTTGAATCAAAAGTCAAACTAAAATCACGATTTCACAAGTATAATTATTTGTAGTTATATACCGTCGCTTTGCGTGGCTATTCGTATTAAAATATTAAACAGTAAGTAGGATAGAACATTATCGGAGGTCTCATTCAATAAGTACTTTTTTGTGCTTAGAAAAATATAAATATCTTGTGATTAAGAAGAATTGTTGGTACTAACAAGATTTTGTGTTTGCAGATCCACCCGATAGGTCGATGTCATATGTATATTACTATATTTCTTATATATGGATGGTGATCTATTTGACACTGATTCGCATGAGCCTCGTGCCACAATGGTCGTTGAAGTTCGTTCTCATCTAGTGATTTATGACAAAAAAACGTATTTTAATGACACTAATTTTATTTTAGAGTTTTGCTAATCACAACCTTAAAGGTTGATGTTAAGTACGTTATGACACTATTTAGGGTTTTGGTCGTAAAATAGTAGCGTATTTTTTCAAATGTCACGAGTTAGTCGTGTCTTATTTTTGTTTAACGTCTTTCGTGTTTTGTTCTATTCTACTAAGTGACGATGATGCGTCACGTTATAAATGATGATGGCGTGTGGGGCTTTCGCGTATCTTGGCGTCGTCATCACGTACTATAATGGAACATAACATTAAAGTACGTTACATTAATTGGAACAAAAAATAGACTGCGTCTTAACTCGATCGTTGAAAAATCGTTATTTTTCACTAAAACCCCACTATTTAGATTTAAGAACTATAGAAGTAGTTAGCACATATAAATATGGTTTCAAAAATTTTGAAACTCTTGAAAAGATGTTTTAATTAGCTAATTCAACACACAATTATCTCATTTGTCACCTCAACTAAAAGTATGTTTGGCAAATCTAACTTTAGACTGATGGCTGTAAGTTAATAGCTATTACTCCTGTTAGCTACAAACTGGTAACTCACCTACAAATTATAGTTTGTATTTTAAAAATGTATTTGATAAATTAGTTGTAACTATTTTATAAAATGTAAAATGACATAAATAGATATATCTATAGTTTGAACAAATAAAAATCATCAAAACAGAAATCTTGGTAACGTGTTCATAATAACTATTATAGAAACAATTGAAAGGTATACGAAGAACGACATATATGCGTTGTGATTACCAAAGGGTTTTCGCTCGGTTCGTACCTATTTTCCAAAAGTTCACGGGTTTGCCGGAGAGATTTTGTAGTTAAAAGGTCAAGGGTTTGAGTATCGGCTTTTGCTCACTCCAGTTGGTGCTCCACTGGGTCATGAGAGTTGTCGGAGCTATTCATTGTCGGGTGAGCAATGGCTAGTGTCAAAAGGCACCTGAGATCAGAGGTGTTCCCGCTAGGGGTGTCATATAACCTGACCCGACCCGAACCCGAACCCGAATATGGCATTTCGGGTCGGGTCAATCAGGTCAACCCGATTTGACCCGAGTTCAAAACAAGGTCGGGTTCGGGTATTATATTTGTCTCTTACTCGGGTTCGGGTCAACCCGAGTGACCCGAGTTTCATTTTTTTCCTTCTAATTTGTATATAAATACCAAAATTGTACTATTTTTAAACGACCTATACCCGAACCGGTGACCGGCCGAATTGACCCGACCGAGTTGACCCGAACACGAATTGACCCGACCCGAGTAACCCGAGTTCTAAACAAGATCGGGTTCGGTATATTTTTAGCCTTGGCCGAATTGACCCGAATCCGACCGGTCAACCCGAATAACCACCAACCCCCTCTCTTATTACATTAAAAGTGCGGTAGAACATTGAAATTACAAATTTACGGCTAACAAGTTATGTTGTTACTAGTAATTAGTAAAGGTTTATACGACTGTCTACATAACCTATTATTATCTAGTAATTCATAAATTAATTATTTATGAGGATTTAATTGAAAACTTATATTTATTTGTTGGCAATAGACGATAAATGTATTAGAGTAAGAGTTGAATATGAGCAAATTAAGTGACTAGGAGCATGCATGCCTATGCAGTTGTGTAAAGCTCTTTTTCTTTGCTAGTGCACCACCGCTTAATTTATAAACGAGCGGGGTAGCCCGCGCGTTGCTGCGGGAGCGCTTTGTTTATAAAAGAAACTGTATGTTAGGATCCAAAAGCAAAATAAAAATCACACCCCAGTTGCAACTTATAAGCCGTAAAGCTACAGGGCGTTTTGTATAAAGCATGTTTATCTATATCCAACCCAAGAACGAAATTTACTTAACAAATTCTGTATATGGTATATTGGCACACAGTGTTTCAGGTTCTAGTTTACATCACTACATTAGTCTTCACAAAGAATTATATTTACTACACATATAAACAATATTAATTATTTGATTATTACAATATTATCAAACACGTATAAAACCATCAACCACTTATCAACATAGCTGAGATGTATCACACGTCCACTTGCTTTTGTTGGAACTGATGGTATATTAGGTCCTATATAAGGTTGACAGGAAGTTAGGTGAAGGTGATAGCTCTGTTCATAAACTCTATAGTCCCTCTTCCATCTACACTTCAACCTATTGAATCATGAGAAGACAAACACATAATATGAGAAGCAATTTCCCAGATTCAAGAAAACAACACACCTTCATAAAAGAATAAAAGCCAATTGAAAATTTGCATTAGCAAATAGGAAGTCTCAACCTGGTTGCTAAACACTCTTTTCCAATTATTTACATTTTGCAAACCAAATAATCAAATAATTTTCTCCTAAACGCAATTCGAAACACCCTAATAAACCCGCAACCAACGGCTATCATTCACAATTTTGAAACCAAATCAACATTATACCTGAAAAACTTTGAGGTGCACAATGTAGACGATTCGAAGGCGGCCTGGTAATCGAACTATTCCCAGCTTAAGTAGCTATCTTCATCAGTTATTGTAACTAACACGCAAAAAAAAATTCAAATCTGTAAAAGTACTAATTTTATAACGATATAAGTAAAAGCAATCTCAGTTCACTTACTTTAAATAGCAGATGATTTACATCAAATAATCAACATTATATTAATTAAGCTTCCAACTTGAAATATAAGCATCTGAAGTTGTGCACATAGATATTTTATTAAATACCGCGAGTAAAGAACTAAAATGAATCTTAATACTCACATGTTTTTGAATTTCTTTATGGATACTCTACATATCTTTATGCCTGCTTCCTCCACACATTTTGCATATCTTTCCAGAATACGGGCGACTTCGTAAAAACATGCCAACTTGATCTAAACAGAAAGGAAACCAAATTGCAAATAAGTATCACAATATGAACTATAAAAAATAAGTTCAAGCTGGATTATTTAACATTCTTGTTAAAGGAAAAAACAAAGTTTATTTATAACATTCTTTTAGCGACATGTTTTTGAATACCAAAATTAGTGCTCATGTTGCTATGCACCTTTTATTTATCCTAAAAAAATAAGGCACGTTTACATAAACAAAACACATCTTAAGCACTTCAATTGCAAGATCTGTCACGGCTCTCAAACTCGCTACACAACCTCTATATTTGGATGGGTGTGAGTTAGAACTTACTTTGGGGTGAAACTCGGAATGCCGTTGAATTAGTTGTTTTCTACTTCCATCTATCCATAGCATCCTAGGAAACGGCTGCAAGACACAAAATAAAACAATATCATTACACACATTTAAGTGTGTATTCACTTTTTTCTACGCTAATAAGTTTACTGGATTTGCAACTGTTGAATGAGAAATTGAATATAGAATTCAGGTGACCTTCAAGTTTCACCTGCTCCGACCAATCTAACATGTTACCCAATCAGGTATAAATTATATGGGTGTAAAATTGCTAGCTATGGCCACTATTAGCTGCTGCAGAAGTTCACGGTAGCTCAACGTTTCATGCGGTTCTCTCTTTAGCTAACACCTCATCTGGCTTGTCTAGCTAGTTGTGTATTGGTAATACTACTCCCTCCAATAAAGGTTGTGACTGCATAATCACAAAAACCAGCCCATTTTTAAAATCAGTAACTTCGAAGCAAATATAATAGAGGTAGAAAAGTGGTGGCTTGCGGAATGGGTCAATATGGTTTTCAAATGAGCACGAAATCGGATTTTTAAGTCTATTTAGCTTTTTACGTAATGGACATTCTAAAGATATGGTTGATTCAACTGTGTGGTGGCCACTGTAATGAAGTCGAGGGGCAATTTTTTTTAGTAAAAGCCGTTTTTTTAAACACATGAGCACAACTATAAATTAAGTTCGGCATTTACATAGGACCAAAACCTTAATTTATATAGATGTAACTCTATAGTTCATCAGTCATAGTTTCAGTCTATAGATAGTGATGCTTCATTGAATCTCGATAACCATATATATGAAACAACATGTATACATTCAGATGCATGCAACTTAAATAGTAATTCTGCATATTACATATTTCGTTTCATTAAATATAAACTACTATTTACATCGACAGTAAGAAGTTATTTGGGCAATAAAATTCGGTAAACACTTTAAAGCTCTAGTCAAACGAAGGATATATAAAGTTACATGATACCTTTGTATGTGTATGGATTCTGATTTGATAAACACCTTCTTTTTCTTAAGCGTTTTGACATTTCATCAAGCACAACACATGCATCCCCCCTACTCGCCACAAAAAAATCTCAAATCAGCAACACGTGTATTTGATGCGGATGTTGGTGATTCAAACCTTTCAAGTTTCATGTAATAAAAAAGTACACCAAAAACTTATACAATTTGGATTGATATAAAAAGAAATAAAATGGAACAGCTACGAATTGTCTATACACTTATTCAAACCTTTCAAGTTTCATGTAATAAAAAGGTGCACGACACGATTTTTGGCTTTTCGGTATCACCTTTTATCTTACAAATGATCTATTTGTTGTAGTGTATATAGTATGGACTCAAATTTACCTTAAAAATTGAATGTGGTGAATATGCTTCTTCGGGTCATGCTATCCTCCTTGCCTCTTGATTTTCTAATGTCGCCTATATGGTGCATATGAATCCATTCAAGCGGTAGAATAAGAAGCATTCACTCAGACCCCTTCTAAGAAAGGTAATCTCAAACCATGCATATACAACAAATGATTTTAACTACACACAATTATGTCCTGTTACTTGAATCACATAAACTAAAAGGCGCGTGATCAGTCAAATACGCATCATTAAAACTAATTACACTTCCCAAACATTCAAATACTCGAAACTATATCTAGATACATCAAAACATAATAGCCTAATAACCGAACCTTAAACACCTCTCATAACAGATTACGGTAAAATTAATCCAAATCCATATAGCAAACAGGCTTATTGAGTCCAAATGAAAGGCTGTAAATCTTTAATATATGTGGAAAACTAGAAGGGGGTTGAATTGTTTTACCAATTAAAACTTAGTTTTAAACTATTTAGATCGACTTATGTCAATCTACTTGGATGTGTGTTGCATGTTGATAAACAAACATATAGAAATAAAAAAAATGTAATGAAAAGATAAAGAGTAAGAAGCACAAAACCACAACGCGAGTATTTATGGTGGTTCGGCACAAGGACACCTTCCTTGCCCTACTCCACCCCCGAGTCACCTACTCGAGAGTCAGTAATCACTACACAACACCAACTCCTTATGGTGGAGAAACCTCACAAGCGTTGTTTACACTTTATCAGGTATAAGGCTGAATACGGGTCCTTTTCACCAAGGAGAACCAATCCTATCACAACGTCGCCTACCCTTTATCCGGTACTAGGCTAGATACCGAGTTCCATTACAATGGAGGAACTACTACCCAACACTACACCAATCACCTAACCCCAAAGGAGATCTACTCCTTAAAATAATATCAACAAGGATAACACTATCCTTTGACCCAATACTAATCTATCTTGTACATCGAATCACACCATATCAAATGTACACCTTAGGCACATTTCACTAATGCCTTTAACTCGATCTTTAAGACACCCTTCACTAATGTCTTGTGTGTTAATACAAATAAGCCGTAAAAACGTTTATTTATATTTTACGATCTTCTAATGTTTTGTCGATAACAAACGTAAAATCATTTTAACGAAACAAATAAAATACGTAAATGGTTTGAACTAATAGTTTCTAACATATTCACATTTTCACATAAAACACTAAAACAAGTATAAGTGATTTTATGATTTAATATTACATATGTACAACAACTAGTGTTTACATATTTGGGTAAAATATACACAAAACTAGTATGTAGTATATTGTGTAATATAAATAGGTAGAAACTTAAGTATCATAACCCATTGGGCAAATAGATTGAATGTAGTTGGGTACAACCCAAAGCCCATGACCCATGGATCTTGACCCATAACCCATTGCATGACATCATGCTTATATCATATATGGATAATATCCATAACCCATGGTATTGACCCATACCCAATGTCTAGATACATGAACCCTTGGTGAGCACTCAAGAGAATGTCTAGATACATTGAACCCTTGGTGAGCACTCAAGAGATACATTGTATCTAGCTAAAGACCCATGGATCAACCCATGACCCATGACCCATAACCAAAAATACCCATGGGTAAGAGGGCGCCCACGGATCCACGGCTTTGTGCTAGCGGATCCCTTGTGGGAGGGATCCGCGGGATCCGAGGAACAGTAGAGAATTTCCTCTATAAATAGAGAGCCATTTCTTCCTTTCTACTCATCATTTTTTAACACATACTTCCCCAAGTATTCTAACCCTCTAACCTCATATCTAAGTGATCTATGTAGTTTGTCTTTTGTTTTTGTGTGATCTTCTAGGTTCCTCTTAAAGGCAAGATCACTACTTCTTGAAGACGAGCAAGCTCAAGTCCATGAGTTGCCATGCTTCGTCATCATCAAGACAACTAAGGTTCTCTTATTGATAGTTCTTCCCTTCTCCATAGATGTTGGGTTGAAGGCATTAGTGAAGAATGCCGAAAGTTTCAAGATGAAAGCATTAGTGAAAGGTGCTCATCATCCGTGTCAAAGCATTAGTGAAGAATGCTAAAGGTGTCAAGACGAAGGCATTAGTGAAGGGTGCCAAGCGTTGTGTCAAAGGCATTAGTGAAGGATGCCGAAGAATCAAATCGAGTTGCATTTGGAAAGAATGCCTAGGTCGTATAATCGATGAGTTGCATCGTTATACATATAAGTATTTGTTTATTTCCAAGGATGGTGATATCCTTGATGGTGTTGTAACAAGGAGTAGATCTCTTTGAGATTAGGTGTTGTGTTGTGAAGGGTAGTAGTTCCTCCATAGTAATGGAACTAGGTGCTTAGCCTAGTACCTAATAAAGGGTAGGCGACGTTGTGATAGGATTAGTTCTCCTTTGTGTGAAAGAACTCAGTGGTTAGCCTAGCACCGTATAAAGGGTAGGCGACGTTGTGTTAGGTGTGGTTCGCCTTGGTGTGAAGGAACTCGATATTTAGCTTTGTACAGAAAAAGGTTAAACAACGTTGTGAAGGCTTCTCCGCCATAAAGAGTTGGTGTAGTGTTTACGAACTCTCGAGTAGGTGACTCGGGGAGTGGAGTAGGGCAAGGAAGGTGTCCTTGTGGCGAACCACTATAAATACTTGTGTCGTGGTGATGTGCTTCTTACTCTTTATCTTTCATTACACGTTTATATATCTATCTATCAACGTCCAACATAAACAACCAAATAGATTGACATAAGTCTATCTAAATATTTAAAAGGAAGTTTTAAATTGGTAAACTATTCAAACACCCCCTTCTAGTTTTCCACAATTGGCATCGAGCTTCGTTACGGTTTTTTTTGTATATTGTACTTTGAAAACTTGATACGATCCGTGTATGTTTGAAAACTACAAAGAGGAATTTCTTAAAACAAAAGTCATGTTTTAGAAATCATCATATGTTGGATAGTGATAGATCATTCTAACATTTTCCTTTGAGAAGTCTTCATACTAGGATTTGGGTATCTTAGAAGATCATGAAGTATTTCGCGTCTATGGTTTCTAAAACCATAAAAAGGGAATATAGCAAAGGATTGGGGTATCTTAGAAGATCATGAAGTATTTTGCGTCTATGGTTTCTAAAACCATAAAAAGGGGATATAGCAAAGGTATGTTTTCTTAGTTACATTTTCAAAAACGTGCTAAGTTGCTTGTGGACAAAATGGTGATATATGCTTCTATCTTATAATAAGCATAATATGAAAAGTGTTTTAGTGATTTTTTTTCTTTGAAGTTTTGTTGTTAAATATCTTGTTAATCAAGCTTGAATAAAGGTAAAAATAGGTAATATAACTTCACTAAAAGTCTACAAAGACTAAACCTTTTAAATCGGGTCAAAGCGTACATTTTGTAATTCATGTCAAACCGCGGATCCTCGGGTTACACTGGACGGATCCTCGAGCAAGGATGCGTGGTGTAAGAATCTTTTTTTTCGAATTTCAAAATTCATAACTTTTTAACCGTAAGTCGTTAGAAGTCGTGCCACCTATCGCTTTAAAGGTATTTGAGTCTACTTTCATTTAAAAATGATTTCATAAACTGATTCAAAACAATAATTTATAGAATCATTGATTTATAATAGAAAGTCATTTTTCGGTCATAACTTTGCACAAACTTTTGATCTAATTGGAGACGGATGTTTTCGCTTTTGAATAACAATGTGTCCTCTATTGAAATTAAGGTTTTGATCATATTTATAAATATAAAAGAAACTAATCAAGTTTGGTATACATGTTTATATTTAACACAAAGCGATGAAAAGAACTTTCGTATGCTATGCTAAATGATAAATTGTCTTCTTTGCATTACTTGATTATTTGCTTATCTTAAATAGCTTTTGTGCTTGTTTGATTGAATAGCATATGTGGTTTCCTTACCTTGCTATTCATTCTCTTGTTTGTCGATTTAGTAATATTTTACTAATCAATGTGCTATTTGAAGGAGTGTTTGGGATAACATCTAGTTGTGTCGAAAATGTTAGTTTAGATATTTAGATAAGTCATATAGGCTGAAAAATGTTTAAAACATATAACACACTAAATGAATTTTTGATTGAGTTTGTCATATGTGCTTATATGATTTCTTTTGTTCTTGTATCAATTTCTAAAAACAACAAGAATGTACATCGGATCATAACCTACACTTGTGTTGATGATGTACTCTCCCATTTTCCTTTTCATGATCGCTCTCCAAGCTTCATAGTAGGATTGACAACTTGATTATTTCATCCGATATACTAAGTAAATTATTTTGCAACGCAAATATAATTGTTCATATCCGAAAGTCCAAACTCAAAGCTTTCCAACAACATATGTTGAACTAGCTCATCCAACCATTTTTGTTGTTTACCATATGGACAACTTTTAAACTTATTTTTAACATGACGCCTTCGTCACCTTAGTTGTCTCAAGTATAATATTAAAAGAAGCAAAGTATCATCATTGTTACTCTTCGATAGGCCATTGTTGTTGGAAAATTTAGTGTTCTTGTGGGATTAGTTCACACCTTGTAATGGGTTAGGAGGTACGGAGTGTACACCCATAAGGTCCATGAACACCCTGACTCTTATAGTGGTTTGTATTGGTAGTACTACTAGAAAGTACCGCTTGTGGAAATCTTGCTTGTGGAAATCATCGCTTGTGGTTTCCATCGATAAGCAAGTGTTTCCAATAATAAGCGATGTTTCCACTAAAGTGCTATGAAAGTACCGCTAGAGGTATGAAAATCTTGATAGTGTTAAAGCATCGCTAAATGGCGATTACAACCGCTAATGACCACGTTTAATTGGGCATGTAACCACTAATGACTATAATGGGGATAGTTATGAGGTGATTAATGGGCGATTAATCCTCATAATTCCATTTGAACGACTAAGAGTAATGTCCTATAAATAGGATATCCGATTATGCATGAAAGGTACGTAAAACACTAAACACTTATAAGCGCAAGGGTTATTGAATTGTGCCTAATTCTATAAGCGCATTTGGTCTTATCCCAGTAGATATTCGTGTAACCCATGCATTAGGGTCAAATAGTTTACTTTGGAAAGTGATCACACGATTCCAAGTGATATCCGTAACCACCTAGTGGTATTTGTTTCTATTTGAATAGTTGCTTGTTTACTGTGAAGTTGATTATCTTACCCGTCCGGGAGACTCACCTCCAACAATCAAAGTAAACTATTTTGTGATAATCAATGAAACCGCTACAATGAACACATGGCTTCAAACTTTGCTAAGTCGGATAAGTTTGAAGGGTGGACTTTAGGAGGTGGCGAAGAAGATGCACTTCTGGCATCAAGCATGAGTGTGGTTTATGTCTTGACTACTCCTATTCACGATGATGGGGATGATGCTCTTGTGGAGCGGATCGGGAGGAGGAGCAAGTGGGAGAATGATGACTACATATCAGAGGTCTTATTCGAATGGTATGTCGATTCTTTGTTTGATATTTATCGAACTTTGAATCTTCAAAGAACTGTGGATTCCTTGGATGCCAAATATATGGTGAGGATGCATCAAGTAAGAAGTTCCTTGTTAGTAATTTCACAAATTACAAAATGAGTGACTCAAGACCGTTATGGAACAACACAATGAACTTCTTGGAATACTTGGAAGGTTTACACAACACAATATGCACATGGATGAGGCTATTTAGGTCTCTTGTGTTATTGACAAACTCCCTCCTTCTTGGAAAGATTTCAAGCATACCTTGAAACATAAGAAGGAGGAGTTAACTCGTTGAGTTGGGCGGTCATCGTGCATTGAGGAATCTCTCAAGGTGCGGGATAATGACAAGCCAAAGAGTAGCAATCTTCTTTGGACCATCTGTTGTCAATATGGTGGAGCATAACAACTCCACCAGTACAATGACAACAAAGGCAAACGCAAATATCATGACAACACAAGGCGATCCTAACAAGAAGGCAACACCTACTTGTTGGAAATGTGGCAAGATTGGTCACATTAAAAGGGGCGCAAAGGTGTTAAAATTGGTGGTAAAGCCAATGGATCGAGCACTAATGGTTCGGGAGTGGTGGTTCAACCAACTCTTTGAAAGGTCAAAATATGTTTAATAAGTCTTTTCGATTTATTATGTTACATATGTATCTGAATCTTTTATGTGCGGGATGATGATGTTGCGTGGTGGGTTGACTCGTGCAACAGTTCATGTGTGTAAAGATAGAAGCGGTTCAAGACTTATGAGTCACCGAATGATGGTTCTATTCTTCACATGGGAAATGAGTCAACGACCTTGGTGCATGGTCGTGGTTGTGTAGATCTTAAGTTTAGTTGGAAAGATTGTAACTTTGTTTAATGTTATTCATGTTCACGATATCGGGAAGAACTTGGTTTCAAGTAGTGTTTTGAATAATCATGGATATAAACAAGTTATTGAATCGATAAATTTGTTCTTTCTAAATGTGGTGTTTTTATTGGTTTTGGTTATTTATGTAATCAAATGTTCGGGCTTAATATTACCAACGATGTGTTATTTCGACTTTGTGACCACATATGATCGGTGATTCTACCCTTTGGCATGCTAGACTTGGTCATGTTCACTATAAAAGGATGCAAGATATGTCTAGGATGGTTTAATCCTCGCTTTTGACATGGACTTTGAAAAGTGTAAAACTTGCATGTTGACCAAGATAACCAAGAAACCCTTTCGTGGTGTTAGTCGTGAGACTAAGCTCTTGAGGCGATTCACGATGACTGTGTGATTTGCATGCCACTCCTTCTTTGGGGAATAAGAAGTACTTTGTGACATTCATTGATGATGCTTCTAGATTTTGTTATGTCTATCATTACATACCAAGGATGAAGCATTAGATAAATTCAAAGTGTTTAAAAGCGAAGTTGAATTACAACTTGGGTCTTTGATCAAAGATTAAGGGGCGATAGGGAGGTGAGTCCGTGAGTACATGGATACTCGGTGCTTTGATCTGTTGGAATAATCCATGAAATGATCGCCTTTATACTCCTCGGCAAAATGGTATTTACGAAAGGAAAAAACGGTCTTTGAAGGAGATGGTTAATTCCATGTTGTTCTATTGGATGAGTCAAGGGTTCGGGGTGAAGCTATGTTAATGACTTGCTATTTGCTAAATAGGGTTCCCAACAAAAGGAACAAGGTTACCCTTATGAACTCGGACTAAAAGGAAACCCAACTGAACTATCTCGTGGTGCAGGGTTGTAGGGTCATTGTAAGACTCCACGATCCAAAGCAAAGACTTTGGGTGAAAGAGGCATTGGTCGCATCTTTGTTGGATATTACGAGCATTCCAAGGCTTTTAGGTTCTATGTTATTGAACCTAATGAACATGTTTCGATTAACTCAATAATTGAATCAAGGGATGCGAGACTTTGATGAGAATAGATTCTCATAAGTCCCTAGACCAAGTCGAGGATTCCTAATGGAACTCATGACCTTTGGTGTATCGAGAGGTCCCCGATGGTGAACCATCGGTGGTCCTTGATGAGGTTGTGGTTCAACAACCGAACACGTGCTCGGGAAGAGCAAAGGGTCGAGGACTCAAAGTCATTTGGACACGAGTTTCAACTATACTTAGTTGAAGGATCAAGGGATGAGGTCTCAAACTAATACTCCTATTGTTTCATTGTTGAGGATGATCCCAAGACATTTGAAGAAGCAATGTAGTCCCAAGATATTGCTTTCTAGAAAGAAGCAATCAATGATGAGATGGATTCCATCATGGGCAACAACACTTGGGTGTTGGTTGATCTACCACCAGGTTGCAAACCTTTGGGTTGCAAATGGATTTTCAAAAGGAAAATGAAGGTAGATGGAACTATTGAAAAGTTCAAGGCTAGACTAGTTATTCGGGGCTTTAAACAAAAGTCGAATAGACTATTTTGATACTTATGCCCACGTGGCTCGTATCGATACCATAAGACCGATGATTGCTATGACATCTATTCACAATCGGTTATTCATCGGATGGATGTGAAACCGCTTGAATGGTGAATTGGAAGAGGAGGTTTATATGAACCAACCTCGGGGCTTCATCATGCTCGCAATGAAAACAAGGTGTGTGGCGATTAAGTCTCTTTATGGATCAAGCGGGCACCTAAGCAATGGCATCAAAAATTTGATGAATTGGTTTTGTCTAGTGGTTATGTTCTTAACCGGTGACAAATGTGTATATAGCAAATTTGATGAATGCGGTAAAGGAGTCATCATTTGTCTATATGTTGATGACATGTTGATCTTTGGCACCGACCAAAATCAAGTTGACGACAAAGGAATTTTTGTCATCAAGGTTCTCCATGAAGGACATGGGGGCGATGTTATCTTTGGTATTAAGATTAAACATGAAAGTAAAAGAATTTCTATCTCTCGGTCTCATTATATTGAGAAGGTCTTGAGGAAATTCAATTACTTTGATTGTACTCAGTGAGTACACCTATGGATACTTGTGAAGCGATGCCTAATCATGGCAAGGCGTATCTCAACTTGAGTATTCTAGGGTAATTGGTGCTGATGTATGCCATGACTTGTACAAGGCGACATTGGTTTTGCGGTGGGAAAATTGAGCGGTATACTAGTAATCCTAGTGCTCATCACGGCAAGCGATTCGGAGGGTATGAAGAATTTGAAGAGAACTATGGATTATAGTCTCTCATATCTTTGGTTACCCATCGGTGTTGGAAGGTTACTGCGATGCAAGTTGGATCAAGAACATCGAAGACAATTAGATCACCGGTGGTGGGTATTCCTACTTGGTGGAGGTGCAATTTCTTGGGCATCCAAGAAACAAACTTACATCACCAGTTCAATAATGGAATATGAATTTGTGGCTCTACCGGTGATGGTAAATAAGTGAATGGTTGAAAACTTGCTTCTCGAGATTCCATTGTGGCCTAAACCTATAGCACCTATTTCTATCCGGTGTGATAGTGCGACTACATTGGCTAAGGCTTATAGCCGGATGTGCAATGGTAAGTCTAGACACTTAGGTGTCGGACATAGCATGATTCGTGAGCTTATCATGAATGGGGTGGTATCTATAGAGTTTGTGAGATCTCAGCGAACTTAGGCGATCACTTGACAAAGGGTGCGGCTAGAGACTTAATTATAAAGTCCGCTAAAGGGATGGGTTTAAGTCCAACTTAGTCATCGAATGCTAGGACACCTGACTCCTCTAAGGAAACTTGGGAGCGAGTTCAATGTGGAAAGTCGAACATTGGTGGACTGGAGCACATGTTTTATTTACATCCCAAGGTTGTGCTCGAACTCTTTGAAAGGAGGATGAAGTCTTTACTTCTTAATGGTTAATTTTCTTTGAAAAAGTGCTTGGGGGAGCATGACTAAAGAGGAACCACCTATGTAAATGTTGAAGTTTTGCCGCTCGTGAAGCTTTGGACTTTTAGCTTTTACAACATTTATGAATTTGGATATGGACACATGGCTTTTATAGTGTCGGGAGTCGATAAGTGTTTGAAAACTTGTGTGTATTTTATCTTGGTATTCAAATGGGTTGAAGGGTTCAATTCTTAGAACACCCGATTCTCGAATATTTGAGCGTGTAATTTATTAAGATGGAAATTCAATCCTCGGGACATTTTCGTTTATGCACATGTTTTGCTTAATGTTTATTTTTCATGCAAAGGAAGTGAACTAAATTTGGGAGGATTGTTGGAAAATTTAGTGCACTTGTGGGATTAGTTCACACCTTGTAATGGGTTAGGAGGTGCAGATGTACACCCATAAGGTCCATGAACACCACGACTCTTATAGTGGTTTGTATTGGTAGTACTACTAGAAAGCATCGCTTGTGGAAAATCTTGCTTGTGGAAAATACCGCTTGTGGTTTCCATCGATAAGCAAGTGTTTCCACCGATAAGGCGATGTTTCCTTTGAAGTGCTATGAAAGTACCGCTAGAGGTATGAAAGTACCGATAGTGTTAAAGTACTACTAAATGGCGCTATAAGCGCTTAATGACCACGTTTAATTGGTCATGTAACCACTAACGGCTATAATGGGGATAGTTATGAGGTGATTAATGGGCGATTAATCCTCATAATTCCATTTGAGCGGTGAGAGTAATGTCCTATAAATAGGATATCGATTATGCATGAAAGGTACACGAAAACACTAAACACTTATAAGCAAGGGTTATTGAATTGTGCCTAATTCTATAAGCGAATTTGGTCTTATCCCAGTAGATATTCGTGTAACTCAGGCATTAGGGTCGAATAGTTTACTTTGGAAAGTGATCACACGATTCCAAGTGATATCCGGTAACCACCTAGTGGTATTTGTTTCTGCTGAATAGTTGCTTGTTTCTGCTGAAGTTGATTATCTTACCCTGTCCTGGGAGACTCACCTCCAACAATTGTAGGAATATAAATTTCCTAACTTGAGAATGAATACTGGAGAACTTATTGCACTAGAAACTCAATTTGACCTAACGGTTGAATTGCTTCCTTGATAGAAGTTGGGTATGTGGAATCACCGTAAAATGGTCGTGTTTAGCCGTAATTGAGCACCGCTAATAACAAGATCATATTCATTCTCTCACTTGGAAATTTATACTCTTATGTTTTCCTAAAGTAAGTTTACAATGGAAATACTTTGCATTGTCTTAGGATTACTAATCAAACAAGTTGTAAAATAAAATTTTCTTTTAGTTAATCACAACCACTTGCCTCATCAAGCGATTATCTTGCTTTGATCGAGAAGAGCTACATGACTTCATGGACAAAGTTCATTGTATGCTAATCACCATCCGTAATGACTATACATAGTTCATTGCTTTCACACAAAACAACCCTATTGTCTTGAACAACATCATCTACTCGCACGCCATTGTTAATACAAACGATTTACTAATCTAGATCGTAAATCTCTTTTGAGCTTCTTGAATAACGGTTGTTAAGTTTGATAAACCTATGTGTTACTTGTGAGCTAGATCTTATTTAATTGCTTATGTGCTATTTCTACATGCTCTTAGTATGTTTTACTTGTATACATGTATACTTATCAGAGATATCATTAGCTTCTAAGTTCGATACTTAGAACAAATGCTCCTTGTTAAGTAAAACTATCCCGGATGCGGATCCCTAGTTTGTAACTATCCGGATCCTCAAGTGAAGGATCCGTGGGATCCGGTGAATAAGTGGAATTTCCAACCATGTTCCTAGACTACTTCACACTAGTCGAACTTAATACCTTAGGATCTCTTAAGTCCTTCTCAAGCTTAGTAAGCTTCACACTCACTCATAGCTCATTAAGGATCACACTCAGTGCTTTTCGATCTATCGTTTCACCTAAACTCATTACTCTTCCGCTCTCTAGATCACTCATTATTTCTCACATGATCCTCACATCTAGACCTAGAAATCTTTCGATTATGGCAAAATTGATCATAATCATCCTTACCTCAAAATTGGTGAAATGGATCAAATTCTAGTTCTTCCACCTTAAAACCTTTAGGATCTTCTCCAAGGCGTTATCCTAAGTCACTATCGATCACTAGGATCATCTAGCTCCATTTGACACTCTCAAGATTTTAGTGTCATCTTTGTTCATTCATTGGTACTCACGAAAGTTCCAATTTCTTTCATATAAGGCAATCATTAGCTACATCACTCATTGCCCTTGAACATTTAAGTACCCTTCCATTTAAAGACACTTGGGAGGCTGAAACATTCAAAAGGTATAGGCTTTAGACCTTTCAAACATCACTTCTATCCTTTCCTAGGCTGTGAGAGCCGGATCCCTAGGATTAGCCTAGACGGATCCCCATTGGTGGGAACCGTAGGATTCGGTGATGATTTATGTCAACTCTTGCTCGAACAATCATTTCAAGCTCATCTTGCTAACTTGAACACTCCACCTCATCCTAATAAATCTCGAAGTTGACTCTTGTGCATGATAATTATCACATTCCAAAGGATATTAGAGACTTAAGTCTTGAATGCACTTGCTAAATCCTTCCCTTTATAAGTCATCTTGCTATAATCCCTTAGTCATCAAACACAACATAATTCTCAGCATTTAGAAACCTTTTCCTTAGTCATTTCATCATGAGGAAAGCTCCTAGTGCTAACTCATCCAACCAAGAACCATCCAAGAAACTTGCTCGTGTTGTACACGAAATTTCCTCAACCGAATCATCTCCGGTTAAACCCACAAATGGTAGGACTTCCATCCACCGAATCATCATCCATAAGAGATAATAGTGCTAGAATCTCACCTCAACAAACCCAATCAACAATTGCCAAGAGAACCACAATAATTAGCATTAAACCTCTTAGGTTAGAAAAGGGATCATCGAGCTCTAAACCAAACGTACCTAGTTCTAGCAAAACGTCTAAACCTTCATTCCTAGAGCATGGACTACACTCCTTTACCGAGCCTCTCTCTATTCATTAGAGCATTCACAACCGAGAACTTCCCATTCACCAACCTTCTCGTTAAAATAGGAACCACCTACATCACCAACTAGTCCATCATTGGAAATAAGGAACCACCAAGGACTTGATCATATGGACGAATTTCCATTACCACCACTCTCATTCCTAGTAGAACCTCATCCTAAATTACTCAATGTACCTCCACCATCATTTGTAGAACCTCCTCAAAACATCATGTTCCTAATCAAGACAATAATTGCTCTAATTGTCTAATCACCCAAGGACTTGTTCAAGAAGTGCGAAATGAGTTGCATTTCATGTTTAATCATCTTATTGAAAGATTGGACCAAATCAACAAGTCTACTCATCCCTAGACTCAAGCACATTGTTGCTTCTTAAGCTTTGGTCACTTATTAGTATTAGTAGAATATGGCTAAATCATTCTCTTAGTTTTTAGAGATTTGTTGATCATCTCTTATGTTTTATTGAATGATAGTTTACTTGCCATATTGCATTGAGTATATGTTTGTTGGTTGAATACATATCTCATTTTGATGTTAACATTACTTGTTACATCACCATTGCTGTAACGCCCCGACCCGACAAGGGTAAAGGAATCACAAGTAATGGTGTCATATCAAAGCAAACATAAATATCCAAAAGAAATCTCGACATAAATATTGAAATAATCCAAGTCAAATGACTTCAATACATAGGTCCCAGCGGAAAAATAAACTCCAAATGAAATATTTAAAATATAAAGTCTTAAATGACATCATAAGATCAAAGCTAAAATCTCTAAGGTAAGTCCACACAAAGACTCATCCCAAAGCAATACCGGCTCAATGCTTAGATACCGTGGAAGAAAAGAAATGCGGTGAGCTTCAAAAGCCGGTGAATGATATACAAGCAAAGCGAATCGAAACGAAGCGAATACGAAATATAGTGAAAGAAAGATATCAAATCAAAATCATTTCAAATTATAAATCAGGATAATAGAATAAGTTTATAGCTAACTACCTCGAGCCCAAACACATATGCCATATCATAAACATATTCATATTCACATTCACATAAGGCAACATTTGTAGGGGAGACCTACCAGAGTTATGAAGGACGTGCATGCACGCAGCATCAATCATCAGATAACATATAGCATATAACATATAATATATAACATATAACAGATCTAGGATGCACCCATACGCCCCACAAACATACAAATTGGTAATAAAATATAAATTGAGCTCATAACAGATAACAGATAAGGGACGTGGCAGAACTTCACTCTACTGCCCTAGAGTCATGTCAGAAGTGCATTACTGACACGGACATGGAACCCCCATGACTAGTTATTATTTGGCTCGGGTGTCAAACTATCTTAGGTCAAATTAGAATGTCATAACTGACATAGATCATATTTTATCAAATGTTTAATCATGTTTTCAAAATCAAAGTCTTCATATCATATAGTTCAAAATCAATGTTTTATGAATCAAAAATCAAAGTTCAGATAAGCAACAGCTCAAATAGACACATTAGGGTTCATAGCAAAGGCTTAATGAATCCTAATACAAAAGCTAACAAAAGAAAACGTTATAAGAAACCTTTCTTGAAAAGGTCGAATATATGTACCTTATTCCAAAGCAAATGATCGGCGTAAACAAGGAAAGCAAAGGATTACTCCTTCTTCACGTAACCTATACACATTAACGGTCGTGACGTGTTATTAATGATTCCATAATCGTCGAAATGATCTTTGAATATTTGGCGTTCATACTTAGTATATTTAATGATCTTAATACTTTAGGGTTTTATAGTTAAATAAGACTTAAGTGTTTTAATAAAAATATCGTAGATTAAGGTTCATTATGTCATTTATTAAAGTTTAGGGTTAAATGTGAGAATAGATTAAACGTCATAACTCACATGAAATAACGAATTAATATACTTAGCTTCAAACCCTAATCGACTCTCATTTATGTTCTAGGGTTTTCTCATTCTTTTAATATCATATTAATGTACATTTACTTACATGTTACGTCAATAAATGACTCGTTACTCAACCTAACACGTAATGAAAACAATCTTTCCTTTTTTGTTTCACCATACACGTTTTATGATTTTATGTGACATACAAGTTACTTATTACTCGGATTAATTACACGTTTACACATTTACAAGTTCACTTGACTTATATTAACGCACGCATATGAGACACGATTCACAAACCATTAGGGTTTGGCATACCTTATTCGGTTTACATATCAAACTAGGGTTTATGTTTACATGACCTTTACTCGTTTAATACATGTTCAAAAACTTTATATGTGGTTCGGTTTTAATACATATGGTTCGGTTCTTATGTAACTCGACATATTCATAACCCGATTCAATAATACTTATTACGTAACATACTCTTTAATACTTATTAGGTTAAAATCGTTAGGGTTTGCCTTGTTTGGTTTCACACGGTTCGGCCACAAAAATAAAACGCAACCCTCGACTAAACAAAACATATTACAATATATTAACGTAAGGTACATCAAAGGAAGACGAGAACATGTTATACCTTAACTTGGTTGAAGCAAAAACTCGACACCAAAGGGTTGTTGGTATTCGGCCGAGTAGGAGAAAAAGAAAAAAGAGAGGCAAAACTAAACTAGGGTTTCACTTTCTTGTAAATGCACTATATTTATAGGTGGTATCATTTTTAGTTTAGGGCTTTAGGAGTAGCTTGTGTTTCGGCTTGGCCCAACCGAACACAACCAAACGCACGCCTATGTGGGCTTCGGCTCTTGACCCACACGATACAAAAACAAACGCCCTTTTGGCTCTTGGACTCTCGGCTTGGCACAAAAGAAACGAGCCCATCCAACAAACGAACGGCCCAACGTATTAGCGAAACGTTTAAATCTTCGTCGTACCAAAATCGATCACGCAACATATATTCGTTAAGTTTTAATTACTCGCAAGTTAGTTTTTAATTTCGTTAAATGATATAAATGTATTTTACGTATTTTGTAAATTTCGATTTCAAGGGTATTTTAGTCTTTAATCAGGTTTTAGATTTTCCAGGTTTTACAATTCTTCCCCTCTAAAGAAAAATTTTCGTCCTCGAAAATTGAAATGAAACTAAACGAAACGAAATGAGAACATACCAAACTATTCAAAGAAATGAGGATAACTAGCTCGCATCGACTCCTCGGTTTCCCAGTAGCCTCGCGCCCGGATGATTTTCCAAAGAATCTTAACGAATGGAATGACTTTATTTCTCATGACTCTTTCTTGCCTTTCTAAAATAGCTTCCGGTTCTTCGATAAAGACATATCGGATTGAATTTGATCAAACGGATAAGAAACAACGTGTAACGGATGATAGTTGTATCCCGCAGAGTGATACATGGAAAACGTCATGAACATGCGATAACCGAGGCGGAAGTGCTAATCGATCTGAAACTTCTCCTATACATTCCGAATTTCAAAAGGACCGATAAATCGAGGGTGAGCTTGCCTTGATTCCAAAACATTTCACACCTCTAAACGGCGAAACTTTCAAAAATACACGATCTCCAACCCGAAATTCTAAATCACGACGATGCTTGTCGGCATAACTTTTCCGACGAGACCTAGCTTCCTTCAACTTTTCTCTAGCATGACTACTTTCTCATTAGTGATCTCGATCATTTCGGACCTTCAATCAAGCGCCACCTACTTCGTCCCAAAAATAGGGGCTCTACATTTCCTTCCATAAAGAAGTTCAAACGGTGCCGCTTTAATGCTAGCATGCCAACTATTGTTGTATGCAAACTCTACTAAACATAAATATTCATCCCAACTGCGGTCCATTCTAAAGCACAAGCCCTTAGCATATCCTCTAAGGTCCGAATAGTCCTCTCGATCGACCATCCATTTGAGGATGAAATGCCGTACTAAAATTAAGTCGAGTACCCCAAGCTTTTGCAAACCTTTCCGAACGAGAAGTGAAAGCGGATCTCTGTCGGACACAATAGATGCGGAGTACCATGAAGTCTAACGATCTCTTGTCAAAAATCTCCGCCAATCTCCCAATACCATAATCCTTTCGATTGGCAAGAAATGAGCATATTTGGTTAGTCGATCAACAACTACCCAAATCGCATCATGCTTCTTCCGAGTAAGAGGTAGTCCGGTCACAAAATCCATAGATATCTTATCCCACTTCCATGTTGGAATATCCAATGGTCGTAATAATCCACTAGCCCTTTGATGTTCAATCTTAACTGCCGACAAATCATACACTTTGACACAAACGTCGCCACATCTTGCTTCATGCCATTCCACCCAAAAGTATCGCTTCAAATCCCTATACATCTTGGTAGAACCGGGATGGATAGTGAAAGGAGAACTATGAGCTTCATCATAACTTTCTCACGAAGTACCGATCATAGGGAACACAAAGCCTATCTCCATACCATACAATACCGTCATTATCAACCTTAAACTCCGTCTGCTTACCTTCTTCAACATTTTGCGCCACGGCCCACATTCGCCATCATCTTTCGAGCTTTAATTTGCGGTATAAGGTTAGACTCCACCTTCATACTAGCCCAAGATCCATCAAAACCTCGTACACATAGCTCAACATCCAAACTCTCTAAGTCACTAATAATCCTAGGCTCAATCTCGATACTTGCAAGAATGCTCGATTTCGGCTAAGCGCGTCAAGAACTACGTTAGCCTTACGGATGGTCTTGAATGTTGGTGTCATAATCCTTAAGAAGTTCTAACCATCTTCTTTGTCTCATGTTAAGTTCCTTACGAGTGAAGATATACTTGAGACTCTTATGATCGATGAATATATCACACGCCTCTCCATACAAGTAATGTCTCCAAATCTTCAACGCGAACACCACTGCAGCCTAACTCAAGGTCATGAGTTGGGTAATTCTCCTCATAAAGTTTTAGGCGCCTCGAAGCATAAGCTATTACCTTTCCATGTTGCATCAAACACGACCTAATCCTTTCTTAGATGCATCATCAGAATTTGAAATCCTCGAACCGGTTGGAAGAGTCAAAATAGAGCGGATACCAATCTCCGTTTCAACTCTTCAAAACTCTTCTCTCGCTCATCCGTCCATACAAACTTTTCACCTTTTCTCATCGGTTGGGTTAGGGGTAGAGCTAAGCGAGAGAAACCTTCTACAAAACGTCTGTAGTAACCAAAGAACTCCAAGAAAACTCCCGACCTCGATCCATCGTCGTAGGTCTTGGCCACTTAGTGATAGCCTCAACTTTAGACGGATCCATGGTGATACCATCGGTGATACAATATGACCAAGGAAAGCGACTTGTCTTAACCAAAATTCGCACTCGAAAATTTGGCGTACAACTTCTTCTTCCTCAAAATCTCCAAAACTATCCGGAGATGTTCTTCATGCTCTTCTTGGACTTGGAGTAAACTAAAATGTCGTCGATGAAAACAATAATGAACTTGTTGAGGAACTCATGGAAAACACGATTCATCGGTCCATAAACACAACAGGCGCATTGGTCAAACCAAAGGCATAACGAGGAATTCGTAATGACCATATCACGCACTAAAAGCGGTCTTAGGAACATCTTGCTCCTTCACACCTAGTCGATGATAACCGGACCTCGGATCAATCTTCGAAAAGAACTTAGCTCCTTGTAGTTGATCAAACAAATCATCAATACGTGGCAGAGGATAACGGTTACGAATGGTAATACGATTGAGTTCACGGTAGTCGATACATAGGCGCATGCTTCCATCCTTCTTCTTCACAAACAAGACAGGTGCACCTCATGGAGAAACACCGGGCGAATAAATCCATTTTCTATCATCTCTTGCACTGTTCCTTCAACTCCTTGATTCTACAAGTGTCATGCGACACGGAGCTTTCAAATCGGTTCAAGACTGTGAATTAACTCAATGCTAAACTCAACTTCTAGGCGGGGAAGACCGGAGTTCATCGGGAAAACGCGTCGGTAAATTCGCAAACAACCGAAGATTTTCAATGTTAGGACTCTCCAAAGATGTGTCCTTAACAGATGCTAGAAAACCTTGGCATCCATGAGCAATCATGGTCCGTGCCTTTATAGCGGAAATGAGCTTAACAGATTTGAGAGGTTGAGAACCATGATAAACGAATTCAGGATGTTTTACGTCTCCAAAGATCACCGTTCTAGCATAGCAGTCAATTGAAGCTCTATGATAAGCCAACCAATCCATGCCTAGAATGATATCAAAGTCGACCATATCGAGAGGATACATATTTGCAAAGCGAATACGATCATCAAAACGAAGAGGACACTTAACGTATTTATGATCAATGATCACGTGGTTTTTCATAGGCGAGAAATCGATAAGTGATTTGTTAACGGTTTGAGCTTCATATTAAGTTTCTTAGCAAATGTGATGATATAATGGAGTGTGTGGCACGGTATCAAATATAACGAAGACAACATAATCATCAATGAAAAGAGTGCCGTAATGGTACACGAAGTGCGCTCCACCGTTACGAGTAGTAGCATAAACACGTCCGAAGAGTAGTTGGCGGCTTGATGTAGTTTCCGAGAATCGCGGGTTCTTCTTAGGGCAATCTTTAATCTTGTGAGCGGTGGAGCCACAAGCAAAACATCTACCAATGGCCTTGAAACACGGTCCGGATGAGCCTTTCCACAAGTAGTACAGATAGGTGGGAGGCAAAACTCACCGTGTCCTTCTTTGTCCGTAAGATCCCAAGCACGACCGATTTGCTCCTCGAAATGACCGATCCTTGTTGTAACGCGGTTATTGTTACCTTGGTTCGACGGTCATTTCCATTCCTACCAAAGATTTCTATTATCTTGACTCCTCGTCTCGGCGCCCGGTGTCAACATTCCTTCCGATCGACCTCACCGATCATAACTCCTATCCACTGACCCCTCGAATCATAACTCCTACGAATTTCCTTATAGTCATTTCCTTGAGTCCTACCTTGAATCCGATCACCATCGCGACACGCTTGTTGGAACCCGAAACCTCATGAAAGATCTCAATGTTACGAGTTGCGTCATTGCAGGCGACACATTCTCATACTCAATATTAAGCGATCGGTCCAACACCCACTTCTTGGTCCCCACTTGAAGTGCTTAGCTTGACGCCTACCATCTCCAAAGAATTGCTCCCACAAAACTCACCACCTCATAAACCTACTCATGTACTCATTGGAATTCTCATGATCAAGCCGGTAGATTGCCCGATAATCCTCTCATACCTTTTCGTCAAAGATCGTGGAAGTAACGGTTATAGAAGATAGTCCAAACTCGGTCCGGTACAAGTAACGACAAAAGCATCTCCTCCTCTTGCTTGTTTGAGTGCCTTCCACCAATTTAAAGCATCACCTTCCAATTTGAATGCACCAAACGAGTCTTAAACTCGTCTCCACAACCCAAGATTCAAGCAACTTCTCAATATGAGTGATCCGGTCCTCGGCCTCGGAGGAGTAGCAGAGTGCTAAGCGAAAGAGGCTTGAGCTTACCAAACGCTTGAGCCAAGTGTGAATACCGACGGGTTGATTTCCTCCACCACTACCCAAGCACCATTCGATTCGAATGTTGTTGATCACTGTTCCATCATCTCGGTGTAGTAAGACCGAGGAAAAGAGTGTTGAGAGCATTAGCAATCGCAACATCCATGTTAGTAGCATCATCGCTCCATCCACGCTACCGGTAGTACGAGTTCGAACCATCCGAACGATATTCAAACGATTAGCAAAATGAACAAAGGTGAGATACGAAATGGAAGTACGCGAAGGAATCCTAAAGTCAACCCAAATCCTCACAGGTCAAATCCTAAGCTCTAAGGTCTTAAAACCTAGGCTCCATATGTCACGTGTCCCGACTACAAGTCGTAAACACAGGCTCGATACCACAAATTATAACGCCCCGACCCGACAAGGGTAAAGGAATCACAAGTAATGGTGTCATATCAAAGCAAACATAAATATCCAAAAGAAATCTCGACATAAATATTGAAATAATCCAAGTCAAATGACTTCAATACATAGGTCCCAGCGGAAAAATAAACTCCAAATGAAATATCTAAAATATAAAGTCTTAAATGGCATCATAAGATCAAAGCTAAAATCTCTAAGGTAAGTCCACACAACACTCATCCCAAAGCAATACCCAGCTCCAATGCTTAGATACCTGCCGCGGAAGAAAAGAAATGCGGCTGAGCTTCAAAAGTCCAGTGAATGATATACAAGCAAAACGAATACGAAACGAAACGAATACGAAATATAGTGAAAGAAAGATATCAAATCAAAATCATTTAAAATTATAAATCAGGATAATAGAATAAGTTTATAGCTAACTACCTCGAGCCCAAACACATATGTCATATCATAAACATATTCATATTCACATTCACATAAGGCAACATTTGTAGGGGAGACCTACCAGAGTTATGAAGGACGTGCATGCACGCAACATCAATCATCAGGTAACATATAGCATATAACATATAATATATAACATATAACAGATCTAGGATGCACCCATACGCCCCACAAACATACAAATTGGTAATAAAATATAAATTGAGCTCATAACAAATAACGAGATAAGTGGACGTGGCGAACTTCACTCATCGCCCTAGAGTCATGTCGAAGTGCATTCATCGACACGGACATGGAACCCCATGACTAGTTATTATTTGGCTCGGGTGTCAAACTATCTTAGGTCAAATTAGAATGTCATAACTGACATAGATCATATTTTATCAAATGTTTAATCATGTTTTCAAAATCAAAGTCTTCATATCATATAGTTCAAAATCAATGTTTTATGAATCAAAAATAAAAGTTCAGATAAGCAACAGCTCAAATAGACACATTAGGGTTCATAGCAAAGGCTTAGGGAATCCTAATACAAAAGCTAACGAAAAGAAAACGTTATAAGAAACCTTTACTGAAAAGGTCAGAATATATGTACCTTATTCCAAAGCAAATGATCGAAAAGCAGAAACAAGGAAAGCAAAGGATTACTCCTTCTTCACAGAACCTATACACATTAACGGTCGTACATGTTATTAATGATTCCATAATCGTCGAAATGATCTTTTAATATTTGGCGTTCATACTTAGTATATTTAATGATCTTAATACTTTAGGGTTTTATAGTTAAATAAGACTTAAGTGTTTTAATAACAATATCGTAGATTAAGGTTCATTATGTCATTTATTAAAGTTTAGGGTTAAATGTGAGAATAGATTAAACGTCATAACTCACACATGAAATAACGAATTAATATACTTATCTTCAAACCCTAATCGACTCTCATTTATGTTCTAGGGTTTTCTCATTCTTTTAATATCATATTAATGTACATTTACTTACATGTTACGTCAATAAATGACTCGTTACTCAACCTAACACGTAATGAAAACAATCTTTCCTTTTATGTTTCACCATACACGTTTTATGATTTTATGTGACATACAAGTTACTTATTACTCGGATTAATTACACGTTTACAAATTTACAAGTTCACTTGACTTATATTAACTCACGCATATGAGACACGATTCACAAACCATTAGGGTTTGGCATACCTTATTCGGTTTACATATCAAACTAGGGTTTATGTTTACATGACCTTTACTCGTTTAATACATGTTCAAAAACTTTATATGTGGTTCGGTTTTAATACATATGGTTCGGTTCTTATGTAACTCGACATATTCATAACCCGATTCAATAATACTTATTACATAACATACTCTTTAATACTTATTAGGTTAAAATCGTTAGGGTTTGCCTTGTTTGGTTTCACACGGTTCGCCACAAAATAAAACGCAACCCTCGACTAAACAAAACATATTACAATATATTAACGTAAGGTACATCAAAGGAAGACGAGAACATGTTATACCTTAACTTGGTTGAAGCAAAAACTCGACACCAAAGGGTTGTTGGTATTGACGAGTAGGAGAAAAAGAAAAGAGAGGCAAAACTAAACTAGGGTTTCACTTTCTTGTAAATGCACTATATTTATAGGTGGTATCATTTTTAGTTTAGGGCTTTAGGAGTAGCTTGGGTTTCGGCTCGCCCAACCGAACACAACCAAACGCACGCCTATGTGGGCTTGACTCTTGACCCACACGACACAAAAACAAACGCCTTTTGGCTCTTGGACTCTCGGCTTGGCACAAAAGAAACGAGCCCATCCAACAAACGAACGGCCCAACGTATTAGCGAAACGTTTAAATCTTCGTCGTACCAAAATCGATCACGCAACATATATTCGTTAAGTTTTAATTACTCGCAAGTTAGTTTTTAATTTCGTTAAATGATATAAATGTATTTTACGTATTTTGTAAATTTCGATTTCAAGGGTATTTTAGTCTTTAATCAGGTTTTAGATTTTCCAGGTTTTACAATTGCTGAATTTAATCATCAGCTATACGAATCCCTCAAAATTGCCTAGACGGATCCCTACTAGGAGGGAACCGTGGGATCCGTGAGACGTAAAACTATTTTTCTACTAACTTGGATCACATATGCGTGAAATTGTGCATTATACTTGTTTTCTAACCTTTTTTGTAGTTATTCAATCTACACTTGAAGCCTTTGACACCCTAAAGCTAGGGGAGCTTTGTGTCAAAACAATACATTGCAAATTACTTGTAATATTAGGATTACATTTCGACATCCCTTTGCAAAATTGCAATCATCATGGGGAGCACATTCGTCACTTAGATTTAAATCTTTGCAAACTTAGTTGCAAACAAACTATATTAGTATTACTTTCTTGACGCCTTACCTAGGGATGGACTCGTCAAGGGGAGTAAAGACGATATCCTTTCCGTTACTTGCTCTCTACCTCTTTTTATTTCTTTCACATGTTTTTCTTAAAAACAATGTGTTGCTTTTTTCAAGGCTCTTTTGTTTCGACAAAAGGGGAGAAGTAAGTAAAACTACAATTCAAACTTTTACGATTTTAGCTTTTCCTTAAAATAATTTTATGTTTGTCATCAACAAAAGGGGAGATTGTTAATACAAATAAGTCGTAAAACGCTTATTTATATTTTCACGATCTTCAATGTTTTGTCGATAACAAACGAAAATCATTTTAACGAAACAAATAAAATACGTAAATGGTTTGAACTAATAGTTTCTAACATATTCACATTTTCACATAAAACACTAAAACAAGTATAAGTGATTTTATGATTTAATGTTACATATGTACAACAACTAGTGTTTACATATTTGGGTAAAATATACACATAACTAGTATGTAGTATATTGGGTAATATAAATGGGTAGAAACTTAAGTATCATAACCCATCGGGCAAATACATTAAATGTAGTTGGGTACAACCCAAAGCCCATGACCCATGGAGCTTGACCCATAACCCATTGCATGACATCATGCTTATATCATATATGGATAATATCCATAACCCATGGTATTGACCCATATCCAATGTCTAGATACATTGAACCCTTGGTGAGCACTCAAGAGAATGTCTAGATACATTGAACCCTTGGTGAGCACTCAAGAGATACATTGTATCTAGCTAAAGACCCATGGATCAACCCATCACCCATGACCCATAACCAAAAATACCCATGGGCAAAGAGGAGCGTTCCACGGATCCCTGGCTTTGTGCTAACCGGATCCCTTATGGGAGGGATCCGCGGGATCCGGGGAACATTAGAGAATTTCCTCTATAAATAGAGAGCCATTTCTTCCTTTCTACTCATCATTTTTTAACACATACTTCCCCAAGTATTCTAACCCTCTAACCTCAGATCTAAGTGATCTATATAGTTTGTCTTTTGTTTTTGTGTGATCTTCTAGGTTCCTCTTAAAGGCAAGATCACTACTTCTTGAAGACGAGCAAGCTCAAGTCCATGAGTTGCCATGCTTCGTCATCATCAAGACAACTAAGGTTCTCTTGTTGATAGTTCTTCCCTTCTCCATAGATGTTGGGTTGAAGGCATTAGTGAAGAATGCCGAAAGTGTCAAGATGAAAGCATTAGTGAAAGGTGCTCATCATCCGTGTCAAAGCATTAGTGAAGAATGCTAAAGGTGTCAAGATGAAGGCATTAGTGAATGGTGCCAAGCGTTGTGTCAAAGGCATTAGTGAAGGATGCCGAAGAATCAAATCGAGTTGCATTTGGAAAGAATGCCTAGGTTGTATAATCGATGAGGTGCATCGTTATACATATAAGTATTTGTTTATTTCCAAGGATGGTGATATCCTTGATGGTGTTGTAACAAGGAGTAGATCTCCTTGACATTAGGTGTTGTGTTGTGAAGGGTAGTAGTTCCTCCATAGTAATGGAACTAGGTGCTTAGCCTAGTACCTAATAAAGGGTAGGCGACATTGTGATAGGATTAGTTCTCCTTGGTGTGAAAGAACTCGGTGGTTAGCCTAGCACCGTATAAAGGGTAGGCGACGTTGTGTTAGGTGTGGTTCGCCTTGGTGTGAAGGAACTCGGTATTTAGCTTTGTACCGGAAAAAGGTTAAGCAACGTTGTGAAGGCTTCTCCGCCATAAGGAGTTGGTGTAGTGTTTACGAACTCTCGAGTAGGTGACTCGGGGAGTGAAGTAGGGCAAGGAAGGTGTCCTTGTAGCCGAACCACTATAAATACTTGTGTCGTGGTGATGTGCTTCTTACTCTTTATCTTTCATTACACGTTTATATATCTATCTATCAACGTCCAACATAAACAACCAAATAGATTGACATAATTCGATCTAAATATTTAAAAGGAAGTTTTAAATTGGTAAAACTATTCAACCCCCCCCTTTCTAGTTTTCCACATTGTGTCTTGACTTCTAGGCACCCTTCACTAATACCTCTAGTCTTGACTTCTAAGCACCCTTCACAAGTGCTTATAATACGGATGATCGACACCCTTCACTAATGTCTTCGTCTTGACACTTGAGACATCTTTCACCAATGTCTTTAGCACTACACTTCTTAGGAGAAAGAAAAGAACCATCAACAAGAGACTTTAGTAGTCTTGATGATGAGGAAGTATGGCAACTCATGGACTCGAGCTGCTTGACTTCAAAGGTGGTGATCTCGCTTTAAGAGGAACCTAGAGGATCACACAAAACAAACTACATACATAGATCACTTGGATCTGGGGTTAGAGAGTTTTAACTCAAAGAGAAAGTATGTGAGAAAGGGTAAGAAACAATGAAGAAATGGCTCACTATTTATGAGAGAAAGTGTCTACTGCTCCACGGATCCTCTCCTTTGCGGATCCGTCTAGTGTAAAGCTAGGGATCCGTGGGACGCTCCTCCTTGCCCATGGGTATTTTGGTTATGGGTCTTGGGTCATGGGTTATGGGTTGGTCCATGGGTATTTCATTAGATACAATGTACCTAATAGATGCAATGCATCTAGTCAAATGGGTATGGGTCAATACCATGGGTTGTAGTTTTTACCTATTTATAATACATACTAGTTATGTATATATTTGCCCAATATGTAAATACTAGTTGTTGTACATATGTATCATAAAATCACTTATACTTGTTTTAGTGTTTTATGTGAAAATGTAAGTGTGTTAGAAAACTATTGGTTCAAACTATTTACGTATTTTATTTGTTTCGTTAAAATGATTTTACGTTTGTTATCGACAAAACATTAGAAGACCGTAAAATGTAAGTGTGATCCCTATATAAGTATCCAATCATGCACGGTATCTTAATGTTTTTAGGGTCACCACTTTCTATGCGAGGCTCGAAAGGTGGTCGCGGGAAGTTAACTACGTTATAGTGATAAGTGGTTTCCTTCCCGTTAGGGTATGAATCAAAATACTCCCTAAGTTCTTCCTCCTCCTTACCATTTTCCATAATTTCTAACACCTTATACTCTCCTTCTTCTAATTCATCTTCCGAATCACTTGAGTTTGAATCACTATCTAAAGTACTAGTGGATTCCTTAAGGGCTTCCTCAAGTGCACTTTCAATTATCCTATTCAATTTCCTAAGTTCTCCAATTTCACTAACAATACGAGCTCGGAGTTGGTTGGCAAAAGTGGGATCAAGTGATAGGTTATTGTTTGGTGGGTTATCATCTTCTATGATGAAAAGTGATGGGATTACGAACAAAGGTCACGAAGAAGGGGGATAGACTACGAGGAAGCTAAAAAAATGGGAAAAAACCTTACTTGATAGGAATCAAGCATAGAAACCTAACGAGGTGGACTCCTAACTAGCTATTCTATTCCTCGTGGCGCCTAAAAACTTGATACGCTTACACAACGCGTCGGGTCAAAGGAACTTCCTTTTTTCGTCGAGCAAGTTTTTCAACACCCTAGGCAAAGGAACCTAATCGTTGTAGTGTAGTATTAGGGTAAGCCACGGAATTGATATCGTTCTCTGGGGAATTGGAATGCTAGTGAGAAGTTACTACGCTAAGGTTGGGGTTGAGGAAGATTATTTTTTATCTTTTATGTTTTTAGAAATGGAAAGGTACGAATCTCGGGTTTGAATTTGGGGTTGGTATTTCACCGATTACTTCTACTATCTAATTATCTAATTAACTAAGGTGAGGGTAGTCTATGTCTATTGTTGTGTGCTCGTATGATGATTAAAAATGTATTTGCTTAGGCTTTATTACTCCCTAATTATCTCCTATTGATGGTTGAATTGTCACGTCCTTATTCTTAATCACGTTGTGTTTATAAGGTGGTAGGGTATGCGTTTATCCCTAACCCTTTGAAGCTACCAAAGGTTAATGACTACAAAATCTATAGGATTTATAAACTTTAACTCTAAGGTATTCTTTGGATGTATAGCCTACAATTACTCTAGGTGATTATAAACTAAGGTTCAACAAAGATTAATCAAGCATTAATAACACAACGAATGACCTATCGCAATACTATGTCAATCACAATTAAGATAAGAGACAACCAATCAATATTCAATAACTAAGTTTCATATTACCTAAGCAAACACATAAGTAAATTAGCCGGACATGGGGAACATGCAAGCATACACACAATCAATTGAAGACATAATTAAATTAATGAAGTAAAACACTTATCTTGATGTAAGATAGGGTATGGAATCCTAAAATACCGTACAAGACGACCTTGGTTGGTTTAGGTTTTACCCAAAAGACTACACGAAAACTAAAAATTCGGATTCTATATATAAGGTTACAAATGCGACGACGCCACCCTTTAGTTTGTGACGCCGTCGGTCGCCGTCATTAGGGTTTTGTCTTGGCCACGTTATCATTGCGACGACGCCACCTTATGCCTATGATGCCGTCCTCTTCGCCTCTCGACGTCGTCGGATCAAATCTAGGCGAACCGAGTGCGACGCCTACTCTTTTAAAACCGAAGCCGCCACTTGTAAATAAGCAATTTGGCTACCGAGTCACAAAATTTGTCCGACGGCGTCTCTAGTAGAACCTCGACGCCACTTGTAGAACTTGACGCCGTCCCCTTCGGCCCAAAGACTGAGTGTCTCGATTCTTGACTATGGCCATTTTCTTCAGATATTCGCGCCTTTTCGTCCGAATAAGTGTCATTCCAAAGATTTTGCCTTCAAGAGACCTAAAAGTGAAAAGGAACGATATTAAGTAATAAAGGATACAAAGTGATCAAATAAGGGCTTAAACGACCCTCAAAAGGTACATTTTAAAACCTTATCGGAAGAAGTAGGCGACATTGTAAGGTTGTTGTGTTAGCAAACAATACATTATGTGAGCACAACAAGCGGGAAGGATTTCTCGATTTCCCCTAAGGCTCCAAACATTTTCATATAGCATGAGTGCAAGAGGCTTGTACTCTTCTCGGATATCCCGTGTATGGATATTGTTTGGATCGAAGTAATGGGGTTTGCATATTATGCGATTCAAGTCTTCCGGGGAAGGTATGTTTGAACAATATGGGCTATTTTCTTCATGAAAGTTGAAGAGAGAATCAAGAGACCAATCTTCAGTGAAGGAACATTGTCCATGATTTGGAATCCGGAGGATGTGAGCAAATTGCCCAAGAGTTAAAACAAACTTTGGTTTTTGATCCAAAACCAAAGAGATAGAGAGCGATCCTCGTTACTTAACGAGTTCAACTTGACGGAAGAATTCCAATACAAACCTTGGACATATTTTCTCGTTAATTTCGAGAAGACATTCCAGTCCTATGGTTCGGAAGGAGGTATTGATACCTTCTTCGTATTGTAGAGGAGTGTCGACAATGCGTCATTCATGGAAGTGACGGGTTTCGAGATTATTGAACCCACGGACATGATTGCCAGGTGTGTAGGGCTCAAGAGAGATGTTAGGAGTGTAGATGCTAGTGAGTGAAAAATCGAACTCATATTCATGCGACATAGCGAAACCTATAGAAAAGAAGAGTTAATAGGATGTGACGTATTACGGGCAAAACAATGATTACATAATGTTTTTACTAGATTTTTATTAACAAATGACAATTAATTCACTTAATGTTTGACTATCTAGTGGAACATTTCTTTTAGGAAGAAACCGGTTTTATTTTGCATGAAAATCGTTATCCGGGAGGACGGTTCCTTCATTAGGGATCCGCTAGTATACCTCTGAGGATCCGTGGATCCGTAGTAATGTAAACATATTTTTGATAAAAAACATAGGTTTTAGATCTTATAGTTTTATACCAAGATATGTATATTAACCTACATTTTCTTTTAGCATGCATTAATGGTTTCTAATGTATCACGAAAAATACGAAGATATAAATCAAAAGAAATGACAAATACATTATGATAATAAACTAGATAAACTAGAATATTAATAATATTTCATTTCAATGCTAAGAACGATACAAAGGATTGGGTATATAACACCAATGTAGATTAACAACACAAAGTATATGTCTCCATATGAGAACTTCATCATAGGGAACACGAGAGCGATGAGTGTTACGGCGATGAGCACGAGGGCGATGTAAACCATGTTGATGACGAACCTTGTTGGTTTGAGATGAGATGAGAAGAAGAGGAAGATGAAGTTTTGAATGAGAGGTAATTTTTGAAAGTGGAAGATTTGAAAAAGTGAGGATTTGGTGGAGTGGACGTCGGAGGGGTTTTTATGGGAAAGGAGGAATTTTTGGGATTTGTTTTTTGTTTTATTATTAAAAAGATATGATTTTTGGATTAAATGAAATAAAACGCAAGTTTTATAAACCTCGACTTTAGACGGAAGAGTAACACGTATGCGAGAAAAACTTCCTAATGAAGTTACATGTTATGTATAAATATACACCAAAGATAATCATATAAATACCTATGTAAGCATACTTATTTATCAATCTAATGTTATATAGAGATAAGTGGAAAGTCATACCTCTAATGCACTTAGGAATGTCTTTACAAATGATACAACAAATGTCACAAGACAATTCCGGTTCCTTCGTGTTAAAGATGCCTTCTTAGGAAAGGTATTCTTGTTACCAAGCAATTCCTATGGCTTGGTAGGTATGAGCTTTAACTAAGCAATATGACAAAGAGGGTTAGTGCAAATAAAGTAAAAAAAATGTTTGTCATCTAATCAACATCCAAACAAAGTGTTTTAAAAACATGGTGTTTGTTTTTGTAAAAGACCTTCTTTGTAGTTTTCAATTAACCACGGATCGTATCAAGTTTTTAAAGTACAATATACTTTAAGAAACTTGGTGACGAAGCTCTGATGCCAATTGTGGAAAACTAGAAGGGGGGTTGAATAGTTTTACCAATTAAAACTTCGTTTTAAACTATTTAGATCGACTTATGTCAATCTACTTTGGATGTGTGTTGGATGTTGATAAACAAACATATAGAAATATAAATATGTAATGAAAAGACAAAGAGTAAGAAGCACAAAACCACAACGCGAGTATTTATAGTGGTTCGGCTACAAGGACACCTTCCTTGCCCTACTTCACTCCCCGAGTCACCTACTCGAGAGTTCGCTAATGTCTTGTGTCTTGACTTCTAGGCACCCTTCACTAATGCCTCTAGTCTTGACTTCTAAGCACCCTTCACAAGTGCTTATAATACGGACGATCGACACCTTTCACTAATGTCTTCGTCTTGACACTTGAGATATCTTTCACCAATGTCTTTAGCACTACACTTCTTAGGAGAAAGAAAAGAACCATCAACAAGAGAACTTTAGTAGTCTCGATGATGAGGAAGTATGGCAACTCATGGACTTGAGCTTGCTTGACTTCAAAGGTGGTGATCTCGCCTTTAAGAGGAACCTAGAGGATCACACAAAAACAAAACTACATACATAGATCACTTGGATCCGGGTTAGAGAGTTTTAACTCAAAGAGAAAGTATGTGAGAAAGGGTGAGAAACAATGAAGAAATGGCTCACTATTTATGAGAGAAAGTGTCATTGCTCCACGGATCCCACGGATCCTCCTCGAGGATCCGTCTAGTGTAAAGGTAGGGATCCGTGGGACGCCCTCTTTGCCCATGGGTATTTTGGTTATGGGTCATGGGTCATGGGTTATGGGTTGGTCCATGGGTATTTCATTAGATACAATGTACCTAATAGATGCAAAGCATCTAGTCAAATGGGTATGGGTCAATGCCATGGGTTGTAGTTTTTACCTATTTATAATACATACTAGTTATGTATATATTTGCCCAATATGTAAACACTAGTTGTTGTACATATGTATCATAAAATCAATTATACTTGTTTTAGTGTTTTATGTGAAAACGTAAGTGTGTTAGAAAACTATTGGCTCAAACATTTACGTATTTTATTTGTTTCGTTAAAATGATTTTACGTTTGTTATCGACAAAACATTAGAAGATCGTAAAATATAAATAAACGTTTTTACGTCTTATTTGTATTAACAATATCATAATAGTTAAAACCCTTTGTAATGGCTTAATGAGTTCATGCAATAATCAATAATATTAGGTGGTTTTTTAAACCACCTAATATTATTTCAAGGGTGTTTGTTTGAACATTCTTGTTTGAAATCAAAACTCACAGTCTAAGCCTGACCATCGGAAAACAAATTACGTTAACCTAAATAACTATTTAAAAAAAATGTGAACCAATAAAAAATAGATATCGTGATTTTAGTATACCAAACGAAATTGCTATCAATTAACATGTGGTTATGAAGCGAGAAACCTGAAGGAGAAGAAAGATATAATCCTTTAGCGACTCTAGGATACCTTAATGTACCGATTGGCTGATCAATAACAACCTGCAACATGACATGTTTATGTTATTTTGTTGTAATAATACGATTCAAGGGAAATAAAAAAATTGAATATCCAAAACAAAAAAATGTTGAACCGATAATCAGCTAATCGCTTTCTTATGAGAAAAAGTCTGATAGTGAGTGAGCAACGCAGAAGACATATTTTTTTCAACTTTAATTTAACGGATATCAGCTTTCAATCAAATAGACTAATACCAATAATATAAATAAGATACAGAAACAATGAAGCACCCGGAGATATTTTTCTCCTTTTTTTTTATTTCCATTTCGTGGACAAAGATCAAGTCTTTCGCATGTCATGTTATAATGAAATAACGCAAGTGAAAGTTGTAAAGCTAGCTTTTAAAAGTACTGCTTCATAAAGGATTAGTGACAGAATCGTATTGAAAAAAGCTTAAAGTGCAAATCGTAAAGCATGCTTCTAAAAATTGCTTGATAAAGTATTCATGTGACATTATTTATGCACAAAAAAAAAAAAAAAAAAAAGAAAAAGCTTGTTGTCGCTATAAACCGAGAATACAACATAGGAAATGTAAAAGATAACCAAAAAATATGTATTGCTTTACCAACTAATTAAGATGCCTCAAATATCATTGCCAATCAACCATACCTTCGGCCAAAAAGATCTCACATTACGACTAATGTCCCTCGACCGAGCATCAAAACCCTGTTGTTTCTTTAATGAAACCTCTTCATTTTCCATTAGCAACTAAAAGAAAACAAAGAAAAGTTGTCACTAAAGTTTTTACTTAAGACATTTCCTCAAATAGTTGGTGTACAACCAAACATAATCTGTTTAAAGCACCCCGTTCGTCCACTGTTCAAAGTACCATAGCTCCATTATGCTACTGTTTAAACTTCGATCTACACTTTCCTCTTTTCAAATTAACACACAAAGGCCCTTCTGTTAGTGTTTCTCCATAGTCAACCCAAACTTGAACCCGTCGTATCTCCTATAAGAAAAGAGTGAAACACATTATTAGATATAAATTTGATATATTTCATCAAATTCGTATCCCTAAATAGGAAAAAAAGAAGAAGCAAAAAAATTAATGAAAAGCTCAAATATCAATCTTTATAAATATGAAAAAATTGAATCTCATAAAAAAAATACAAAGATTAAGAGTTGAAAACACTTACAATCGTCTTGCTTTCCAATGATATCAATAGATCTTCCACTTTTTTATTGTTTTTGTGAGAGGCGTTTTTGTTTTGTATATGGGTTTGATGAGAGGGGCGGTGAGATGATCTGATTAATCTGGAATATGGGATTGTTTTTGTATGTTGGTTTTATCTTTGGAAATTTCTAGGAGGTTTGAGAGAGGTATTGACATAGAAATAATGGATTCCGGAAGAAGTGTCTGCTACAGTCGATTAAAGAGGCGATAGCAATATAATACTGTTTGTTGCAGATGCATTTATTGCTCAACCATTCATGTACAGACACGTGTTCAACAAACATCTTTATGTAAACAACACCTCCCCTGTTGATGCATAATCTGGCGCGGACTGGATTCGACGACTCTCCTTGGGCCGTTAGTCGTCTTCTCGAGTCCTAGTAGACCTGTCAACAAAGAGAACCCGTTAGGAGTAGACCCGAGGCCGTAGCCCCGGGGTCCACCTCCGACGGTCAAGTTAGTATCGATGCGATGTGATGAGTTAGGGTTAGAGTAACCTGTCATCTTGTGTATTGTGTGTTGTGTGTTGTGTCCTTCAGAAGGAGATCCAACCATGTATTTATAGGGCATGGATTAGGGTTTAGGCGTAGAGTGGGTCATTGTCTCACGGGCTCGACCCATTCCTCGCCCAGCCCCGACCATACGTCCACAAGCCCCAAGTTTAGTATGAGATAGCGCATGGCTATGTTATGCTAAACTTAAGTTCTGCTCATGGTCACGTGGGTGAAAGTGGATCCCGTATGTCGCATCCCGGTAGGCGTACCATTTTGTACCAAGAGCGACGCGAAGATGGTGCGACGAAGACGCGCTTCAGAGTAGTGTTGTACTTGCGCGACAAAGAGGTGCAACGAAGACGTGCTTCGCAAGACACATCCGTCTTTACGACCAATGTAGGACGCCTCCCCTACGGCAAAGATGCGTGCGAATATTTAAACCGCCTTTGTACCGCTTCCAAATAATCGCGCGACGCTGAAGAAACAATGGTAGATATACCCCGATAGCCCCCAAGTTTGATGGTGCTACTGCGTGTAGGAGCATTAAACTTATTTAATCGAAAAACACCGAATGCAAGAATTAAAAGTATATGCCGCGAATCGCAGCATATAAAACCTATGAAGTGAAACAATAAACATCACATAGCATGAATAATATATAGCACATACGAGAAGTGGCAATGCGCACCCGTCATGGGATGCGTACCGACGAAATAATTAATTGTGTTTTTTTTAATGTATAAAATAAAAACTCGGATGGATGTACCGTGACCGCGACTAATAGACGCAGATGGATTTATCGAACCGCACAGACTCGAACGTTTGTGGATGATCGCAGATGTTTATACCACGACCTTGGTCCCGGCGCCATGGCGATCGACTAGCATCGTGGTATTTCGCTGCACGCTGCGTTCTCGCGAAGATGTCCGAACGCACGGTCTTACGCGGGTAGATTTATCGCGATGCGTTGTTCGAGCGCAAACAGCGCATCAACCGTAAAACAGATCTCGCGCGAATTAATTCGCGCTAAAAATAAAATAACTCCGATCGCGCGGACTAAAAGATAAAATAGGTCCGATCGTGGGGACTATACCATAAAGTTTTACGAGCCTGTTATCTTGTTAATAACAATTGAGATTGCATCGTCCAATTTAATAAAGATTACGCATCTGAATAAAGTTTTACGCATCTAAATTGTACGCATGTGAAAATCACATCTAAATTGTACGCATTTAATATCACTTTATGAAATTCACATGATGGTAAAGCAAGTTTTACACATGGCAGAATGCAAAGGTTTTAGAGTTACCGACTTTAGAAATTGATTGCTTTTCGGTAATACGAGAACACGAAACATAGTTTATTCGTGGTCTCACGGATGGCGCCAACTTGTTGATGATAATCCGGCATGGACCGGATTCGACGACTCTCCTTGGGCCGTTAGTCGCCTTCTCGAGTCCTAGTAGACTGTCAACAAAGAGAACTCGTTAGGAGTGGACCCGAGGCCGTAGCCCCGGTCCACCTCCGACAATCAAGTTAAGATCGATGCGATGTGATGAGTTAGGGTTAGAGAACCGTCATCTGTGTATTGTGTGTTGTGTGGTGTGTGTTGTGTGTTGTGTCCTTAGAAGGAGATCCAATGTATTTATAGCAGTGCATTGGACAGTTTAGGTAGAAATGGTCATTGTCTGGCCCGACCCATTCCCTACCAGTCCGACCATACGTCCACATCCCCGATCTTTAGTATATAGGATAATGATAAAAGGTCATATTAGTAACTCGAGGTGCAAAAGCTGTTGAGATTTAAACGCTTTCAATTGCAGCATTTCAAATATGGAGCTGTTTTAAAACTAAAAGCTTCAACTTAATTTTACCAAACAAGGCTTAATTTAAAATTAGAGCTTTAATTTCAAAATAAAAGATAACAACTCTGAAATTTATCAAAAAGCTTCATTTCAATGTAGTTTTAGAAGAGATTATTTTTGAATAAAAGCCAATTTCTGTAAAAGCTCTAAAACAGCTCCTATCAAACAGGGCCTAAGTTGGATCTCAAATGATTTAATTATTGTATTCGCCATTTAATAGGCCTCATTAGCCTACACAAATTGTTTAATCATAAGTGCATTGTCCCTAAATCGTGAGTTGGTTTTACTATAATGTTGTAGGATTTAATAGAGGAAGGTTAATGTTCTTGTGCCACCCCGTTACCATATACGATATGCCTTTTGAATTTATGGGTCAAACATGAATCATTTTAAGAGCTAACGAATTTACTACTAACGAATTTAGTTGACACATTTCACATTCTATGTTTAATACAACTATTGAAAATGGATAGGCACTCTCAAGGTTATAAATAGCGTGGCTACATGACTAAGATAATCTGTTCCTCACGCCTTTACTTCGCCAAGACGTTTTTGCGTTTATAAGACGCGATAAGGCAAGACAAAGATATGAAAATATTTATATATTTATATCATAATTCATATATATCGAGTTTACCAAAACATGCTTAAAATGGCTGCTGACGTGACGACCGACGTCACGATCAAGATCACGCTCATGAAAGATTTTAAAACAAATGGGCACTCTTATGGATATGTTTACCTTTTTATAGACCGTAAATTATAATGGCCTTTGTTATTACAGAAGTAAAGTTTAATTTGCTTATAAAAAGATTTAGTCATGCTTGCTGGTCTTTGAAGCAAGTGAATAAGCAAATAAACTAAACAATAAGTAGATTAGAACATTATATGAGGTACGAGGTCTGATTCAACACGTAGTTTTTTGTGTGTGTTTACTTTAGTAAGTTACTTGAAAATATAAATTTGGTGACGCGAAACTTAAAACCACCTCATCGACCAAATTACCAATGATGTGAGCGTTTGGGAGAATCATATGCAATACCATGAATGAGTACCCTTCGTTAATAAGCCAAAAATGTGTCTTAAAAATGTGTCTTAAAATATACTATATGATTGTAAACAAACGTAACAAGAATAAATCATGTATAGTTAGTTAAAATTATAATTATCAAAATCGTTATTGTGATTGTAGGATCATACGATCTTACGATCCTATCTTAAAGTAACATACAAAACTGAAATAGCTACTTCAATGACAGAATGAGCGGTGAGATCACCGGATCGCTATCCGCTCCTACGACTATAAAATCTATTTTTGGTTATTTAGTCAACTTGTTTTCTACTTTTAAGCTGATCAAGCCTTAAATTTATAAACAAGCACACTATCAACGGTGAGGGGCTTTCAGTTTGAAATAGCTAAATCGACCTGAACCGAACCGACCTTATTTGGTTCGGTTTCGGTTTTGATGACTTTTACTCGGTTCACGTTTTACCTTTATTTGGTTTTCGGGTTGGGTCCGGGTTTGGTCAGTTCGGGTTGGGTTTGAACCGTTGCTCAACCCTACAACAACTAGTTAACAAATTAAGAAAATGTGTATTTATTTTGACATATTAATCGACTAAAAAAATATATGTATTTTTGTGACACAATTTTTAAGACCAGATTTATTTCAAAGATCAAGATTTTTAAAGATAATTTACACCAGACGGACGAACATCCATAAGATTTTCGTAAATTCCACAGAACTCTCTAGGTCCATCTTTGTCAACGGTCCAAGTATTTGAAAGGCACATTAGAAAGAAAAAAAAAAATCCCGGGCAAATTTTATTGTGAATTCAAACTATACTCATACCTTAGAAAACTGAAAATTTTAAATTGTAAAAGATATGCGTAGCCCCCAAGTTTGTCACACACGGTTAGCAAAGCACGAGTGAATACAGTTGTCACTTTTCATACATTTATCTTAATTCCAAATTCACCCTCACTTTCATAGTACTATCATATTTTCACTTTTAGAATCTTGAGTGAAAATAAACCTACAAACAAACTGTTTTTATAGACACTAGACATGTTTTGGTATGTTTAGCACCGAGCATTTTTTAAGCAACTAGAAAATAGCGGTTAACATATTGTACAAAATGTTCGTTAAAAAACAAAGAACTAAGATTCTTACTTTTTACAAACGCTTAAATCAAACGCTACTTCTAGTAGCATTTACGATCAACCGTTTTCGTTACTAATTACGACTATATTTATGTTACTAAATGTTTTATCAAACAATACCATCGCTTCCTCCTACTATATTCAAATTACTTTCGCTTCTCGCTACCGCTATCTTCGCCACAATTACTCAATTCTATTATAGAAGTTTATAAATTATAGAGTGTGAGCATAACAATCTCATTTATTGAGTAAAATTTATAAATCTTAAAACAATATGGTTGTGTTAGCGACTTAGGAACATATGACATCTCGTTAGTCGAAACAAATTAAGTGTCGTATCAAAGAGCACGTAACCTCGTATATCATATCATTCGTACAAATAAACAAGTATATAATATTGTAAGTCTGCAAAATTGGTCAAAAACCATTATTTCTCAAGCAATATTCTTGAATAACCAAATTTTAACAAGCCCTAAAACAAAGGTATGTAAAATTAGTAGGAGTACTTAATTATCACAACTTTACGCATTGTAAACGTACACCCAATATAGTATTTCATTAAAATCATATTTGTGACAATATACATAATTTATTTCTCATTTCTTATAACATGATATTTGTTTGGTAAAAAATGTAAAAAGCTGAATTGTACTAGTACTATTTATATTGTACTCCTTTGTATTGTGGTAGTACTGTTACAACTGTAAAAAGCATACATGTCTGTTAAATGGTTTGTGTTAGTGGTTGTGCAAGTGTGTATTTGTGTACATATGGAGCATGAAATAGCAAAAGTAGTAGTGGTGGTACGAATACAACGCAAAGACGTCACTGTTTTCATGTGTTTTGATATTTTGTCGGGTCACATGCTGTAGTGAATCCTTTTTGGACCCGGTATTATTTCAATTTTAATTTTAATGGGGCTCGCTTCATAACACTAGTAGTAATTACAATAAATACTTTTTATGTGTAGCTAGTTATAATTACTTAACATGTAATAGTAATAATTTCAAAACAAATTGGATAATGGAAAAGGTTATGTTTATTCAAGAAAATTTTAAACGAACACTTTCTGCGTTAGATTTCAAACGAACCACGCTTATATATTTTTCGAAAACGAACTTTGAATGTTATACGTTAGATTTCACCGAAATATGTTTTAAACCGTACACGCCAGATAACCAATTTCGGGCGTGAGTTTGGGCGTGATACAAACCAAGAAGAAGTGAGGCGTCTTCAGGCGTGCCAGGCGAGAGGTTGGCTCAGGCGTGGCGTGGCGTGGCACTGGCCGGGCGTGGAGGTGGGCGTGGCAGGGCGTGGAGCTTGGGCTGGGCGTGGAGCTGGGCGTGGCAGGGTGGAGCTGGGCGTTGGGCGAGGAAGATGGGGTGCTTGGGCGAGGAAGGAAGGCCTAGGCGTTACCTGAGGATGCATCATCTGCTCAGAGGCGGACCTATGCTATAACAGGAACCACCTTAGGAATTGAGGCCCTTTAGATGCGTCGTATATGAAAAACATTAGGACCTACCTTAGAATTAGAGCGGGAACCACCTTGGATCCAAAATAAGAAAGAAATAACACAAATTATTGATTGAGAAAGAAAAAATGGGAAGCAAAGTTCAAGGTGTCTTTAATGGCAGTTTGAGATCTGCGTTTTGGTAAAGAAGACGACCCAAGACTCAATATCTATTGTTTTAAGATTTATGATATAGGCTTATTGAAGAGGCTTAGAAGACCATCGATAAACGACATGCGACAAGATCTTGACAAGTCATTTACGACAGGCCTCCTTTGCCTCTTTTACAGGCCCATTTATCATTTCCCTTGTTTTAATGCCTTTTTATTCAAAGTTCTATTTAACACCTTTTACTCTATTTAAAGTTATATTTTAATACCCTTTTCTTTCAGGCTTGACAAAAAGTAGTATTACACATTGTATATTTAGTACAGTACTCCGTACTCCATATTATAGAACTCTTTAGAATATCACTAGTTTTCTATACATGAAAAGAAAAAATTGGTCCCCTATGCATGATAGGGACATTTTTTTGTTCATTTTTGTAAAATGTTAAAAAAAATGTTTGAATTTGTAAAATAGTGATTGAAATGGATTATTTGTAATTTATGCTTTATTCACGATATTATACCGAATAAACATAACCTTTCCATTATCCAATTTGTTTTGAATATTCCATATAAGACAAGAAATTCAATGCTCAATCACAATTCATTTTAGATAATGGAGAGACTACGCAAAATAAAGGAGCACAATGCACAACCGTATAAAATGCTTTCGCCCTTTGTTATGCTTTGCGTAATTCATATTGTTGGTGGTCGAGACACATTCATTGTCGCATGCGGTCGTACACTACCTTGTCTAGCACCATTTTGGACATTGGTACTATTTGTTGGTAAAATTGGTTTTGCAAATGAGTTTTGCAAATTTGTGACACTATTTAATATATGTATATGTTATATATATTTATATTCTTGGTAGCTTTATGTTCTCTTTGATGAGAGCATGAACGAGCTAAAGAGTGTCAAAATTGGAGTTGATATGAATGAGATATCGTGCCTCAAAGTCGGCGACTTGAACACAAAATGAAAAAGGGAGTATCCCACATCGCCCAAAACAAGAAATGAAAGCTTGTTTATATAGGAATCTTGATATGAACCTTCAAATTGATTTGTTGGTTTTAAGCTTCAACTCATGCGAGCCCGCGACCTGCAGTATTACCGAATGCAGCCCAAACCTTGCCATTTTTAATAAATTTTTGATTTTGTGTCCATTTATTTTAGAACCGGTTTTAACTTTGTCAACAAGTTATACGTAACTGTTTAAATACATGGAAGATATTGAAATCGGTTTAGAATGAAACAGATTTGATATATCGTGGATATTTAATGTTGATTCAATCTTGGTGAACAAGATACATTTTCACTATAAATATAACCTAGTCTCATTCGGTTTTGAACACGAAAACGAGCTCCACCGCAACCGATTTCAGCTAGCCTTCGATCGTAAACGCAGTTACTTTCGTGATCTTTCGAGCAAGTTTGTCACGTCTACTGTACAATGTTTTGAACGTTGTACCGGGAAATGATCGCTTAACTGCTTTTAAGTGGAATCGTGTTAAACACGAGCCTCGTTCTACGACCTTTACTGCTTTCATTTATTTATCGATATAGAGTATGTCCTCTGCTTCTACCCCTTTCTGCCTGTATTTAGTTTTCTGTTATTTACATTCTGTTACTTATTAATTGTAATCTGATTTATTATTAAAAAGTGTACACCGTTTCCCACAGTCTTAAAACAGATTCGGTTTAACCGAATTTAAAAACACTTTGTTAAAATCGGATTAACTTAACAGAATTTATAAATTTTTTTCTGTCGAAACCTTGTTGAGTTTCTTTGGAAATCAATTTCAATTAAACAGATTTAAAAATACAGATTTGGTTTATAGATCTATAATGTTTTTTTAAGCTGTTGTTTTTATCAGTTTATAATGAAACCAAGATTGAGTTTCTATTAAATGACTTACTCGATCCATCAAAACCAAGATAGAGTTTTGTTGAATCGATCCCAGACAAGTAGATACCGATTTTCAACAGCTTGTTTAATCGTTTGTGTTGTTTTCGTGATGAAAACACCACTACCCTCCCGTGATTACTCCGTGAACGAATCAGCGCCAGCTTACTAACACTTGTTGCTAATCATGCCGAGAAACCATATAAATTCAATGGGCGTAATTTTAAGAGGTGGCAACAGAAGATGTTCTTCTATCTCACTACTTTGAACCTTGCGTGGTTCTTAAAAGAGAACCCACCTAACGTGGAACCTCCCGCAGAAGGTCAATCCTCTAATCAACAAGTCGCTCAAGCCTTGGAAGCATGGAAGCATTCGGACTTTTGTGTCACAACTATGTTCGAATGGTTTGGTGGGTTCTTTGTAAACGTAATCGCAAGACCAAGACCGCCAAAGAATTACGGGAGTCATTGGAACGCAAGTACAAAACTAAGGATGCCGGTACAAAGAAGTTCGTGGTAGCTCGCTTTTTGGATTACAAGATGGTTGATTCAAAGAATGTGATAAGTCGTTCAAGATCGAGGGTTTTGCTACACGACATTCATGCCGAGGAATGACCTTGAGTGAAACTTTTCAAGTGCAAAATATGGAATTAGACACGAGTTCAATGCTCCCTATTCACCTCGCAGTAATGGTATTACCGAAGGAAGAACTGTACCTTGAAAGAAATGGTTAATGCCATGTTGATAAGTTCGGTCTAAGCCGGGACATGCTGGGGAAGCCATTCTAACGGCTACTTATCTTTAAATAAGATACCTCGAAGGAAAAATAAGAGACCCCTTATGAATTATAGATGGGAAGAAAACCATCATATCAAGATTTACGAGTGTGGGGTGTCTAGCAAAGGTAGCTATACCGACCCCAAGGTCCGAAGATCGATCTAAATCATGGATTGTATATTCATCGGATATGCTAAGAATAGCAGTGCTTATCGTTTCATTGTACATGATTCGAAAAGGGTATAGTAATGGAATCAAAGAATGCTTCATTCTTTGAAACTATATTTCCTTGTTTAACAAAGGAAACTGGAAGTTCATCTAGAATAGATGACGAAGTTGTCCAAGATAAGAGACAACGAGCTGATAATGATCTCCAAGATGAGAGACAAGATCAGACTGAGGAAGAAGAGGTTGAACCTAGAAGAAGCAAAAGGGCAAGAACCGAGAAATCGTTTGGACCTGATTTTGTTTCTTTTATGGTTGAAAACGCACTAACTTCATACCGAGAAGCGGTTACTTCCTTAGAAGGGCCTCAATGGAAAGAAGCCATTAAAAGTGAAATAGACTCTATTTTACAAAATCATACTTGGGAGCTCGTGGATTTACCTCCTGGTTGTAAACCACTAGGCTATAAATGGATCTTCAAGAAGAAGATGAAAGCCGATGGCACCATTGACAAGTACAAAGCAAGATTAGTAATCAAAGGATTTAGACAATGAGAAGGTCTTGATTACTTTGATACGTATTCTCTCGTTACGCGAATAACCTCGATTAGGATGATACTTGATATTGCCGCTTTTGATATGGTTTAAATTACTCTTATTTTACAAGGCAATATTTCATGATTTAGGCTCATATTAGTTCTTGTTTGATGAAATATGTGCTTAATTATGTTTAAAAGTTGTTTTGTAAGGTTAAAGATGATTTGATGCAGATGGATTGAATTGGAGATGGATAGCATTGAAGATGTTCGAGATTGGATATGCTTAGAAGACCATAAGCCCATGTGTCCTAATCTGGAAGGCCTTTTGCTACTTGAAGATTGAAGAACACATTTCCATGTGGAAGACCATATGCCTATGCAGAAGGCCTTATGCTCCACGTATGAAGAATACCTATTTCATCGTGTCATACGCCTTATGCCCCATCTCCGGAAGGGCGATGGTGCTTGCATACTTGGTATAAAACCCATTTTAGGGTTTCTTCATTCATTCTCTTCCACACACAACCAAGTGACGGCTCAAAACTATTCTTTGGAGATTTTTGGGGCTTTTTGGAGTACTTGGAGAGGAGAATAACACCTTTTGATTCCCGCAAACATTATTGTAATCCAACGGTTAATCTTGACTTTTGATTTATGATTATGTCTTGTATCATTTTCTTTACTTGTTTGTTTGAATCACTCTTTATGAGTGAGTAGTCTTTTAATGTTTGCTTAGATTAGATGTAGCTTGTGGTTGGATAATACAAACATGGTGTGATTGTGCAAAACCCATTTGGGGTTTTTGATGAAATGAATGTTTTGATGTCTTCTTTATTCAAAGTTTGTGTTTATCAACTAATATTTCTATGAATGATTGGATTAAGCTTGTAGACCAACTTCTTTTGAAAGTCATTTGTATTTCACTAATTGTCTATGCTTAGTGGAAACTTTAATCTAGACCAAGGATTATTGGGACTTGTTGAGGAGGTAAACTATAGTTTTGAATATTGTTTAGTTACACATATGACCATTTGTGTAGTTGGAATCTAAATATCAAACATTTTGTGGAATCAAAGATTGGTTTTAAAAGCATAATTTGAGGTGGTGTTTACAAAGACCCTTGTAGCACTTTCCAATAATTGTTAGGGGTAGACGATGAAGACCCTCAAAGTCTAGCCACATTAGTAACCCAAATCGCACAATTGCACCATGTCGAGTATTATCCAACCCAAGTGAAGTCTATCTAAGCAAGCATTCTTTTTAGCGTATTGTTTCTCAAACTTTAATTAGTTAAGTATTTTTAAGGTCGTTTCTTAGTTTAAATTAATTTAGCTTAGTTCTAATAGTTTATAAAAACAAAACAAAAACCCATTTCATAACTAAATATAAAACGAACATTAAGTATCTTGATTTGATTTTGGCTTCCTTGGGACGATAAACCGGTCCTTACTTTACTATATTACATACGATTGGTGCACTTGCCATTTGTGTGTAGTCTCTAGTTTGGTAATTTCAAAGTTTATTTCACAAGTATTAAAACACACATCAAGTTTTTGGCGCATTGTTGGGAGCCATAAATCATCTTTGAAAAAATTATTAGTTTTGTAGTTTAGTTGATCCTTCTTGAAGAATTTATTCTTTAAGAAGTTACTTGCTTTTATATATATTATCTTGTTTGGATCTCGTTTGTTTCCTTGTGTTTTAGTTTTGTAGTGCATGACCCAAACAATCCATTCAAGATTTGCCAAGTCCTTTATCCGATCCGGAAAGAGTTCTTCATCAAAGGTTGAGAGAGATTCGAATTCACGTCAAATTGAACAATTGGGTACATCGGGTCCTAGTTTAGATAGAGAGTTAATGTCAAATCCTCCACCACCAAATAACCAAAATCCCCCACCACAAAACCCACCACCACAAAACAACAATATGGGCGATCAATTGAAACCAATGGAAGAACTTCTTCAAGCACCAACCAAGGTGTTGGAGATGCTATCTTAATACCGCGGTTGTAGCTAATCAATTCGAGTTGAAAATCGGGTTACTAAACCTTATTAGCAATAACCCTTTCATGGATTTGAGAATGACGACCCACATTCTCACATAAAAGATTCACCAAATTGACCCAAACCATCAAACTAAACCAAGTCCCCAAGACTTTGTGAGGTTAATCTTGTTTCCATTTTCATTAGAAGGAGCGTCAAGATGGTTAGAAAAGGAACCTCCAAATTCAATCACGACTTGGGAAGATTGTGTATCTAAGTTTGTGAATCAATTCTACCCTCCTTCAAGAACTACAAGTCTTAGGAATGACATAACCCAATTTCAACAAGCTTTCAATGAAACTTTTAGCGAAGCATGGGAAAGGTTCAAGGGTTTGTTAAGGAAGTGTCCTCACCATGGTTTTCGGATCTACATCAAATAGACACCTTCTACAATGGTTTGAATCAATTTGATCAAGACTCGCTCAATTCGCGCATGGAGGCAATTTGTTGTCTAGGAATACTCAAGAAGCATTGATTATTATTGAAAACAAGGCTAAAGTGAGGACCTCAAGGAACAAATCTCAAGTTTCTAGTGGTGCTAGTAGTTCAAGTCAAAATGAGGCCATCAATGCTCTTACTCAACAAATTCAAACACTTGGGAAGCAAATTGCAACCATGCAAAAGCCGGTGAATGTAGTTCAAGAAGTTTGTAACGAGTGTGGAGGAGCGCATCCAACTAGGGAATGCCAAGGGCAAGGGTATTTGAATCAAGAGGAGGATGTTAATGCATTTTCGGGTGAATTTCAAGATATGGGCCAAGGGAGAGGGAAGTACCATTTCAAGCCTCAAGACAACCCATATGGAAACACTTACAATGAGAATTGGAAGAAACACCCCAATTTCTCATATCGTTCAAACAACACTCAAAATCCTCCCGGTTTAAACCAAAGCTCAAGTTCTAACCAAAACCGTTCAAATTACCAAAATCAACAACAAAACTTCCATAACCAACAACAAAACCCACCTTATCAAAACCAATCCCAAAACCGACAATTTCAATCCCAACAACAACCTTTTAACCAAAACCAAAGTCAAAATCGTAACCAATACCAATCCAACTACCAAAATAACCAATCTCAAAACTACCAAAACAACCAAGATCCTCAAAATTACCAACATCAACAACAAGTACCTTATCCACAAAACTCACAATCACAACCAACCCCAACCAACGACCCTTTGATGGCGATGATGACCAAGTTTTGTAACAATCAAGAAGCTAAAAACAACCAAGTTGATTCTACACTTCAAAATCAACAAGCCACTCTCAAAGACTTACAAAACCAAATTGGTCAAATTTCCAAAATGCTTCAAGAAAGGCCCCAAGGTGGTCTTCCTAGTAACACCGAACAAAACCCCAAGGATTTGAAGGCGGTTTTCACTAGAAATCAAAGAGGACAAAGGAACATGGATACGGGGGAGGAGAATACAAGGAAAGTGATTGAGAAAAATGTTGAAGTGGATAAAGGAGATGAGGTTGAAATGGAAGAGGAAATGGTTGTGAAGAAGCCAAAGGGCAAGAAGGTGGTAGTAGAAGAAGAAGAGGTAGTGAAGGAGAATCAAGGTTCGAGTGAAAATGGCGTTCAAGTGGACAAGATGCAACCAAATTTCCAAGGAAGTACCGCATATGTTCCACCACCTCTTAAACCATATGTGCCCGCAATTCCTTATCCTCAAAGATTAAGGAATCAACAACAAAAGGTGCAATATGGTAAATTTCTTGAAATGTTCAAACAACTTCATGTGAACATCCCTTTTGGTGAGGCTTTAGCTCAAATGCCTAAATATGCCAAGTTTCTTAAGGACTTGCTTTCTAACAAGAGTAAGCTTGAGGACTTGTCTAATGTAGAGCTAAATGCCAATTGTTCGGCTATTGTGTTGAATAAAATACCCGAGAAGATGGGTGATTCGGGTCCTTTTACTTTGCCATGTGGTCTAGACAAAGATACGGTGAAGCAAGCATTGGTTGACTTGGGTGCTAGCATCAACATGATGCCTTACTCTTTATTTGCAAAGCTAGCCTCAAAGGAACTCACACCGACTAGGATGAGCATTAGACTCATGGATCATACCTATAGGTATCCTAAGGGCATAGCCAAGATATGTTGGTTAGGGTAGGAAATTCATTTTTCCACCGATTTTGTAATTTTGGATATGGATGAAGATGTGCAAGTTCCCATTATTCTTGGAAGACCATTTCTCATGACTTCAAAAGCTTTGATTGATGTGTTTGATAAGAAAGTCACACTTAGAGTTGGTGATGAATCAATGGTATTTGATCTTTCGGAATCAATGAAACGTCCAAAAGAAAGTGATGATGAACTTTACTATGTTGAGGGTATTGAAAACTTAACCGAAGAAGTGATTGACCAAAGTGTTGGTGCAGGGCCATAAGGCCTTCGTTAGTAGTGCATATAGCGGTATAGTGGAGAAGCCAATTTGGATGAAGTCGTTAAGAGTACCATACGCCTTATGGGTTTTCACGGAAGGTCAGATACCAAACCACCGGATCATACGCCTACGAATTTCGGAAGGCGTATGCTCCTTCCACGTAATCGCCCAAACCTCAACATTTAGCATAAGGCCTTCGCCTTCCACCATATGGGCGTATGCCTTACTTGATTGAAGAAAATGATATAGAGAGTATGGAACCTTTCTACTTTGATATGGGGGGTGATGATTTGTTTGAATCATATCATTTTGAGTTGGGGAATGAGGAATTAGAATTGATTGAAGACCTCCTAACCGTGGATGCACCTCTAATCACCAAAATTGAGAAACTCCCACAAGATGATGCATTTAAATTGAAACCATCAATTGAAGATCCACCCACACTAGAACTCAAAGACCTTCCAAGTCATTTGGAGTATGCTTTTCTTGCGGAGGATTCCAAACTACCGGTTATCATTGCTAAAGACTTATCGGCAATTGAGAAGGAGAAGTTACTTGGGGTACTTAAAGAACACAAGAGGGCAATTGCATGGAAGATATCCGACATCAAAGGAATAAATCCATCATATTGTACTCATAAAATTTTAATGGAGGAGGATTACAAGCCCGTTGTTCAACATCAAAGGAGGGTTAATCCAAACATTAAATAAGTAGTGAAGAAGGAAGTGGTGAAGTTACTTGATGCGGGTTTGATATATCCCATATCCGACTCGCCATGGGTTAGCCCGGTTCAAGTAGTTCCTAAGAAGGGTGGGATGACCGTTGTGATGAATGAGAAGAACGAGCCGATGCCTACAAGAACCGTTACGGGATGGAGAGTTTGCATAGATTATAGAAAGTTGAATGATGCTACCCGAAAGGATCACTTTCCCCTTCCTTTCATTGATCAAATGTTAGAGAGGTTGGCGGGAAATGAGTTCTATTGTTTCTTGGATGGATTTTTGGGCTACTTCCAAATTCCCATAGCACCTGAAGATCAAGAAAAGACCACTTTCACTTGTCCATATGGTACATTCGCTTATAGAAGGATGCCTTTTGGGCTTTGCAACGCCCCGGCTACATTTCAAAGATGCATGATGGCCATATTTCATGACATGATCGAGTCTTCTATGGAGGTGTTTATGGATGACTTCTCCGTGTTTGGTAACACTTTTGATTCTTGTTTAAACAATCTTAAAAATATGCTCGCTCGGTGTGAAGCCACTAACCTAGTTCTTAATTGGGAAAAGTGTCACTTCATGGTTCGAGAGGGCATCGTTTTGGGTCACAAAATTTCAAAATTGGGAATGGAGGTCGATAAAGCTAAAATTGAAACAATTTCAAAACTTCCTCCTCCCACTTCGGTAAAGGCCATAAGAAGTTTTCTTGGTCATGCGGGTTTCTATAGAAGGTTTATAAAAGATTTTTCTAAAATTGCAAGACCAATGACACAACTTCTTGAAAAAGATGCGCCTTTTGTTTTTACAAATGAATGTCTTAATGCTTTTAATGTCTTAAAACACGAACTCACACACGCACCAATCATGGTAGCCCCCACTTGGGAGCTACCATTTGAACTAATGTGTGATGCTAGTGACTATGCAGTTGGAGCCATTTTAGGACAAAGGCATGGGAATCATTTTCAACCAATCTATTATGCAAGCAAGACATTGACGGATGCTCAAGAGAACTACACTACCACGGAAAAAGAATTGTTAGCGGTAGTGTTCGCTTTTGATAAGTTTAGGTCCTACCTAGTGTTATCCAAAACCATTGTCTACACGGATCATTCGGCTTTGAAGTACTTATTTGCAAAACAAGATGCCAAACCTAGACTAATTAGGTGGATCTTACTACTTCAAGAGTTTGATATAGAGATAAGGGATAAGAGGGGAGCCGAAAACTTAGCCGCCGACCACTTGTCTAGGCTTGAAAATCCATTCTTAGAGAGGTTAGAAGAAAAGGAGATCAATGATCAATTTCCGGATGAATATTTGTTAAGTATAGCAACAAATCAACCCCTAGGTTCATTTGCCCAAGATGGTACCCCATGGTTTGCGGATTATGCTAATTACTTAGCGGGTAGAATTTTAAGGGAGGATATGAGCTATCAAGACAAAAAGAAGTTCTTTAAGGATTTGAAAAATTACTTTTGGGAAGATCCATATTTGTTTAGGATAGGAGCCGACCAAGTAATTAGGAGATGTGTATTTGGTGAAGAAGCGAGGAAGATCTTAACGGAATGTCACCAAGGTCCTACCGGTGGTCATCATGGTCCAAATTACACGGCGAAGAAAGTATTCGATTCGGGATTCTTTTGGCCTTCTATCTACAAGGACGCTCATATTTTGGTAAAATCATGTGATGCTTGCCAAAGGCAAGGCACAATTTCTTTCAAAAATGAGATGCCCCAACAAATCATGCAAGTTTGTGAAATTTTGATGTTTGGGGCATCGACTTTATGGGCCCTTTTCCACCATCAAAAGGCAACAAGTATATCTTGGTTGCCGTTGATTATGTTTCAAAATGGGCAAGCAAAAGCTCTTTCCACAAATGACGCTCGGGTTGTGGTGAAATTTTAAAACAATTATTTTCAAGATTTGGAACTCCTAAAGCCTTAATAAGTGATAGGGTACTCATTTTTGTAACAAAGTTTTAGAAAATTCTTTATTGAAATATGGGTAACCCATAGATTTTTACACCTTACCACCCACAAACGAGTGGTCAAGTGGAAGTTACTAACCGTGGGATTAAGAGAATCTTGAAAGAACCGTCGGTAAGAACCGAAAGGAATGGGCGAAAAGTTAGATGATGCCTTATGGGCATTTTGTACCGCTTATAAAACCCCATTGGTTCTACTCCATATCGGTTAGTGTATGGAAAGGCTTGCCACCTTCCCATTGAGCTTGAGCACAAAGCGTTTTGGGCTTTACAAGAAGTTAACTTTGATCTTAGTAAAGCGGTGATTTTCAAAATTGCAACTAAATGAGTTGGATGAATTAAGAGATGTTGCTTATGATAACCAAAAGTTGTATAAAGAAAGAACAAAGAAATTTCATGACAAAATGATCAAACCAAAAGATTTTAAAATCGGTGATCGAGTTCTTCTTTTCAATTCTCGCCTTAAACTTCATCCATGTAAGCTAAGATCAAGGTGGACGGTCCATTCACAATTTCCCAAGTGTTCCCATATGGTAAAATTGAGTTGAATCATCCTAATGGTAATTTTAAAGTGAATAGACATCGGTTGAAACATTATTTTGACGGTCCCATTGAGTTTCAAGGTGAGGGAGACCTCGACCTTTACCCCAAGGACAATTGAATTCGGGGTCGAGTCATGCTCAAGACTCGTAAATAAAATGAGTACATTTGGGAATGTCTCGAAGGTTTAGTTAGTTTAGTTTATTATTAGTTTGCATATTTAATTAGTTTAAGTAGTTAGATTGCATTTCATAAGCATTTGAGAAGTTTTGAAAAAAATTCGTGGCATAAGGCCTTCTGCTCGAAAACCATACAGCCTTATGCCTTCTCAAATGTTTCTGTCTTTTTTCTTGCATACCATACGGCCTTACGGGCTAAAAGCATAAGGGCGTATGCCTTTCTTTTAAAGTTTCAAGCAAAAATAGCATCAGGTCATACGCCCTCTAACCCGAAACCATAAGAGCGTATGCTATTTTTAATACTTTTTGAATTAGAATGGAGCATCAGGTCATACAGCCTCTCACTAGAAACCATAAGGCCTTTTGAATTTAAACATTTAAAAAATAAATAAAATAAGAAAAAAAAAAAAAAGTTTCAAAAGTTATAATTTTAAACAAAGTAACCAAAAAGTTTTAAAAATAGTTAAAAAGTTTTTATAATTAGACAAAAAAAAAAAAAAAAAGAAAACTAATTTTGAGTCACCAAACCGACCAAATTTTTATTCTTTTGTAACATCTTTGTTTGGGTCTATATTTTGATAGGATTTGTAATTTGTGATTGTGATGGTTGACGTTTATTATATATTTTTGTGTTTGGATTTCTTTGGTGTTTGATATTTGGTAGGTTTATCTATTTGGAAGTAGAGGTTGGTTGAGCATAAATGTTCCTTCTTGGACGGTGGAAGCTAGTTCAACACACTTACTAGAGTTTTCAGACATTTCTTTCATGCTCGCATCAGGGGAGTAATCTTGTTCTGATCAATTTATCATACTCTATTATGTGTTATTGCCTATCTTCAGCCCATTTTCCAACTCTAAGTGTGGGATTCCTCCCAATTCCACAACTAAAAGTTAAGTAAAATGGGCCGATGATTTTCATTATGTGTCATCCCATATTGGACATTGGGGACAATGTCCATTTCTAAGTGTGGGATTGGGCACGTTACACTTAGCCTTTATCTTGTCCTAATCGGTGTATGTGTGCTATACGGGACTTGATTACCCGTATTGCATGTGTACATCACCCGTTGACCTACATTTAAAATATATATATATAAATAAATTAATTAATTAAAAAAAATTTAATAATAAAAAGTGGCCCTTTCTAAAGCTAGAACAAGGAGACTCTGACTCGACCCGGGTTTCATACTCTAGCTCTCCCCTTAGCAACATTGGCTAAGCTTTTGCAAGAACGAAAAATGATAGAATCATGTAATGATTTCAATGTTAAGCAAGGAGTAGTTGGAACTCTTAAAAGCTCATGAATGTAATTTGTGGCTTTTTGCTCCCGCCATCTTTTATGAATATGAATAATATATGCTTTTTCAAATATTAGACAACTAAGTGGTTAATCACCCTTGAAAGTTCGGATTTCTTATGCTATGACCTTTTGCTCTCTAAGTAGTGTCATGCTTTATATAGAAAGATTCGGAGGTTCCACGTCTTAAACTAGTAATTCTCGGAGGAAACCGTTTTTAACAAAAATAGGATGAGTGTTGAGTTCCAAGAGTCAAGTTCATGTGACCCTATATTTGGATTATCCGTAAAAGTTCTTTTGGTAATTATCAAGCATTGCATGAAACCCAATCCTAAGGTATACCACATTCCTCACCCCATGTATATATTAGCCATGTATATTATAATAAGTGGTCTTAGGAGGATTGCAATGTTTGATCTTACCAAGAGGGTAATTTGGACCTAAGAAAAATCAAATGATCAAAAGTTTGTATAAGGGTCCAAAATTGCCAATTGCTATTAACTCATAAATTAAGCTTAACGTTTATGGAACTTTGGGGCTAAAATCTATAATTATACATCTATATATGCCCCAAATGACTTTTGAGTTAAAGCAATTTACTTTATGTGTAATGCAAATATCCACATGATCGTGAACTTGAAATCCGCGAGACTCCTTGAGTTAAGAAGGGTTTGTTCGAGTATTACTAGGATAGACTTGGCATTATATGACAAAGATCATTGAAAACTCCTAATTTAGTAGATATAAAGCATGGACGTTTTATTGTAATAATTTTATAAGGAGAGAAAAAGGAATTTTCTAAAAAGGTTTTGCATTTCATAGATGAGGATACGGATGGTCTCATATTTGTCTATAGTGTAGTCACCTAAATGAAGTGTGTCTTGAACTTCATAAATAAGATTTAGCTTTTAATGTTGAGAATAAATGGGAGCGAAAAGTTACAAAAATGTGTTGTATTAGCCTTACACAAATTGCACATATGAGTAGTGTTAGCATTTATTCCTTACATGATTGTGATTTTGTTTTAAGCTTAGTTTGGGGTTAGTAAAAGTCGAGGGTGATGATTTTCGTCTCCTTGAAGCACCCATATTGTGTGTCTTCTCGCTCTTAAGCTTTTTTGGATAATTATTTTCATATTTATACATATTGATTGGGCCATTTGCAATTTTTGTAGTTTCTTAAATAAAGGTCAATGGGGTGAAAGTTGAACAAAAGTATTTGCTTGAGGACAAGCAAAGCTTAAGTGTGGGATATTTTGATATGGTTTAAATTACTCTTATTTTACAAGGCAATATCTCATGATTTAGGCTCATATTAGTTCTTGTTTGATGAAATATGTGCTTAATTATGTTTAAAAGTTGTTTTGTAAGGTTAATGATGATTTGATGCGGATGGATTGAATTGGAGATGGATAGCATTGAAGATGTTCGAGATTGGATATGCTTAGAAGACCATAAGCCCATGTGTCCTAACTGGAAGGCCTTATGCTACTTGAAGATTGAAGAACACATTTCGGTGGAAGACCATATGCCTACAAAGAAGGCCTTATGCTCCACGTATGAAGAATACCTATTTCACCGGTCATACGCCTTATGCCCCATCTCGGAAGGCGATGGTGCACATACTTGGTATAAAAACCCATTTTTAGGGTTTCTTCATTCATTCTCTTCCACACACAACCAAGTGACGGCTCAAAACTATTCTTTGGAGATTTTTGGGGCTTTTTGGAGTACTTGGAGAGGAGAATAACACCTTTTGATTCCCGCAAACATTATTGTAATCCAACGGTTAATCTTGACTTTTGATTTATGATTATGTCTTGTATCATTTTCTTTACTTGTTTGTTTGAATCACTCTTTATGAGTGAGTAGTCTTTTAATGTTTGCTTAGATTAGATGTAGCTTGTGGTTGGATAATACAAACATGGTGTGATTGTGCAAAACCCATTTGGGGTTTTGATGAAATGAATGTTTTGATGTCTTCTTTATTCAAAGTTTGTGTTTATCAACTAATATTTCTATGAATGATTGGATTAAGCTTGTAGACCAACTTCTTTTGAAAGTCATTTGTATTTCACTAATTGTCTATGCTTAGTGGAAACTTTAATCTAGACCAAGGATTATTGGGACTTGTTGAGGAGGTAAACTATAGTTTTGAATATTGTTTAGTTACACATATGACCATTTGTGTAGTTGGAATCTAAATATCAAACATTTTGTGGAATCAAAGATTGGTTTTAAAAGCATAATTTGAGGTGGTGTTTACAAAGACCCTTGTAGCACTTTCCAATAATTGTTAGGGGTGAGCGATGAAGACCCTCAAAGTCTAGCCACATTAATAACCCAAATCGCACAATTGCACCATGTCGAGTATTATCCAACCCAAGTGAAGTCTATCTAAGCAAGCATTCTTTTTAGCGTATTGTTTCTCAAACTTTAATTAGTTAAGTATATTAAAGGTCTTTTCTTAGTTTAAATTAATTTAGCTTAGTTCTAATAGTTTATAAAAACAAAACAAAAACCCATTTCATAACTAAATATAAAACGAACATTTAGTATCTTGATTTGATTTTGGCTTCCTTGGGACGATAAACCCGGTCCTTACTTTACTATATTACATACGATTGGTGCACTTGCCATTTGTGTGTAGTTTCTAGTTTGGTAATTTCCAAAGTTTATTTTACAAGTATTAAAACATACATCAAGATGTTACTTTGAAGAGTTACGGCGAACTCATCTCTCACATTACCGTAACTATTGCATGACTCGTAAAACCAACTTATCGGAAGGTTACACAGAACTCTTCCCAAAGGCTACGACGTAACCATATTAGGTCAAATAAGGTTCCACGCACCGATACTTACGCCAGAACTACTACATCAACTACGTGTAACCAAGTTTATTGAAGACTACGGCGTAACCACTTATTAGGTTACGCCACAACCAAAGCAGATCTAGTGCAAAATACGATGAAATGAAGGTTAGGCGAACTCTTATATTAGTTACGCCAGAACCCGCATCCGCCTATAAATACCCCACTAATTCCAAAGATTTCTAATCATCCCATTCCACACACAACACTCGTAAAACGTGGGAAAAAGCTCAAAGCGTGTCTAGAGGAGCATACGGAGTTGTCTCCAAGGAGAAATCACTCCCCACGATAAGCATTAGCGTTTTAAATTTCTTTTACTTTCAATTCATGTATTTCGTACCTTTGAATAGTGAATTGGTTTGTATGATTAATATGAGCTGCTAAGCACCTCTTGGTGCCGGCCTAGTTATGATTCCTTAATTGTTTTGTTTGCATTTACTTTACTCCGCATAATTATTTCTAAGTGTATGCATGCATAGTTTATTGGTAGCCACCATTGGTTCGGTAGTTTTGAGTGGTGGTAGAGGCCAATTGCCTGGAGATATGACCAACCTGACCCTAGGTGAGCGGACCGAGACGGAAGAGTAAGATATGACCAACCCGACGACCCTTTCTACTTGTGCGATTCGACCAACCGATCACCTATCGCTTGGATGAACTTAAGAATTAGGGGTGAGTGTCTAAGTTCCTAATGGTCGGCACTTACTATTATAAATCTAGCATGTAGCGGCACTTAATGACTGGCTTAGGGACCAGAACAATGTAACTTATGAAGGGACACCGACTTCTCCCGTGGTGGCATCTTTGCCGATAGGTTAGGCGAATTGACCAAATGTTGTCCTCTCGACTTTGACCCCACCAAGTAATTGGAAGTAAGTAGACGAGACATAACTAGCTAAGAGGATTAACTAGGTTAGCACCACTCTCCTCTATTGATTTCCCTTTATCATTTATATGCTTTTATTTGCTTTATTCTGTTTTAGTAGTTTAATTAATTAAATCCCTATTGAAACCATTATTAATCTGTGACACCTAGACTTAGTAATAATCCAACACACATAGCTCTTGGGACGACCTCGGCTTTACCGATTACTACACTACACACGACCGGGTACACTGCCCGTTATTGCATTAGGGTAGACCATAGGTATAATGAGAATTTATAACTATTAAAACATGGTCAGTAAAACGTGCATCAAGTTTTTGGCGCCGCTGCCGGGGAGTTATTTTAGGATTAATATTAAGTCTTTCATTTCGTTTTAAACTTTTCTCACGGTCATATTTCAAGTTTTCGTGTACCATGGAAGTTGTTAACATCGATGACCTCACACTTGAGGAATATTTGGCGCTGACAAGAAGCGGAATAAGGGCCGGTCTCGAAGACCGCAATTGGAGCGGATGTCCATTTCAAATCAATGACCAATTTATGAGGGAGCTTCATGCTAACCCCTTTCGTGAAACAGGACAAAGATGCATATGAGCACGTTGAAAATGTCCTATACATCACAAGCCTTTTCAACATTCCGGCGTGTCTCATGATGTCATATGCTATGGTGTTCCCTAATGACTCTTACCGAGTTGCCGAAGATGGATCGAAGATTGCCACCGGGACAATTAATACTGGTTGTACATAAGAAACACTTTATTCGTAGATATTTTCGCCATCAAATATTTCTAACCGCCTTTTGAAATCCATAATTTCAAGCAAGAAGGCGATTAAACGTTGTACCAAGCCCGGATAGATACAAAGATCTCCTTTATAAATGTCCTACAAATGATCCGAACAACCCCAGAAGGTCAACATTTTCTACAAAGGAATTAACGAACTACAAGGCAAATGTCGGACTATCAAGGACCTATCCCGAACATGACTCCTACTTGTAATTGAAGCCATTCAAAAATGGCGATCACTCTTTAAATGGCACGACGGAGGAAGTAAAATAAACCAGGCGGAGTTTTGACGGAATTGCAAAGAATCGCTAGTAAAATTGAAAATCTTAGTTGAGATATGTCAAGGTCGAGAAACCGCTCATGCCATCCAGTGGTTGTGAAAGCTGCAAGGAGGACATCTCATCGAAGAATTGTCCTCATGTCGACGAGGAAAATATCAAGAAGCCAAGTATGGAGAAAATCGACGCTTTACTGGAGATAATCGAAATAATAACGGTATCGTGGAAATTACAACCGCGGGCCTTGTGGAGAAAGAAAGCCCACTTGAAGATACAATCAACAAATTCTCGGAGACTTCACCCAAAGACAAAAGGAGCAAGATGAGTGGTTAAAGAATTCCGTGAAAACACCGACGTGTAAACCTTTCCAAGCACGACACAACCCTAAAAACCTAGAATCTATGGTGGAAAAGCTCAAAGAAAAGTAAGGATGAATAACAATAAACCCGAAGGATCAAAACCACTATGGAATGTAAAGTGATTTTACCGATGATAACTCAAGGTTCGTGCCAATGATACGGATTCGGGGTCGATCTCGCCGACAGATCTCGCTTATGCCGTAATCGCCTTATGAGTTACACAGAACTATGTTTTTGACATCGATAACCGGGTTATGAAGAATACCGAGGAAAACGACTCTAATGAATTATGCCAGAACTAAGAATCTCGCCACGGCGAACTGGATACGGGTAGAAAAATTCCTCAAGTGGACGAATTAGGAAACGATCGTCCCTCGACATTGAATTGTGCCCTCCGCCTGAGATCTAATAGGAAATATCACCGTGCAAAATGATACCGCTTACATGGAGATTGGTATGATCTTTGGGCCTCGTGTGACCCGAGAAATGAGGTTTGTGATGGAGGAAGCAACAAGGATAGGATCAACCATAACAAATTTAGGTGGCCTGCATATAATGATGATGAAAGACTCGAGAAACTCTCCCTAGAAGATGAAGAAGAGCCGCTTATCACTCACTGGTGTACTCCGGTCATCATAACTGACGAGGAGTCCACACGAGCATGGCCTACATGCAACCCTTCCGCGAGTATTGCAAACGCGGGATAGTGAAAGAGAGGAAGAGCGACATGCCTCATGAGCGTGAAAGACATTGTATAAAGTTCGGTGACTTGGCATTTGATGACTGGTACGCAGACAATTCGGGATGCCAAGATTAACCCGAATCTTCTTAAGAAGCTAAAATTGATTACGAGGAGCACATTCGTAAAAAGGAAGTGGCTAATAAAGACATATACCGCATGGATGAGCATTTATGTGAAACCGACAACAATGAAATACGCAGCTATCGTGCGAAGAGTAAAAACTCCGGGAAATTTTCAAGGCCATGCAACCCTTATGACGATATGTCTAACTGGGAAGTAGCTCGGGAGAATAGGAAAAGACGATTCTTTTGGTCCTCAACCAATGATGAGAGAGAACGAGTTTGCCTTGGCCGACAACCTAGGATTCGATAGTTGGGTGAAGATTAAGTATGGACATGTGGACACGCTAACCAAAGAGAAGATTTGAAAGGAGTACATGGATCGAGAAAATTCAAACAACGAAGTCCGAACAACACGAGTGAAATAACAATCGAGGATGACAAGGAGTTGGTTGAGATGAAAAGAATGCAAGCGTGCATTTAGTGGAGAATCGCCGATGAAGAATGGTTTAAAGGTACAGCCGATGACGATGACATTGAAGGGATCCTAGATTACCTTGAATTGCAAGGGAATGAGGAGTTTACTGATCCCGACGATGAAGCTTATGAGCAAAGGAGGTGCAAACTCCTTGGGATTCCCTACAAGAGACCACCACCTATTATTGTCGAAAAATACGAATTCACTCGCTACCACTTGGGACCGGAGAATTTTTTTTGTAAAATCTAAAAAATAGAAACTAATGAATACCTCCGAACGGCCACGAATGTCGCATGGATGAGGCATAACTTGATGAAAGATATTGAAGAGGTCGGGAAGTCCAAAGGCCCCATGAAGCTCCTCGGCTCGAGTGTAACTTAAAGACTCAGAATAAAAACGTGCTCTTTCTGGAGACAACCCAATTATCCCTTTCTTTTGTTTTATTTTCTTTCCGTAGGGTTTTGTGTTTTCTAACCATTTTTGCAGAAACGAGAAGTAGTTGCCGCAGCTTGTCGATCGATCAGAGTTACGGCAGAACTCATCTATGCGACACGCCATAACAAACCTTTGAGCAAAGCAGAATTCTTGACGATTAACAATTTACGGTAATACCATCTATGTGGTTACCAGAACCACTCGCTTTGGCAGCCTTATGTCAGTTTTGCCGCCACGGCAGAACTCCATCAAAAGAGTTACGACGTAACCTTCCTCTGCTTAATTCTTTCATTTTAAAACACAATAACCTTGTATTAGTATTTTAAATGAACTTTGTGGTGTGTTCTCAGAACCCTCACGAGACTTCACTCGTCCACTGGGACACCTAGGGTTTAAAGGCTTGTTGCATTCGCTAAATGCAACCGTGATTCCTACGAAGCGAGTTAGGTTTGTTTTTCATTTTCATTTTTCTTTTTAGAATTATGCTTGTCGATAGTGTGATTTCGTGGATTGAAGTTTGTTCATGATGCTTATACTGAAGGCACGCCTCTTTTCGTAGGCCTTCTTTCTTTATGGAGCAAATTTCGTGGAAGTTCTCGCCTAATTCTACTTTTCTCTTCACATTTATTTAATGCTTAGTACAAAAGGGACTTTGTACAATTCAAGTGGGGGGACGGGAGTAGGATTATCTCTTGAACATTATTTTGCCCTTGTTTTCTAATTTATTTTGAAAAATTATGCCATTTTTAAAAATTTTGACATGTTTTTCTTAACCTAACTAGATTAGACCTTAGCGAAAGCACATACAACCCTTGATATTATATGGTGAGATTAGCCTTATTCGCTTCCAATATTTTACCCCAATCCACCAAATTATGAGCGTGTCAAGAGTTTGTAAACTTTAGAACTTGGCCTTTGCATCATTTCGAGACCATAGACGAGGTATGTTGAGTTAGCTCGATGTATTTGGACTTTTCGGTTTAGAAGGCAATATTATAGAATTATCACCCAAACAGCCTACCATTGTGTGTCTATCGATTAGTCACCTCAACTTCTCGAACCCCATGTGAAACCCTTTGTTGCACTCACCTTTAGTGCAAGATACCCCTAGATACACCCATCCGAGCCATCCTTTCATTTTGATAACCCGATTTATTGTTTCGATACACCTTACACCTTAGCCTATCCTCGTAGTCTTTATTTGTGATGGGAAGTCATCATTTGCCTAAGTTCAAGGTTCGAGTGGAAAGGTTCGAAATCACGCTTTCATCGACAACATTCTCGAAGATCATTGAAGACCCCGAATTCCAATTGTTCATCTCAAGTGGGGGATATTATGTTTAGTATTTATTGTTAGATTCAAAATATATATATATATATATATATATATATATATATATATATATATATATATATATATATATATATATATATATATATATATATATATATATATATATAGTTGTTATGTTATTGTAAAGTGCGATGTTATAAGCACTATTTTATGAGCTTTATAGATTTAGTATCGAGGAGGCCACCGGTCACATTTGAAGATCGAGTTGGTAGTTATGCCAAGTTGAAGAAAAGGTAGTGCGCCCATCACGACGCCCTCTAATGACACATCTACCTTGTATTTCATGATCCGATTTCTTGACTTCAAAGCTTGAACTTTGGGCGGACGGTAAGTGGTGATGACTTGGTTATAGATTTAGACTACCTGCTTGTTTTTTATTTGACACCATTTATATATCCCATGTCTTATCCTACCCTTTAGTCATGAAGCATGTCTAGGTGATGCACCGAGCAATCTTTGGTGTCTTGGCCATGGATTTGGTCATGTATCATTGATTTTGTCCACTTCTCCGTGACATGTTAGTAATGACGAGTCACCCCTTAGCCTTTTTCGTGTCTACCATATTGCCTTTGAGAATTGTTTAGCCCTTAAATCTAGTGGTGGAGATTTGTGTAACCGCCAAGCTTATGATAGAATACATGCTATGTGTTAGGAATTAGAAATTCCAGGTATTAAAGAGTCGGTCACCTCAAGTATATGTAATCGTTAGAAAGCTCGTAGTCGTAGTTCTTTATGTTAAGTAGTATTTAGTTAAGTAACACCGTGGAGGACGGACAGTCTTTACCCACCGTATGCCCGATCCACACCGATGTGTGGCGATTTATGTAAGACTATAAATACTCTCTACCTTCCAAGGTAGAGAGTTGGAGCTATAATAAGAATTTCACTTTCTCTCACTAAAGTTCCCTAAACCTCTAACTTTCTCTCTAGAATTCTACTTATACGCCACCTTGTTATTATGGTTTGATGTGTATGTGACAACTAATATCTAACAATTGGTATCAAGAGCCATGGTTAGATCCTATATTGCACATCATTGGATTTCTAGTGGTTTTAGGTGGTTTTGAGTTTGAAAAGTTTAGTGGTTTTGCATCATTTGGTTGATTTCTAGTGTTGAAGTTTGGATTTTGATACTACTTTTATGTTTAGAATCATCACAAGTGTTTAGGTTTTGATTTGGTAAGCTTAAATCATCGTGGTTGGGTAGTTTTGGATTGAAAATTGATGTTTATATGGTTTTTCTTGCTAGCGACTTAACATTCGGACTTCATACTGTAGCGACTTGCTTTACAAATTTGTAGCGAGTTACGCTTTGGAGCTAGCGACTTAGATCTAGCGACGACAAGACAAGTAGTGGACTCTCCACCACGGTAGCGACTGGTGGTAGCGACTTGGTCTCAGAGTAGTTGCTCTTTAGCGACTTGTATCTTTAGCGACTGAGTAGCTTAATTGTCGCCAAAATTTTGCTAGCGACTTGAGGCTTAGCGAGTTACTACTTAGCGACTTGCATTTGTCTAGCGACTGGGACTCTAGCGACTTAGTGGTGTAGCTAATTAGGTGTTAGCGACTTGGTGCATTATCTTCTAGCGACTTGGGTGATTGTTTACGGTTTTCTTGATTTAGTAAAATCCCGTGAAAGAATCTATTTCTGTTTAATCATAGAGTTATAAAACTCAGATAACTGTTAACATGTCTACCAACGCTCCTACTATCATCTCCATCGCTGCGAGGATGTTCAAGTACCTGGCTCGATACTCGCCCACCCATGCTTGATAGAATCGACTACGATTCTTGGGCTCAACGAATCGATTGTATCGCCTTGAAAGGAAAATGGTGTCAACATTCTCAAATCCATTGATGAAGGACCATATCGAGTTGAGACGACTAGAGATATACTTGATACTAATGAAGATGGTACCCTATTTACGGAATGGATGCACCTAAAATGTATGATGAGCTTGATGATAAGGATAAAAAGAGATTCGATGCGATATCGTGGCTTCAAACATTGTTCTTCAAGGTCTTCCTAAAGACATCTACAAGTCGATCAACCATAACACTAATGCAAAGGCGCTTTGGGATAATGTTAAGATGCTTCTCTCGTGTTTAGAATTAACTATGGAAGACAGAGAATCCTAACTCTATGATTTAATTTGAACACTTCAAGATGAAACCGATGAGAATGTCTATGAGTACTATGTGAGATTTCATAAGTTAGTGAATGACATGAGGAACATCGAATGACTATGCCTAACATTCACCGAACTCAAAATTTGTGAACAACATGAACTCGAATGGCACAAGTTTGTCACCGTGAAGCTCACTAAAGGATTGAAGAATACAAACTATGAGCAACTCTATGCCTTCCTCCTTCGTAATGAGAGACATGCTATGTTTGAAAAATTGATTCTCAATCGCTCAAAACCAACTGTGGAGAGACAAGCTCGCCTAATGACTCAACCGCCTTCTACTCAAACATCGGAATCACAACCAAAGCATCACAAGTCATACCCTTGGGTAATGGTAATCACAAACTCATTCCCGATCCTATGTTCAAACAAGCCGATGCCGATGCACACGCTGGTAACTTCATTAATCAACTAGCTCTTCCGATTGGTCAAAACATGAATTCTCTCCCACAAACCAACAACAACCTCGTAATAAAGATCTAACCCACACAATCAAGCTACCGTTAAAGATGGAAGGATCGGTGCAACCAGCTCAGAAAGACATTATGATCAGGAAGAGGTGGAGTCGGGAGAGGTTATGTTGGCAACCGTAATCGAGGAAGGAATGGTAACCAAGGTCAAGCTAAGCCAATCAAATGTTATAACCGTGGTGGTGAGGACACATTGCAAGGAACCGCACATCTCCAAAGCGCCCGCTGCACGCCGACATTTCGAGATAAGATGCTGCTTGCACAAGCTCGTGACAATGGTGCCGCTGATGAAGAGGAATTGCCGTTTGCCGAGGCAATGCCAAGACCTATGATGCGATGTGGATGAGCAAATTATTCAGAGATAGGTCACAATCATCGAATGCCTTTCAAGTCGCCGATTGTGATGCATACGACTGATGTGGATGATGGACCCACGGCACACACAATTTTTATGGCTAGCATTTCTCCAATGGTTTCTCCCAAGGTCTCTTCTTCACCACAAGTCGGCCCATCCCAAGACAAACTCATCTCGTAGGTACTAAAACTATACGATGATGTCGATGCGCGAAAGATGCATGACAAAGTACAATCAATCGAAACTATTGAATCAATGTTGAAAATATGGGTAATATCGACATTATCCCATATGATCAATATGTGAAACAAAGTGAAAGTGTACCAGTGATGCATTGCAACAACAATGACTATGTTTTTGATGAATACACCGATGCGATGATTCTCAACTAAATGCCTATAAAGAACGTGTTGTTATTTATGAACAACGGTAAAATTTGAGTTGATGTTTTGCTGAATATACCGCTCTTGCATGCGCCTCGATGATTGCCTTGGTCCCTTTTGTTTGTCCTTTGAACTTTTGCTTGTTTCTTTCCTATAAAGAACGCTTGTTTGTGCTTTTTTATGAACAACTTGTTTTGCTGCACCTTATACCTTTCCCGCATGTTGACCACCCGCACACCGCATCACGGAGGTCTCGCTGGAAGTGAATATGGATGACCATTTTACCTCCCATGCCTCATGGATGCAAAATTTGAGTTGACCATTGAAATGGATGACCAAGTAATTTTAGAGAAGAAGTATTGAAACAAGAATTAAATTCCTTGCAAGAAAAACTTTCTAAAACAAATAAGCAAAACAAGAACTTCAAGAAAATGTGAAAATGCTTAAGCAAGAATTTAATGCAAAGGAATCAAAACTCTTGAGAGACTTTTCTAATCTGAAAACTTTGAAAACAAGCTTGAAAACAAGTTGTACATACAAGGAAACACCATTCGACTACTCACATGGTCACTAAACATAGAGTTCTAAGCGATAAGCATAGTGTTCCCATTATAGATAAACCCAACCCCGAGTACGGAAAGATAGCAAAAGCAATTTCAAAGTGTGATCTATGATGGAAATGAGATTCTTAAACCTAGCATAAAACCTAGTTGCGTTGAGTGCACCGAGGAAGATAAGAAACTAGATGAAGTCACTAGGAAAGGATGAATAAAAATTAGATAACCCTAAATGCAAAGAGAAAAAATAATTATCACCCCCATGACTACAAGAAGGAAAACCGATTTCCTTGAACATGTTTAAGCCTCGACATTGTTGACTCCTAACAAGTTTTTCGAAAAAGGATTTAGATAAGCGTAAAGTCAAAATATTGTTGAAACAAACCCCCCTTTGGAAAATGCCTAGAGCGACTATGTATCCTCCTAATACACCAATGCATCTTGTTCCTAGAAAAATTGCCACTAAAAGCAAGACCTTAATTAGCCAATATGTTATATTTCAACTATTTGTTGATTTTGAGAAAACTTGCAAGAAAAGGATCACACCCATCGGTATAATCAAGGAGAAAGGGTTTTGAGCAAATGAAAGAATGTTACTTAACCGAGGTCATGCCTTTCTTTAAACTTCTAAAAGATAACTTTGAGAGTCTTAAAAGGGATAGAAACCGATATCAAGGGAATGGAAAAGGAATTTGATGCAATGATAGTTGAAGTTAGTGACTATGAGCGAGCACTAAAATATAATGAGATTGAGAGGAAGAACTTGCATACCTTGAATGAGACTCTTATTATCGAATGTGTTGCTCAAGATATTTTTTCATCGCTCAAATTGCTCTATAAATGCTTCCAAATTTCATGAACTATCTCAAGTTCTCGAAAGTCTCCCATGATCGTGTCATTGAGCTTGAAAAACTAATTCTAAACTAAACAAGAAAATTGAACCGATGATCACCAATTTGGTTAAAATTTTTCTAAACTAGAAGTGAGCATTTTAATTTACAACTAAAATATCAACATCTTAAAGAGTCAAAACTTCAAATATCAAGACATCATCGATGCTTAAATTAAAACGCGGAAAATCGGCCGGGGCCTCGAGAATGCCGGGCTCATAAGATAACATTCACAATGACAATTCATGGTGGAGTTCTTAAACATGGGTGACCGCCGAAGTCTTCAAATGAGGCCACAAAACAAAGCCGTGACTAGAAGCGGTTGAGTATTTTAATTATACACCCCGACTAGTGGGCAAACCTCATCGAGGACGATGAGTCTTGATTGTGACAAGAATCCCAATGTCAAAACGGGCTCAAATAACATCAATGACACAATCATCATGGTGGATGCTCCACCGCTTGGGTGATCTCGCCGAAGTCTTTGAGGCCACAAAACAAAGCCGTGATACGGCAAAGCGGACAATATTGTGGTCGACAAAGGGTGTTACAGTTGTTGCTCAAGATATGTTTTTACCGCTTCAAATTGCTCTATAAATGCTTCCAAATTTCATGAACTACGAAGTCTCCCATGATCGTGTCATTGAGCTTGAAAAACTAATTCTAAACTAAACGAGAAAATTGAACCGATGATCACGACAATTTGGTTAAACATTTTCTAAACTAGAAGTTGAGCATTTTAATTTACAACTAAAATATCAACATCTTAAAGAAAATGTCAAAACTTCAAATATCAAGACATCATCGATGCTGAGTTTGAAGCCCAAATCTCAAGCTCAAAGCAACACGATTAAAGTTGGCCCAAATCTCAATTAAAAGGTCAAACAATATGACAGCTCCCAAATGCCTCCTCCTTTAGATTCTCGTAATTCTCAAACGTTTCATCTTCAAAACCTAGTAAATGCTTTACAAAAGGAAAACGAAATTTTCTAGAAGAAAATGAAAAGGTTAAACGTCATTTCAATGAGTTATTTAAATCAAATAAGGTCACTCGAACAAAAATAATGAACAAATAGCTTTATTGCAAAAGGAAATTGAGAATCAAGAGTCGTAAAAGGGAAAATGCCAATGACCAATGGGGAGAATGGTGTATCAAAGGTTCACTCTTGTAATAAATATGCTTTGTCTCGTGACATATGTCCTCCTCACCTAAGGAACAACTAACTTGCTATTCAAACATACTTCTCATCTCTTAAGGATTGCTTAGAATGTCTCATGAGATTGTTGAAGAGGATAAGCTAGAGAAACCTCATGATAATGCAATTGGACATGCATGCTTATATGCCAAACGATCTCAAGAAATCTTAGAATGCTTGATCACAATATGCCCAAAGTCATTAGTGAGAGAGTTAATCCTTTGATTCCATGCTCGATGCCTAATGCCAAGTATGATATGCATTCGATTCCCAATGTTTTGAATGTGAACCGAGTGTGCCTTTAAGTAGTTTAGATTCCTGTGTCCACAATGCTAAGAAAGAGAACTCAAGTGTGCCTTCTAGGAGTACAAATCTCAAGCACTCTAGTTTTAAGAAAGTGAACCTTAGTGCACCGCATGTAGTTCAGATCCCAAAGACATCTAAACAGTGATGCAAAGAGTAGTTAAACCAACTAATGTTCCCATTCCTCTACAGAGTAATCAATGACAATAAACGGAGCGTGTCAAAGTCTCAAGACAATACAAGGAATGATAGGACCTCTCAAACTAAGAATGTGCACCGAAGAGAGAGAAGAACAATCTAGGAACTTTAAGCTTGAATTGAATAAAACGAATCGTGTTGATTCTAGTATTAGCCATAGGCGCATCGTAATTAATTCAATTCAATACTATTTGCAAACCTTGTACCGATGTCCGCTTGAATTCGCCTCTAATCATGAATGTGGTGTTAATGTTCGCCTAATGATGTTAATTGTCCAGCTAATATTGTTAATGCTAAAATTCATGCTAAGAAGGCTAAAAGGCAAAACGAAAGAAAGTTAGAAAACAAGTGGAAACCCACAGTGAAGAACATTCAAGAAAATAGGCTTTTATTGATACCGTTGGTCATAAGACTAATCGATAATGCCCACTAGAAAATGGATGCCTCACCGGTAGAACTATTCCTTAAGAAGTGATCACACCGTGAATGTGGCTAATACGCACACTAGTATCGCATCTATTCACAATGATTCCATTGCCTCACTTTCTCGATATGAATGCTTCTATTTCGATGCGGGTGTTCCAACCATTGTAACTAACCAAATGGAACCCATTCTTGCATGGGGATCCCAATTATCCAGCTTATCCATTCTGTCTCGTGTTCAACCGCAGATCGCTCAAATCGCTCGTGGTACCGGACTCAGTCGCTCCAAGCATATGACCAGAGATCGTCGCGCTCACGAACTTCGCGAGCAAATTCATCGGACCGTTAGATTCGTAATGATCATTTCGTGCTATTATGGGTTATGGAGATTACGTTGTTGGTGATAGTGTCATCTCTAGAATTTACTATGTGGAAGGTTTGGGTCATAACTGCTCGCTGGTCAATTCGTGATTCGATCTAGAAGTAGCCTTCATAAAACATACCGCTTTGTTAGAGATCTTAATGGTAAGGAACTAAAAGGAACTCGTGGCTCAAATCTTTACACCATCTCTATCGATGACATGATGAGGGCTTCTCCAATCGCTTGTTATCAAAGGCTTCAAAACAAAGTCATGGTTATGGCATCGTCGCCTCAATCACTTGAACTTCGCACCATCAACCATCTTTCTAGAAAGGACTTAGTTGTAGGTTTACCTAGACTAAAGTATGAAAAGGATCATCTTTGTTCAAAGATGCCAATTGGGTAAAAGCAAAAATTTGCCCACAAACACAAACCTACAATCTCAATTACGTAAGTTCTTCATACCCTTCATATGGATTTGTGTGGACCAATGAGAGTGCGTAATATCTTTGGTAAGAAATATGTTAGTTGTGGTTGATGATTACCTAGATTCACCGGGTCAAGTTCTTGAGGACAAAGGATGAAACTCCCGATATCATCATCAAGCTCATCAAACAACCGCAGTTCGACTCAACAAAACCGCCGTAATTATCCGAATGCATAATGGAACCGAGTTTGTTAACAAACAACTTAATGACTTCTATGAAAGCATTGGAATCACCATCAAAGAAGTGTTCACGAACTCCTCAACGTAATGGTGTAGTTGAAAGACTAAATCGAACTCTTGTAGAAGCCGCTAGAACAATGCCGATTTACTCAAAGGTTCCAATGTTTCTCGGGTCAAGCTATTTCCACCGCATGCTACACACAAAATCGTTTCTCGATTCACACCGCTCATGGAAAACCCATATGAACTTGTCCACAATAGAAAACCTAATATCTCATTCCTTCGTGTTTGGTGCATTATGTTATCCAACCAATGAGGACAAGACTTAGGCAAACTTAGAGCTAAAGTCGACATTGAGTATTTGTAGGATATGCTTCAAACAAAAGGGATACCGAATCTACAACAAAAGAACCCGAAATATCATGGAAAAATTCACGCTACGCTTGATGAGTCGACCGGTCAAATGGCTCCTCGGACACCCACCAGACCCACACTTCAAAAAAACCCCATTGGTTCATCCCTTGTTCCAAACTCTTCTCAAGAAACTCCATATGTACCTCCATCCAAGATGATTTAAAGAAATTGTTTGATCCTATATTTGATGAACTCAGATGATTCAATTACTAATGAGGTGTTGATCCCTACAACAGAGGATGCTCATATTCCGTGAATGAAGTCAATCCTCGCCTCAATATCTTTAAGTCAAGAAGCACCGTCACGATCCTTCGCCTCATCAACAAATCATCATTCTTCAAATGTACATCATGGAAATGTTTCGCATCAATGATGAAGTTAACCCTTTGCTACCCTCAAGATGCTCCATTTGAAAACATATTTGCTCCTCGAATCATCATCGAACCATCTTCTTCAGAGACATCGACTCGCCTACCTCGCCCCTCAACAACCGCCACATGAACACCTCGTAAAATGGACTCACGATCATCCATTAGACAACATCATTGGAAATCCTCTCGTCCCAGATCAACCCGAAACAACTTGCAACCGATGCCTTATGGTGCTTCTTCAACTCCGTACTATCTAAGATCGAACCAAAAGATGTTAAACCGCCATGAATGAAGATAGTCGGTTCAATGCCATGCAAGATGAAATTCATGAGTTTGATCGACTTGATGTACGGGAGTTAGTACCGCCCAGATCGTGCTATGATTATTGCTCTTAAATGGATCTTCAAAGTGAAACTTGATGAGCATGGTGATGTGTTGAAGAACAAGGCTCGATTAGTTGCTAAAGGATACCGCCAAGAGGAGGGTATTGACTTTGAAGAATCTTTTGCTCCGCTTGCTCGAATCGAGGCAATCGTAATCTTTCCGCTAACGTCGCTAGTAAGAACATGGTAGTTCATCGATGGATGCGAAGACGGCATTTCTAAACGGAGATCTTAAAGAAGTCGCTCACGCCGCCCAACCCGAAGGATTTGTGAATCAAGAGCATCCTACTCACGCTTATCGCTCAAGAAGGCTCTTTACGGTTTAAAGAAAGCTCCAAGGGCATGGTATGATACATCGTCAAAGTTTCTTCTATCAACCGGATTCAAGAAAGGAGCAATGATCCTACATTGTTCACCGTGAAGTCGTGCAAACATTTAATTCATGTTCAAATTTATGTTGATGATATTATTTTTGCCTCGATAGACCCAATGGAATGTGATCGCTTTTTCAATGAAATGAGTTCAAAGTTTCAAATGTCAATGATGGGACAAATGTCATTTTCTTGGGATTACAAATTTCACAAAGTCCCGAGGCATTTTCATAAATCAATCTAAATATGCAATGTAGATCTTAAAGAAATTTGGATTTGATTCATGTGACTCGCTGACACCCCATGATCGATCGAACCAAACTAGATGAGGACCACTGTGGATCATGATTGACCAAACAAAATATCGTAGTATGATTGGATTCCCGATGTACCTCAACGCTAGTAGACCGACATCTTGTTCGCCGCTTGCATGTGTGCTAGATACCGTGCGAGCCTACTAAAAGCACCTTGAAGCGCTTAAACGGGTCTTTGGTATCTCCAAAGAACCATCAATATGGGTCTTTGCACCAAGGACACCGGTATGTCACTAACGGCCTATGCGATGCCGATCATGCAGTTGTCAAGATACACGTCAAGCACGCCCGAGGTGCTCGCTGGGTGATAAGCTTGTGAGTCGGTCTTCAAAGAAGCAAATGAGTACTTTATTTCCTCTACAGAGGTTGAATACATAGCCATGTCATCCTCGTTGTGCTCAAATCTTATGGATGAGATCTCAATTATCCGACTATGGCTTTGTATTCAACAAAATCCTCCGCATCGTGATAATAAAGTGCTATTGCTCTCTCATGCAATAATGTTCAACACTCAAGAGCAAAGCATATCGACATTCGACATCATTTCATCGTGGAACAAGTTGAAAAGGTGTGGTGGAACTCTATTTTGTGAGGTCTCGAATATCGCTTAATCGACATCTTCACCAAAGCTCTTCCAAGAGAACGATTTGAGTTTATTCTTCCACGCCTTGGCTTGAAAAGCCTTCAACCGTAAACACTCAAACGCCTTCGTGAGGAAGACGAAGAGTAAAGGTCTATCTTCATCTATCTCTTGTAAATATCTATTCAAAAACAAATAGAAAATTATAAAACTTTCAAAATCCATAAAAAAAAAAAAAAAAAAAAAAAAAAAAAATTGAAAATTCAAAAATCTTCAAAAAATATTGTCATTTTGTCATGTTTCTCTCGATTCGATAATATCTACGGTCTTGATGTTGTCATTCAAAGAATGACACGGACTTTAGATGTTGTTCGAATTTTATAAAAAAAAAAAAAAAAAAAAAAAAAAAAATTTTTGGGAGAAAGAGAAACTATGGTTTATTGTCATTTTCGTGCAATAACCCGGTTTTAAAAGAAAGAACAGAGCCATGTTTTACCATGTTTTCAAATTCCATGCTCGATTCTATAAACATTTATCTCCGAAAACTAATCGCTTTGAAAAATAACTCGGTCTCTATTTTTGATAATCATCTCGACTTATTTGTCAAATCTTATCTCTCAATCAACAACCTATGTCATTGATTGAGGGGAGAATGATTTCAATTAAATTAAAAAGTTATTTGGCATTAAATTGTTTTCAAAAGATATACATGCATGTTTTATCAATGGAGTTTAAAGTCTAAAATCCGATCCTTATTAGTTAAAACGCTTCATAATCAAGTCACAATTCTCCTTAAAAGCTTTCAAAATCAATTTAAATTATAAGAGATCACAAATCTCAAATGATTTGATAATTGTGATCGGGGAGAATGTGTGATTTAAATTGGATTTAAACCGATAATTCGTAAATGGTTTTATAAGGATGTACATGATGTCCTTCCCACATGTGACAAACGATTTCAAATTTTCAATGCACATGTTGAGGGGAGCATCTATCTTAAACCTATGATTTGAAACGTGATCATTTATCCCATCAGCAGTTCCTCTAGTATGTGCAAAACTCCTTTCAAATCTCGAGGCACATATCGGAGGGGAGCAAAATTATGGAAACCTCATCCTTCCCGAAATGCTTTATCTTCTTGATTTGATTTGGGAAGTGATGTTGATATCTTTAGAAAATGGTAATCAAAGAAGTAAATTCTTCCTCTTGCCTCCGTGTGCAAAACATTTTCAAATACTTGATGCACATGTTGAGGGGAGTTCTCGTTTAAAATATCAAAACAATTCAGTACAAAATGTTTTGATAATATATCACAAGTATCCGAATTGATTTTCAAATGGTTTTCAATTGGTTCCAATGGTCGATGAACAATACCAAATTGACCGACCAACTTTACTTTATGTACGGTGATATAAGGATGATAAGGTTAGGTATGTGTTCCCATGATCCGCCGTAATCCCGAGGGATCTACCCAGGACAATCCACTAGTTAGTATAGAAGTCCTTAGGTATGATGATAAAAGGAGAAAAGTGAGATACGGGAAGAGTGCGGATCGAGATAGAGCAAGTAATCGAACAAACCCAACAAGGTTCTTGCTATGAAGTCTCGTAAGCATCAAGGGTTGAAGAATTAAAAGAATTGAATGAGAAAAGGGTGAAAACAAATAGCCCTCCATTTATTCAACCTTAGGGCGTAAACCGGTTCACTTTATATGCTACCGATGGTAACATCGGTATTGAAGACAAGACGTCATGGACCCAAAGGACGATCGCACTTCAACTTTCCAAACCACTCAAGTTCCTCTTAAAAGGACTTGTTTCATTCTCACGGGAACCGACATTATCTATCGACTTTATCTTAGAGATTGTTGATATTGAAGAAGGAGACCTCTCCCTAGTCTCCGCACAGATCCAAATATGCACAAATTGAGTCTAGAGCCACGAGATCATCAATAAATCTCATTAGGACACTTTCAATGAAGACTCGCTTCACACAATGTGGAAAGAGAGATTATATCTTGAGTCCCACGCATTATCCTCGTGGTATTGCCATAACATCCGAGTGATGTGTATACATATTCACAATGAAGATGGAAAGCCTCGAGCCAACATCAAACAAGCTCCCGGTAGGTGGCATGTGAGATCTATTATATGGATCAACCATGTGACAACCGAATGTAAACAATGGGGCGATTCAATCTCTTGAATCAATCTCGGTTCAGTTATGGATTGACGGATACCTTTGAAAACCGGTCTTTGTGCATAACAACTCTTTTCTTTAGCTCATCGACCGTACTCATTTTTCAAACCAAAAGGTGTTTTTATGATTGATAATTGATTTTCAACAAAACCTTCGTTGTATTGCAAAAACAATTTCTATTGAGCAATACACGATTGTTTTTCAAATCTCTTTTCATCAATCGCTGGACTTAAAATTACCGGTTCACTCAATCCGTGTTGTCTTCTTTGAGATGTTCCGTTTGAGAACAACTAGAGCAACCGCGAAACCCCGTCAAGGAAATTCTTCGAATTATACCGATCACAGCAAGACATGTATCGATCAACGGGAACCGTGGGCCGGTACTCAATTCAACGAAGTGATCAAAGACACTTTCGTGCGATTTATTACTAATCGTTGTATGTGTACACCCGACGCTTGCAAATGATCGTAATGAAGCGGTCAATCCATAGCCGCATGCTCACTTAACACATTCATCTCAAAAGAAATCATGATTAGTGCATCAATGACTCGATATTTTCAATCCATGCTTCGCCACGCTATTGCCAATATCATGAATCAACAAAAGCTTCCGCTACTCGATGAGAAGATATCATGATCCGTAATGTGAGCATGTCGGTCCTAAAGTCACAACATCACATAATACCAACACCACAAAGGATGTGTCGAGATTTTGATAGTCGATGATCTCAAAAGATGGCTCAAAATTATTATCACGTGGATCAATAAAAGACCTCCACTGGAGTAACCAAACATGCAATGTGAAGAATCAATGACTACGAGCTTAGAAGCAAAGGACTACATCAAGAATGCAAGATCAATTGTTAATGTAATATCTATTTGTATTCAATGTAATTTTGGTACATGATTGAGGTGACCTCCTTATGGGAGATTGTTAGGAATTAGAAATTCCGTGTATTAAAGAGTCGGTCACCTCAAGTATATGTAATCGTTAGAAAGCTCGTAGTCGTAGTTCTTTATGTTAAGTAGTATTTAGTTAAGCAACACCGTGGAGGACTGACGGTCTTTACCCACCGTATGCCCCGATCCATGCCCGATGTGTGGCGATTTATGTAAGACTATAAATACTCTACCTTCCAAGGTAGAGTTGGAGCTCATAATAATATCTTTCACTTTCTCTCACTAAAGTTCCCTAAACCTCTAACTTTCTCTCTAGAATTCCATCCTTACGCCACTTTGTGTTATGGTTTGATGTGTATGTGAAAACTAATTTCCAACACTATGACCGGCGATTGAGTGATTGATCGGGTCCCAACCGTCAAGTTTAATCACACAAGCTAGCCACTGTGAATGGCTAACCATAATAAACTTAAACCGCCGTAAACCAATGCAATGAAGACTGAGGAATATAGTGGATTCTAGGTCGTTAAGTCCCACGAGACCAATGGTGTTTCAAAACTTCAGATGATAGAGTAATCACTAAGGATAGTGATCGTAAGGATTTTGAAATATTTATACCTAAAGAAAAGTTTATAAATTACAGGGCTTAAATGCAAATTAAAGAAAATTAAAAGCTAAAATATATTAAATAAAACGTCACTATTTTTACAATGATGTTTTTCTATGATTTATAAAATAAAATAACTTAAATAAACTATTTTAACTAAAACGTAAACTTAAATTATCTAAAAACGACTTAAAATGAAAACGAAGCGTTATGTATAAAATTACGCAAGCGCAAGTAAAAACGTAAAATTTGTGAAATAAAAGTCCTACAAGTGTAAAAACAATTTTCTTACATTCTAAATGACTAAAATAATTTTAAGAAAAGCGGTATTTTTTTGAGTTTTTATTTATTTATTATGAATTAAAACTAGATTTAACTAATTAATTAATTAAAATACTAAATGATTTTGGAAAAATCAAAATTTCACAAAACTACTATGTTGTATACTAAGCCTAAGAAAATAAGAAAACATGTGCTTGTTTTGAAATAAGCCACTAAATAAGCTAGAAAAAGCTTTAGCTTAAAACTACAAACTTAGTTAAGTAATAAATGTTGCAAGTTAAAACACAAGAAAGACCCAAGGGCAAGTGGTCATGCGTGTGTGTGTCAAGCGTGGGATCAAGGCGGGAGGCCTTGGGTTCGAATCCCACCTCTTGCCTTTTGCTCACTTATTTATTTGAATTTTTTTTGGCTTTGGGAAATTAACAAATAAGTAATTCTAACTAATTGTTAAATAATTAAAAGTGCAAAATATAAACAAAAAGTGGCTCAAGAACAGTTGGGTTTGGTGTCTGGTGTGGCGCACAGACCATACAGGTCCTGGGTTCGAATCCCTTGCCTGTCACTTTTTTTTTTTTTTTTCTGCTTTGCAATTCGAACAGGGGAACAAGATAAAACTTTTTACAAAAACTAAACTTACAAAACTCCAAAAGAAGCTGTATAAACTGCTTATTCACAGCAGAAACAGTTAAAGGACTAAGGGGCTGTTTGGTTGCAAGTTACTAAGGTTCCTATAAGCAACAATAAGCTTGTAAAAGCTTCAAGTAAATTAAACTAAATTGGAACTATCCTAAAGCATCTAAAGGGGACCTACTAAGTACTAAAATAAGCTAAATGAGCAAACCAAATGTCATCAATTCCCATCTGTGGTCACGACTAAGTGTTTTACAAAAATTAGCATGGGCATTTTTAACTTATAAATAAGCATTCTAACAACTATAAAATCCTAAATAAACTAAGAACAAATAAAATACATATATTCAAGATTCTAAAAACACTAAATGTAAACTAAGATGAGCTTATATCAAGCTTATTAGAGGTCGAGAAAAGGGCTTGTGTAAGTGAAATGTTTGGATGTGGATGCTAGACATACACAAGCTTCAACCATTATCAAAACCACTAACAATTCCTACAAGTTACTAAAGGTTAATCACTAATCCTAAAGGTTGCTTAAGAGATCATGATAAGCAATCAAGAAACATAAAATAAGCTCAATCCGTAATTTAAAAGTCACGATCAAAAAAAACAGAAAAGAAAAAAAATGTAAATGGTGCATTTGAGGCATTAAATAAGCAAGTAAATGAGCTCAAAAGTTAAGAATAAGCTAACACAAATTGAACTAGTAATACTAACTATAAGCATAAACAAAATCTAAACCTAAATCTAAATTTAACACACCTAAATCAAGCATAAGGATGACCCGATGAGGAGAAATGGACAAAGAAGGCTTTGTGATTCTCATGTTCAATCCCAAAACAAATGTGCAACTAAAACTATTACCAAAGATTGTGAAATTAAAAATTAGACTAGTTTGTGAGTAAGCTATCCTAGTTTGACCCAAACATGGGTCAAAAACTGAATTTTGACCCAAAATTCCGCTGATACAAACAGTCCCTTGTGGGCATAAAATGATTTTTCTAAAAACGGATTTGTAAGCTTTGAATTTAGTTGAAAATTTTGTAATATTCTTGAGCACAATCAAGCTTTCATAACTAAGAACAAGTATTTCAAAGAAGAATCTAAACCAAGTGTATGTCTTAAACATGAATTTAGACAACAATCTATTAAACTCGAGCCAAATTGATTAATTAAAGTAAACCAAATCGAGAACTTAAAATTTAAATTGTGAAGTACATTAAATTTAAAAGACAAGAATTAGAAACATGGACTAGAACAAAGACAAATTCTAAACTAAAATAAAACTAAGACCGCCCATACAAATGGCATACAAGCTATTTATATAAAAGCTACTGGGTCTTCTTCTTCACTTCTGTCTTGTGTTTCTTTTTGAGTGGTAAACAAGCAAAGACCCAACTTGTGCTTCTTCCGTGATCATCCAAGCCATCAATTAGTTAGGTACAATCTTTGCATCAACTGAAATAGTCCATGGGGTCGAGTGTGTCGTGAGAAGGAAGAAAGAGGAAGGAAAAGGAGGAAAGGTGGGCAGGGGTCGTGGGTGTCTAGTGGGTTTTTTTATTGTGTTCCTGGTTTTTGGGTTGAAATCAGGTAAGGGGAAAGGGTAAGGGTAAGGGTGGTTTATTTATTTATTTTTTTATGGTTTTGATTTGGAAGTAATACACAAGGACCATTTTTGCCATTTCCCAATTCTTCAAGGGTTGATCTTACCAACTTCCGAAATTTATCACATGGACCAATCTTGCCAATCTTCGATAGTACAAGGAAAAAAAATAATTATTTTCCATTTTTTTTTCATTTCTAAGGACTATTTTTGCCAATATCTGAAACTCCGGAGACTAAACTTGTAATTTCTCAAAACTTTTGAAATTTTTCACCAAAGGACTAATTATGACAACTTATGATTTCAAAAGAACCTTGGTGACTTTTCTTTAAAATAAGTGCTCAGGACTATTTCGCCAATTTTGAAAGTCTGGGACTGAAACCGCCAATTATGCAAACTTTGTTCGCTTTTTCGTTTGTTTTCAATAATTTTGCATCCGAAACATATAAACGCAATTTTGGGATATTTTCAAGATTTTGATGCATTTCAGCGTTTTAAATGTTTTGCGCTTAAATGGAATAAAATGATGAGTATTTAGACACTCATCAATCCCCACACTAAACTATTGCTAGTCCCTAGCAATCTTTTGAGAAAACATAATGGATTTGAATCTCTTTACCAAAAGCCATTACTTCGAGTAGCCAATTGTTTCAGCTCAAGTAAGAACCTTGGTACAATGATAACCAAATGATTTTGAGCAAATCACCGACTTTCAACGGTTTTGATTTGTTTTACCGAAGCCGTTTGCTTCGGACTAGCCAACTCTTAGATAAAATATTTTTGGTGAGTCGATTACAATTATGGTTTTCAATCGCCTTTACCACAAGCCATAAACTTGCGGGCTAGCCAACTCTTCACTAATTAAAGATATGGTGAGTTGAACACCATACAATTTTGGGCAAATTGCAAGTCGTCAACGGATTTGAGATATCTTTACCAAGAGCCGTTTGCTCGGATTAGCCAATCCTTATGTGGGTTAGACATGGTGGATCGATTACCATTTGTTGTGTTTAGTACATAGTACTTCCACTAAAAAATTTTTAATTAAATTTGGCCATTTTGGGGGAAAAGGGACTAAAAGGGTACATTTATGATCAAATTCGCTGCAATTTCCACACTTAGAAATGAATATTGTCCTCAATATTCAAAGTCCCGCTATTATGCCGAACCCCGAACGTAAAAAGATAACATTACTAACTAAGTGTAGAAACACAACAATTTTTTTTTTTTTTTTTTTTTGAAATTTTCATTCATTTTTAGATGTATATACAACATGGGCATCTCCCACACTAAGGTGTTACACACGGGTGAAAACCCATGTTATGTGCTACTGTTTTTGATTACCGAGTCGCTAGCTTGACTCGACCCCGAATTAATTTGTTCATGGGGAAGTAAGTGGAAGTGACAATTTCCATCGGACTTTCATTCAAGATGTTTGTATAAACATTGAAGTACGTGAAAGTTCCACACCAATGAGATATACATAGAACCGCTCAAAATGATAAATGAAAATGCCGGATCGTAATAGTGTCCTCATTCCCGAATGAGAAAAGGGAACGAGAAGTCACACCATATGTGAAGAAAGAAAGAAAATCATGATAAAATCATGACTAACTCAATATTATCGGAAGGGAATTCATGATTTCGGATCATGAATGTCATCATTTAAGCTCATTTGATCAAGACATATTCGGGTGGGAGGATGGATTTTGATATCAAGCAAGTTCTCATGGTCGAGAACATTTCCTCCCGAACACAAATATCATTTATGTCTAGATCAAGTGGAAGTTATCATACTCGGTAGAGATATGATATGAGCGAGTTCAAAGGAGAACTCCTCAGAAGAGAATCATTCACATGAAGTGAATTTGTGAACTCTTGTTCCATTGTAGACTCATCACTATCCTCAACTGAGTATCAAAGAGTAGATTCTCAGAATTAAAGTGAATTCAGTCTAATTCAAATAGAGGATTAGTGAGAGTTGTTTTGAACGATTCAGGAACAAAGTGATTAACATTCTCTATTGGACTGTTGGGATAAGAAGTGAGTGAACGATCATTACAAAGGAGACTTTCAATTTCTCCTAGGTTGGCTTTGAAATCAAAGAGATCATCATCACTTCCTGATGAAAGTGGAATGATGTGAGTGAGTTCATCGGTGAACTCCTCAAGAAGAGGATCAACATCAAAATGTGAAAGTGATGCCTCAACATTTTCAATGTCTCCATAAGATTTACAATCATCGCTAAAATCGGAGAAAGTCTCAAATGATCTTTTGAACACTCAAGAGGGAAGGATATCACACATATGGTCAAAGTTCCCTGTGACTCTCTCGGGATCGGGACAAGGTCCTCAACACTAGACTTTATGAATTCGTCCGATTCCTTTCGTGAACAAGGTCAAGATGCTCGCCCCCATGTTCGAGAGCGAGTGGGAGCTGTGTGATAGCGCTTGTTCGAGAATGAATCTCCGCCGGAATATCAACCGATGAATCTGATGAATCTTTATAAAATTGTAGGATACCAAGTGCATCCTCATCATCACCGCCATTAGAATAAAACGAAATTGAGAGCTAGATCCGTCGCTTTTTCTTGTGCAATTGATTCCCTAATAGATTTTCAAAGGCAATTTGGGAATTTATTTTAGCAAACGCTCTTCGCCTAGCAATTCTTCCATGGATTTCATGTGAATTTTGAATGACGGGACATTGTGGGAGTGGAGATTTGTCAAACCGAAGGTTGACATTGATAATCATCATGAAGACCCCACAATATACACAAGAAAAAGCGGGAACATTATGAATGTTGCTTTACTCAACTCCTCGCTCTTTTCATGCACTCCGGAAGCTCTAAATAAGTGTCTTGTTGGGTTTCTTTGAGGAGTTTGAGTCATTTGGCACCGCGAGGTTGGTCGTGATATGGATAGTCGTAATTGTTACAAGGAAATGGATTCCTGCTCGACAATCGAGTGAAATGGGGACCTCCACAATATTCACAACAAAGGAAACTGCTGAGTCCGGACCAGTGAATTATATAGATATTGGTCATAACCAAAGTTACGAGCATCATCGGAGAACTGCTCATAGACAAACGTGTTTCCTGGATTGACACTCAAATCCTTGGTGAGGACCTCCACAAAATTCACCATGCATTATGTTGATTATATGAAGATAAGTCGGTCGTGGTGGGTAGTTGGAAAATTTGAGGGTCGTTAAATGAGTTCAAATTAGGATCATAATCAAATGAATTCCTCGAACCACAAAACAAACAACTCCCGTTATGAATATCATTACCACACTGTACACACGTACATCAAATGGCTGTGGTGAACCAAAAGAGGCTCACCACAACCGACACAAGGAATAAACGATTCTATTTGAGAGTTATGAGAAGGAATCGCTCATTCAAAGAATCAACAAAACCAACATGGTGATCTCGAATGACTATTAAGTCTCAAGAACATTTTGAAAATCCGGAGGTGGGACAAGTGGTGTGCTCGAGAGCTAGCAATTTCCACCACTTCCGTTATGTTCTCCTGCTCGTCCTTGAGAAACGTGAAGATTAGGCAAGTCATTCTTGCTAGTCACCGGTCTAAATTTCGCATGTTTGCTTTTAACCGTAAATTGTGAAAGTGTAGGATCAATTTTAGACGGCTTAGAGCAATCGAGGGTTAGATCTTTGGATAACCGTAGGTTGGACGATTAGCACCTCCATTATCGGAGGAAGTACCGGTCCTTTGTCACCCCGGTTTCTCGCTCCATTTCCCTACGCGTAATTAATGGATCATCACGAACAACACGAATTCTTGACATTTGTGATAAAGTATGAAGTTTTTCAACTTCGTTCCGACTGTAGTAGTCGAGAGATTCCATGAGAATAGAAGAAGTTAGAATCAAATGGATGAGGGTAATGGATAAAGAATCAAAAGGGTAAGAGGGTAAAGATGAATATTTTGGATTTTGAAAACATGCTATAAAAACAAAGAATGAAAATATTTTTGGTGTTGTTAACACTTTAGGAAAAGTGTTAATGAACTTTTGATTTTGATTAACTTTACAAAAAACTGCTTACAAACGGTGGTATATGTGCAAGTACTGGTCTCGAAAAGGTTTAGAACACGCTAAAGCCTCCCGGCGTCAAGCGCTAAAATTTGATTGGGTCCCGAATCAAGTTTAATCACACAAGCTAGCCACTCATGAATGGCTAACCGTAATAAACTTAAACCGCTTCGTAAACCAATGCAATGAAGATCGAGGAATATAGTGGATTCTAGGTCGTTAAGTCCCACTGAGACTCAATGGTGTTTCAAAACTTTCAGATGATAGAGTAATCACTAAGGATAGTGATCAGTAAGGATTTTGAATTATTTATACCTAAAGAAAAAGTTTATAAATTACAGGGGCTTAAATGCAAATTAAAGAAAATTAAAAAGCTAAAATATATTAAATAAACGCTATCACTATTTTTACAATGATGTTTTTCTATGATTTATAAAATAAAATAACTTAAATAAACTATTTTAACTAAAACGTAAACTTAAATTATCTAAAAACGTGACTTAAAATGAAAACGAGCGTTATGTATAAAAATTACGCAAGTGCGCAAGTAAAAACGTAAAATTTGTGAAATAAAAGTCCTACAAGTGTAAAAACAATTTTCTTACATTCTAAATGACTAAAAATAATTTTAAGAAAAAGCCGGGTATTTTTTTGAGTTTTTATTTATTTATTATGAATTAAAAACTAGATTTAACTAATTAATTAATTAAAAATACAAAATGATTTTGGAAAATCTAAAATTTCACAAAACTGCTATGTTGTATACTAAGCCTAAGAAAAATAAGAAAACATGTGCTTGTTTTGGAAATAAGCCACTTAAATAAGCTAGAAAAAGCTTTAGCTTAAAACTACAAACTTAGTTAAGTAATAAATGTTGCAAGTTAAAACACAAGAAAGACCCAAGGGCAAGTGGTCATGCGGTGTGTGTCAAGTGTGGATCTGGGCGGGAGGCCTGGGTTCGAATCCCACCTCTTGCCTTTTGCTCACTTATTTATTTGAATTTTTTGGCTTTGGGAAATTAACAAATAAGTAATTCTAACTAATTGTTAAATAATTAAAAGTGCAAAATATAAACAAAAAGTGGCTCAAAACAGTTGGGTTTGGTGTCGGTGTGGGTATGATGACCATACAGTCCTGGTTCGAATCCTCCTCACTACTTTTTTTTTTTTTTTTCTCGCTTTGCAATTCGAAGCAGGGAACAAGATAAAACTTTTACAAAACTAAACTTACAAAACTCCAAAAGAAGTCAGATAAACCGCTTATTCACGCAGTAAAAAGATTAAAGGACTATGGGTCATTTGGTTGCAAGTTACTAAGGTTCCTATAAGCAACAATAAGCTTGTAAAAGCTTCAAGTAAATTAAACTAAATTGGAACTATCCTAAAGCATCTAAAGGGGACCTACTAAGTACTAAAATAAGCTAAATGAGCAAACCAAATGTCATAAATTCCCTATTGTGCTGCTGCACTAAGTGTTTTACAACAGCCTAGCATGGGCATTTTTAACTTATAAATAAGCATTCTAACAACTATAAAATCCTAAATAAACTAAGAACAAATAAAATACATATATTCAAGATTCTAAAAAACACTAAATGTAAACTAAGATGAGCTTATATCAAGCTTATTAGAGGTCGAGAAAAGGGCTTTGCAGGTAAGTCATTGGGTTTGGATGGGATGCTAGACATACACAAGCTTCAACCGCCTATCAAAACCACTAACAATTCCTACAAGTTACTAAAGGTTAATCACTAATCCTAAAGGTTGCTTAAGAGATCATGATAAGCAATCAAGAAACAGAAAATAAGCTCAATCCGAATTTAAAAGTCACGATCGTAATGAAACAGAAAAGAAAAAATGAAATGGTGCATTTGAGGGCATTAAATAAGCAAGTAAATGAGCTCAAAAGTTAAGAATAAGCTAACACAAATTGAATTAGTAATACTAACTATAAGCATAAACAAAATCTAAACCTAAATCTAAATTTAACACACCTAAATCAAGCATAAGGATGACCCGATGAGGAGAAATGGAGACAAGGCTTTGATGATTCTCATGTTCAATCCCAAAACAAATGTGCAACTAAAACTATTACCAAAGATTGTGAAATTAAAAATTAGACTAGTTTGTGAGTAAGCTATCCTAGTTTGACCCAAACATGGGTCAAAAATCGAATTTTGACCCAAAATTCACCGATACAAACAAATTCCCTCGGCATAAAATGATTTTTCTAAAACGGATTTGTAAGCTTTGAATTTAGTTGAAATTTTTGTAATATTCTTGAGCACAATCAAGCTTTCATAACTAAGAACAAGTATTTCAAAGAAGAATCTAAACCAAGTGTATGTCTTAAACATGAATTTAGACAACAATCTATTAAAGCTGAGCCAAATTGATTAATTAAAGTAAACCAAACCGAGAACTTAAAATTTAAATTGTGAAGTACATTAAATTTAAAAGACAAGAATTAGAAACATGGACTAGAACAAAGACAAATTCTAGACTAAAATAAAAACTAAGACCCGCCCATACAAATGGCATACAATCTATTTATATAAAAGTTACTTGGGTCTTCTCTTCTTCTTACTGCATCTTGTGTTTCTTTTTTGAGTGGTAAACAAGCAAAGACCCAACTTGTGCTTCTTACGTGATCATCCAAGCCATCAATTAGTTAGGTACAATCTTTGCATCAACTGAGCCGTCCATGGGTTGAGTGTGTCGGGAGAAGGAAGAAAGAGGAAGGAAAAGGAGGAAAGGTGGGGGGGGGTCGTGGGTGTCTAGTGGGTTTTTTATTGTGTTCTGGTTTTGGGTTGAAATCGGTAAGGGGAAGGGTAAGGGTAAGGGTGGTTTATTTATTTTTTTATGGTTTTGATTTGAAGTAATACACAAGGACCATTTTGCCATTTCCCAATTCTTCAAGGTTGATCTTACCAACTTCCAAAATTTATCACATGGACCAATCTTGCCAATCTTGATAGTACAAGGACAAAAATAATTATTTTCCATTTTTTTTCATTTCAAGGACTATTTTTGCCAATATCCGAAACTCAGGAGACTAAACTTGTAATTTCTCAAAACTTTTGAAATTTTTCACCAAAGGACTAATTATGACAACTTATGATTTCAAAAGGACCTTTGGTGACTTTTCTTTAAAATAAGTGCTCAGGACTATTTCGCCAATTTTGAAAGTCTGGGACTGAAGCCGCCAAATATGCAAACTTTGTTCGCTTTTCATTTGTTTTCAATAATTTTGCATCGAAACATATAAAACGCAATTTTGGGATATTTCAAGATTTTGATGCATTTCGAGCTGCTTTTAAATGTTTTTGCAGTTTAAATGGGAATAAAATGATGAGTATTTAGACACTCATCGCTGATCACCCGAAATTGACACTTAGAATAGTCGAGAGATTTGAGTGTTTTGTTCCCTTCGTGAGGTGTTCGGCTTTGTTTTATTCTAGCATAAGGGATTTGTAAACTTATATTTTCCGGTTATGGAGACATCTTTTAGGAATCTTTCTAATAAGGTCTACTGAGGCAAGTAGAGTTCAGTGGGGAAATTTGATAACATCAAATAGTCCCGATTATTAAGTGTCAATTTCCCGATAATGCTTGTAATTTATATCATTTATATGGATTCACGCTTGTTTTCCATTGTTTTCCACTTCCGGGTAAATTACGAGCATTCGAGCTAAAGAGACGGAATTGGAGAATTGTCTAAAGATTTATCACGTATGCTACTTTGAAGAAGTTACGGCGTAACTCATCTCTCACATTACGCCGTAACTATTGCGTGACTCTTAAAACCAACTTATCGAAGGTACGCGTAACTCTTCCCAAAGGCTACGACGTAACCATATTAGGTCAAACGAGGTTCCACGCACCGATACTTACAACCGTAACTACTACATCAACTATGGCGTAACCAAGTTTATTGAAGACTACACGCGTAACCACTTATTAGGTTACCAGTAACCAGCAGATCTAGCGCAAAATACGATGAATGAAGGTTACTACGTAACTCTTATATTAGTTACTCCGCAACCCGGATCCGCCTATAAATACCCCCTAATTCCAAAGATTTCTAATCATCGCATTACATACACAACACTCGAGAACGTGGGAAAAAGCTCAAGGCAGGTCTAGAGGAGCATGAGCTATCTCCAAGGAGAAATCACTCCACTTACGATAAGCATTAGCGTTTTATATTTCTTTTACTTTCAATTCATGTATTTCATACCTTTGAATATTGAATTGGTTTGTATGATTTGTATGAGCGGCTAAGCACCTCTTGGTGCTGGCCTAGTTATGATTCCTTAATTGTTTTGTTTGCATTTACTTTACTTCCGTACAATTATTTCTAAGTGTATGCTTGCATAGTTTATTGGTAGCCACCCTTGGTTCGGTTGTTTTGAATGGTGATAGAGGCCAATTGCCTAGGAGATATAACCAACTGACCCTAGGTGAGCGGACTGAGATGGGAAGGGTAAGATATGACCAACTGACGACCCTTTCTACTTGTGCGATTTGACCAACTGATCACCTATCGTTTGGATGAACTTAAGAATTAGGGGGTGAGTGTCTAAGTTCCTAACGGCCGGTCACTTACTATTATAAATCTAGCATGTAACGGTACTTAATGACTTGGCTTAGGGGACCAGGAACAACATGACTTATGAAGGGACACTGACTTCTCCTGTGGTGGCATCTTCTTTGATAGGTTAGGCGAATTGACCAAATGTTGTCCTCTCGACTTTGACCCCACCTGAAGTAATTGGAAGTAAGTAGACATAGACATAACTAGCCAGGAGGATTAACTAGGTTAGCACCACTCTCCTCTATTGATTTCCCTTTATCATTTATCTGCTTTTATTTGCTTTATTCTATTTTAGTAGTTTAATTAATTAAATCCCTATCGAAACCATTATTAATCTGTGACACCTAGAATTAGTAATAATCCAACACATAGCTCTTGGGACGACCTCGGCTTTACCGACATTACACTACACACGACCGGGCACACCGCCTGTTAGTGCATTAGGGTAGACCATAGGTATAACGAGACTTTATAAATATTAAAACACGGTAAGTAAAACACTCGCATCGAGGCGGCTATATCTTGGAAGTCTTCCAGCAAACTATATAGCTAAGTCTCACGATGGAATCGAAATTTATCTCGTTAGATAAATGCGGACAAGAGGCGAATGGCTACGTCAATTGTAGAGGACATACCAAGGTGGCCTAAACCGTAACGCCATTAGTCTATATTGTGATAGTCAACAGGCAATTGGCAGAGCTCATAGCATAATGTATAATGGAAAGTCTAGACATATCCGTCGTCGACATAATTCGATATGACAACTACTCTCAACAGGAGTTATCTCAATTGACTATGTCAAGTCAAAGGATAACATCGCGGATCCGCTTACGAAAGGCTTAATCAGAGAGTTAGTTAGTATGTCGTATAAAGGAATGGGACTAAAGCCCTTGAAGGAATGAGTTTCTATTAAGGAAAACCTAACCCAGTTGACTGGAGATCCTAAGATATGGGTTCAATAGGACAACTTAATCATAGAAATGTGGGGGAAGTCACGTCAATATGGGGGAGTTACTAAATATTGTAACTTCCTAGTCCATTCCTATAACAAATGTGACTTGTTGAGAGGTTAAACATATGGCTTTAATGATTCAGGATGAAATCATAAAGCATAATGATTCAAGATGAAATCACAAAACATATGTTTTTAATGATTCAAGATGAAATCACCTATGTGAGAGAAGTGGGTCGCTCGAAGGAAATGTGGGGCCTTGATTCCTAAGAGCTCTTCGAGAACCAAGGCTAGTATTCATGACCATAACGAATATGACTATGAGGACTTGATAGTGTCGGGGAGAGTCTTGTGTGAAGTGTAATGTCGCTCACGTAAATGGATGATGAGTTCAAGGACATCGGCCTACTCGGATCTAGGAGACTAAGTGCATCTCACAAGGTAAGGTTCAAGGTTACACCTACCTATCCTATGCAGGACTTAACCTCAAAATTTCACGAAACTTTCGTGTGTTTTGAACGATCTCCATTCATGTGGGGATTGTTGGAAAATTGGTTTTGCAAAATGAGTTTTGCAAATTTTGACACTATTTAATATATGTATATGTTATATATATTTATATTCTTGGTAGCTTTATGTTCTCCTTGTGAGAGCTTATTTGTGACAACTCAGTAAATTCCTCGATGCGTCAGAATTGGAGAAACATCGATTAGAGCGATCGCTTTAATTAATTTGAGATACGAGTCGTGTTATATATCGCTTTTATTGGAAATAATATTTTAAGAGCAATGGCGTAACTCTCGGTCACGAATCCCTCGTATACTAGTACAAACGAGCCCCGAGCCTAATATATCAAAAGTTTTGTAAAGTTACAACAAGGGTCCCTACAGATATTTACATGGCCGCCTTTAGTTTCTCTAGTACAAGTTTAGTCCTCATGGGAGTATATATACCCAACACACACCCATTCTCTCATTTCCTCTTCTACTTTCTCTTACTACAAAACACACATACTCTTCTCTCTACATTTTCCGCCACCCATCTAGGGTTCGTGGCAATCACTAGGAATCCGGCCAAATTTCGGCCACCCCTTCTACTTACACCACCCATCCCACATTGTAGATCGGGATCTCGTGGTTCTATTTTCATGAAACACACATCGTGAAACCATCTAACGCACCTTAAATCTAATTTTTAAGATTCGGGTAGTTAGGTTTTTGAGGTTAAACGTTTTTCAAGGGTCTCTAGAGTGGCTTCGTCACGAGTTGTACTCGTGGAATACACCACAGCTCCTCGATGTTTCTCTTTTCTCACGATAAACAAGTGCACTAACGTGTCAATTGGGAATTAGGACTTTGGGTCCGAATATGACACCTTTCTGCGTTAGGTATCAAGTGCACTAACGAGTCAATTGGCTGATTGATGTTAGCAATCAATACTCTCCATCAGAGTAGTACTTTCCGCCTCTAACTTAGATACCGTGCTAAGACAACCGACTGATTGCTAGTAGCAATCAACACTATCTAACAGAGTCGTACTGTGAACTTCCTAGACGTCTCGTCCAGTAGAGATTCCATGCCTAACAGAAATCTTGAAATCCTAAGGAGTAACTTGAACCGCGTTCCTTGGGACAATCACCTAATCATTCTCTCATCCTTCGAGAAACACCTGATATCCTTTCGGTCCTCTTGCCGAACGATAAGCTACACCATAGATGAAACGTTGAAGGTAGATCCCGCACCGATACCTGAGTGGTTGTTGGTAGTCCTACCCAACCTATTCACCTCCCGCTATTCAGTGGGATAGAAAGCATGGGCGACCTTGCTCGCTTTCCTCAGATAGTTATAGCGACTAGAGAGTCCTCTATCTTCTTTAAGGAGGTGAGAGAGTACTTGTTCCTCTCCTCGGTAGAGTGGCTTTGCTCATATGAGCCGATCCTCACTCGAGCTCTAGCTCCTTACTTTCTTCCATAATGGAACTCCATCGGAAGGAAGCTCCCCTTGGTCCGCTTCGTATCGAGAATCATTCATTAGTACATATATGATCCTTCTTCAACTTATGATCCTCTTTAAGGAGGAAGTGCGATCGGAAGACTAGGTTAAACAAATAGATTTACGCACATGTAAAGGAGATCGTGTGCATTAGGAAATGCTAATTTCTATCCTTTTGGATCGTGGAAATTGCCACATACCCATCACTTCCTAGAGCCGAGAGAACATATCCGGATATGCTTACGATTGTATCATCTCGGGGCATCGATGGTCAAGTGAAGAAACCATCCGAGCAATAGTAGAGCAGCGTCGCGTGTTCATCAAGATTGGCAATGGTTGGGATAAACACCTTCCGTTGGCCAAATTCTCTTATAAATATCTCTCGAGTCCGCAATGGTTGGGATAGACACCTTCCATTGGCCATGCTCTCCTATAACCATACCTATCACTTTAGTGCTTTAAAGGCACGCCAGGAACCTCTATGGTCATAAGTCGCCGATCCCGATTGTTGGGCAAGAATGAAAATACCCAACCTATCAACCCCGAACCCATTTGAGAAATGCCAAGGAGGCCGTTCGAGTTGAGATGGATATGTAAACTACTCAGTAAACCATTAGGAGACACAAACAACGTAAACCTTTTGACTTCCCGAATACGATCGAGGTTAAGCAATGATTTACCATGAGGATGTGTGAATCGTTTAGTAAACGGAAAGCTTAGTCCTCGTTATATCAATCGTATCGAAATCCTTGTTAAAGTTAGACTAGTAGCTCGTAGCTTGACCCATCGTCGAGACTCAGCGATCTCTTGACATTTAAGTGCGTAATAGGAAGAGATGACTCGCCTCTTTAAACCTCAACGAGTAACTTGAATTGAATCGCGAGGACGCGATTCCTTTAAGGAGGTGAGGTGTGACAACTCGTAAATTCCTCGATGCGTCGTAATTGGAGAAACATCGATTAAGCGATCGTTTAATTAATTTGAGATCTGAGTCATGTTATATATCGTTTTTATTGGAAATAATATTTTAAGAGCAATAGCGTAACTCTCGAGTCACGAATCCCTAGTATACTAGTACAAACGAGCCCCGAGCCTAATATATCAAAAGTTTTGTAAAGTTACAACAAGGGTCCCTCTAGATATTTACATGGCCGCCCCTTTAGTTTCTCTAGTACAAGTTTAGTCCCTCATGGGAGTATATATACCCCAACACCCACCCATTCTCTCATTTTCCTCTTCCACTTTCTCTCACTACAAAACACACACACTCTTCTCTCTCTACATTTTCCGGCCACCCCATCTAGGGTTCCGGCGCCGTCACCGGAATCCGGCCAAATTCCGGCCACCCCTTCTACTTACACCAGCCATCCCATCTTGTAGATCGGGATCTCGTAGTTCTATTTTCATGAAACATACATCGTGAAACCATCTAACGCGCCTTAAATCTAATTTTTAAGATTCGGGTAGTTAGGTTTTTGAGGTTAAACGTTTTTCAAGGGTCTCTAGAGTGGCTTGGTCACGAGTAGTACCCGTGGAATACACCACAGCTCCTCGATGTGTCTCTTTTCTCACGGTTAACACAACTCACCCATTTTTATTTATCTTATATGCGTATGTATTATTATGTTGTGGTTTTCGTGGTTAAAAACAAACAAGAACATGTCATGAAAAATGTTTTTGATGGATTCGTGTGGTAAATGGGTATGGAAACATGGTTGTTTGATTTAGATGGGTATAACGAGTTTGATTTGGTAATTCGTCATAACAATGTGTCGTGTGGTATTGAGACTTCTAGTGGCCAGATTTGGTTGCGTATTCGTGACTAGGGAATTTGTTTAGGGTGAGTCAACTCGGTGGACTGAGTTGGGTAACTCAGTGGGTCGAGTCAGGGGACTAAACTGAGTCGATATTGATCGGGTCAGACCCGTTTGGGTTCGTGGGGTCGGGTCTAATGACCCTTGTGGGTACGGTATGGAATCTGATTGGACTCGTGTATTTGTTTCGGGGTCATGAAAACATAACGTGAGGTGTGTTTGGTTGGTTACTCTAGGATAAGTCTTGTCTAGGTCTCGATGTTAACGAACGGCTAAAAGGTGTACAAAAAAATGTGTTAGCGTTTTAAGTAGGTTCTCATTTCAATAACTACATTAACAAGTCTATGTTGAGGCATAATTTTGTGTTTGCATCTACACATGGATTTGGAATCAACTGGGCCTCAAGCCCGTATTACTTATAGTGTGGGTTCAATTGTCAAATGTGCTACAAAGCCCACAAGTTATTAATAAGGGTGCGCTTGTTTGTTATTGGACTGATTAGAAGTATGATACGACTTAATTATATAATCGATATCGGAACTAACAAAATGATTAATGGTATAAATCAACGGGTAAACTTGTTATGCGATGGTTGGTTAACTATATAAGTATATATATACCTAACCACTCGATATTGTAGTAAATTAATTACATGGCAATACCGGAATAAAACTATCGGGCTAAAACTAGATACATGTAAAATGGAGTGGTAAACATTAGGACTAGTGTGGTTAGTTAATGTCTAATATTACATATAAGATATAACTTATAAGGATCGAATATAGTTTATAAACATGGAATAACTATTGATTACAAGTTTTATTGATTAATAAGTTTTACTTTATTAAACGTTTTGGCTTAAGCAAGTATAATATGTTAGACTCGGAAATGAGTTGATATATTTGTTTTGCGATAGGCCTAAGTATTTCCTTCTCACATTTTAACTAATAAAGAAATAAATAAATATATACTATCGAATTATGGTTTATTTTATTCTAAACCTTTATTTAAAGATGATAGTAACTCGTGTTTTATAAATACGTATTAACTTTTATTAACTTGTTTGGAAGGATTATTTTGGTAAGCCAATATATTAAAGTCGTAATGGGTTGGGAACGATGAATAAATGAACGCGTCATTTGTAATACACCACTAAGTATACTTTATATGAATTACTTTCTTATAAACTTCTATAATTACGAATAACGATTGAGAAACATTTATTGATTAAGTGATAAAAGGAAACTTATCTCTTATTTCTAACATATACATTGGGATTATGGGGAAATTATCGAAAGCTAACCTATTTCTGTGTCATAAATAGATGTCGTCATTTTCTAGCCTTTGACTAGCTTGATTATTGCCAAGTATTTCTTGACTTATTCAATGTCTTTTCCTTTTGGCGTCGTTCTACCTAGTATGTCTCGACCATGTTGGTGACTTCTCTTCTTTCGCGTGAGTTGTGCGTCGTGTCTATGTTTCTTACCACCACACGAAATGTTAAAACTTAACTTTCGAGATATTAATTATAAACTTTTGGGAAAGATAATGGACTTTTGATAGTAACGACATGAATGATCCACGAAAACTACGACACAATACTTTTATCAACTTCTTTATCATATGAGCTGTATTTTGAGATTATCGTATATGCATTAGGTTGCGTCACTTCTATTCTATCGTACTTATCATATATTCTTCTGGATGCCATGGAGATTAGCTTTAGATGCCAGTCGTGTCAATAGTGAATAGTGCATTGTTGTGGCTAAGGTGAGTTTCATAGCCCCTCTTTTCAAATGTTTTCATAACTATTTTGGGAGAGAATACATGCTGCTTTTAACAAACTATAACTGGATATGTGAATATTATTTGGAATGACTGTTGTTTGGTATATTTGATTTGGTGATTGAACGTTTTACGTGTTTATGTGAATACAAACTATTTCTTGGACCTGCCACTACTCTTTTGAATTGCTAATATATCGACTATGATAGGTTATAAGTGCGACAACTGTTGACTTAGCCTAGGGTAGCATTCCTATGCTATAACGCGGTGCCTAGCTAAGTATATCCAACCTAGACCAGGGTAGCATTGCTCTAAGCTTTGCTATAACGTGGTGCCTGGCTAGTGTCGCTCAGCTGGATTGGTTATTGATTGGATTGATTGTTGGTTGGAATGGGTACATTATATATCTGCCTTAGTCGCACTTAGCAATCAAACTCTATCAAGTCCACTATTACTTTTGTAATTAAACTCTATGAACTCACCAGCGTAAGCTGACCTTTTAGCATGTATTCTCAGGTTTAAGGCGATAGCTCACTATTGGAAGACGCTTGGCAAGGGGCATGGTCATAGAAGACTCTGATGAATAATCGGGACCGCTTTAATTAACTTTTGGGCCTATTTCCGCACTACTTTCATTAACGTAAACTTATGGTTTTCAATTAATGAATCTTATTCTAAATAAATGGGATAAAAACCATTCTTTGTACCTTATGTTGTGATACCAAGATTGTAGCACCCAAAGGTTCGTATGCTTCATTGGACCCAAATTTCGGGTGTTACATTATGAACGAGCTAAAGAGTGTCAAAATTGGAGTTGATATGAATGAGATATCGTGTCTCAAAGTGAGGCACTTGGAACACAAAAATTGGAAAAGTGGGAGTATCCCACATCGCCCAAAACAAGAAATGAAAGCTTGTTTATATAGGAATCTTGATATGAACCTTCAAATTGATTTGTTGGTTTTACTCCAAAACCCACGCTGCTTGTGGGGTGTATATTTCAAGATTTACGGGCCAAAATGGGTTCGAAGCTTACGAACTCATGCGAGCCAGCGCGACCTGCGGACACTAATGCATCTCAGAAACCTCGCATACGTGTTTATCTTTTTCTGCAGTCGTTGCCATTTTAATAAATTTCGATTTTGTGTCCATTTATTTTAGGCGATTTTAACTTTGTCAACAAGTTATACAAAATCATTTAAATAAATGGAAGATATTGAAATCGGTTTTAGAATGAAACAAATTTGCATATATCGTGTATATTTAACAGTGATTCATTCTTGGTGAACAAGATAGGTTTTCACTATAAATATAACCTAGTCTCATTCGGTTTTGAACAAAGAAAAAACGTAGCTCCACTGCAACCGATTTCCAGCAGTTCCTTCGATCAGAAACGCAAGTTACTTTTGTGATCTTTCAGGCAAGTTTGTCACGTCCGGCTGTACAACAGCTTTGAACGTTGTACCCTAGAAAACAGACGGACGGCGAATCTGTTAAGGGAATCGTGTTAAACACGAGCCTCATTCTACGACCTTTACTGCTTTCATTTAATTATCGATATAGAGTTTGTCCTCTGCTTCTACCCCTTTCTGGCTGTATTTAGTTTTCTGTTATTTACATTATGTTACTTATTAATTGTAATATGATTTATTATTAAAAGTGTACACCGTTTCCACACTATTTTGATTATAATAGGTATCTTATTATGTCACTATTAATCATTTAAAATCACCTTAGTTAACATTTTCGTTATTAATGACAAAGGTGCATTCGGTCGGACATACTTGAGTCATATTTTATATGCGTGCATATACTTTGAGCTTCATCACTAGCGCAATGTGTTTGAGTTTTCCTTTTCATTAATAATTTTAAGACTAAAATACGGTTGGTCCCTAAACTTGGTAAAATGCTTGGCGTTGGGGGTCCCTATTTCAAGTTTTATACTCTTCTGTGTCCTTTGACCATATTGTCGTTAGTCAAGGAGAGCAAGGGATGTTATCATTTTGATTATCAATTATAGGCTAAAACATGTCCGTTCATTGGGTGGTACGATCCACCCATGCAAAAGAGAGCAAGGATGTTATCATCTACTTGCAGAGGACTATCTATAGAAACGAGGCGGCATTACAAGAATGCGCCGCCTCATTTATGAGATTATGGAAGCGGTCAACGCGGTGACCGTACAAACGAGGTTGAGGTGGTCACCAAGAAGCCTTGGCCGATCTCTTTGTTGAGAAGGAGAAAGTTTGCCGTCTCGGGAACTTTTGTGTGTTGTCTTGGATGGTCATCTTCTTGGTTTTTCTATGGTTCTTCTATAGGGTTTAGATAGGTCTTGGTTTTGTGTTTTGAATCGGTGGTAGATGGTCTAGTTGTGTTTAAGAAGTTTTAGTGTACGTTGACTAAGAATAGTCTTTTGGTGTATAATGTTTGGTCCTTGTACAGTGGTAATATATTTATTTTATGCTTTGGTCCTTATATTGTGCTGCATTTACTAATAGGTCCTTTGCCCCAAGAATTTATATATCACTTGCCACATAAATGATCAAACTCATAACACAGATATGAGTTTCAAAGATGGATGAATGATCAGGGATGGATGAACAGACACCACTTTTGAGTATCAACATAAACTTGATATGGTGTTGTTCATCCATCTTTGATCCTTCATTCCTGTTTGTAATGATAGAATAACCGTATCTAACTAAAAACACAGATCCAAGTATCAAAGATGGATGAATGATCGAGATGGATGAACATACACCATTTACGAGTATCAACATAAACTTGATATGGTGTTGTTCATCCATCTTTGATCCTTTATTCTGTTTTGATGATAGAATAACCGTATCCAACTCAAAACCCGGATCCAAGTTCAGCGGATCCTAGATTCATAGACATATGAAGTCTCAAAGATGGATGTATGGCACCACTTTTGAGTATCAATATAAACTTGATATGGTGTTGTTCATCCATCTTTGATCATTCATTCTTGTTTGTGATAATAGAATAACGAGATCCAACTCAAAACACGGATGTATGAAGTCTCTATAAAACAATACAATAAAAACACAATTTAACCCATACACTAACATGACATGATTTCATACATAACACAAATGGATATATTTTCAAATGCATAAAATTTTGTAGTCTACAAAGTTCGAAACATACATTGTTTAAACACACAAATAATGTTTGGGGAATACATATTTGATGGATAACATTGGCTTTCATATGCTTAACCAAACATTTTTGTGGTGAAGAAAGCTTTCTTTGCTATAATCTTGGTCTTAGTCCAAAATTGTTTTGGAGACCCACGAGCGACATCAACTTGACTTCAGTTGAGATGGACCACACTTGGTTGATCATTACATTCAAAGTTGTGACACGTAACCTTTGCCTTCTTTCTTTGTAACTTTTGGTGGGATGAACCTATTTTTGAGGCGATGTGTAGCACCTTGATTCTGTTACACCTCTTTGCCCAAGACATGTTTTCTTGTTGTGTCCGGCATTGCCACAAATACCACAAACCACACTCTTACTAGGCTGTGACAAGTTCTGGTTTTGTCACTATTATCATTTTCGATTAAAAGACACGGTTCTTTTCTTTCGTGGCCTACCTAATGGTTTATGATGTTTAGGTGGAAGAATGGTTGTAGATACTTGACGTATACCAATGCTCATAACCATTTATTGGTGGATGTGTTGTAAGTTTCTTCCCAAGTCTTAAGCAAGTAACATGGATGAACCCATGATTCAACAGATCCTACTTGCATTCCATTGAACCTCATACACCGGTGGGTAGCAACAACATGTTTAAATGGCATACCTGTAAGCTCCCATCTTCTACATGTACAAGCCCTAGCTTCAACATTCACAATACACTTATCTCCCCATCTACTGACCTCATACTTTTCTCCTTCAACCTCGTAAAACAGTGTACTTATAAGCCTCTTTCTTGATTGCATCTAACATGAGTGTTGCCTTTGGTGTTAATGGTCCGACACACTTGTGAATCACATTCACAACGTTCATTATTCTTTTCATACAATACTCTCTAATGTATTCCAAAGCAGTAATGATGGGTTAGTGCCTACCTCCCACTAGTTTCCCATTGAACACCTCACACATGTTATTAAGTAACACATCAGAATGAGCCCTCCTTACAACATGTTTGGTTAGGTACCTAAAAAATGTCGTAGAACCAAAGATGTACAGTAGACATAGATTTGGTTAGGTACACGAAAAATGCGACCTTAACCAATGGGTTGGTGGTATCTTACTTAACCAAGCATGGGCGGGTTCGCTAAACCTAATGAATGCCGACATGGTCGCCTCAAAGTGTTGGACGGTTGTTGTTCTTGCACATCTCCACCAATGTTCCTTGTATGCTTTAGCATTCCATTGAAATTTCATATTATCATGGATGTGCTTCAAACAATATATGTGTTCAAGACTAGGAATACTACGCTAATCTTTGGAATGATACCCTACACAAATAAACATCAATTCATTATTAATAAAACTTGCATTTAACGAAAATACAAGTGAATCTAATCAACTAAATGGTAACATCACCTTTTCATGTCACGATAAAAGTGTAGATTGAGTTTGGTTGCAAGTCAAGATCATCTCTTAGACATTCAAGAAACCAAATCCATGAGTCTTTGCTTTCGACTTACGCAACCGCATAGGCTAAAGGGTATATTCCATTGTTCTTTGTCTATACCGTTTTGTAAAAAGTCGCCGGAAAAGGACCCTCATAAAAGCACCATCTAACCCCAACAACTCTCTTTGACAAGCTTTATATCCTTCCTTCAAAGCACCTAAGCATACATGCATTCTCTTGAAAACTACGGTTAGACTTGTTGCATACATTGCGGTTGTACACTTATCCTAAGCTGTTGTATCTCGGGTTAGTTTTTCGCAACTCTTCAACATAGTCTATTAAAGGGTGTATTATCGCTATGATCACCCCTAATCTCATTTTATGCCTTGTTTTTGCCCTTAATGCTTTTTGCATGGACACTGAACTTCAAATTGTTTACTGGCGATCTTGAACGACCTTGATTGGAATATTTGGATTGACTTGAACTTGGTCAACTATTTGCTTCAAAAGAAACTTGTAGTCACAAGCTTTAATCTCTTGATTGCAAACATTTGTGTTCATCCCTGAAAGTTCGAACAATCCATACATCTTTAGCTGTATTTTTGGCTACATACAACAACCATGGACAATCTGATGCTTGCTCCTTGTGTGTTCGCAAATATACATCCCTTCCAAGGCCTCTAGTTATCGGACCATTTTTCCTCTTTGGGGCTTTTCCCAGCCTTGATCCTTCGGTTATTCCACAAACAGGTATTTTTCCCAGACACCTAACCCTAATTCTCTGTTTGTCATTCTTAATTAGTTGCAATTTCCTCCTAGTCTTTATTGAAAGCAGGTAGATCCTATCTTTCACTTCTTTTGCGATTACAAAACTTTGACAATGAGAAAAATATATTTAGTCCTCTGTTTGTCTTGCCTCACTTAACTTTTGTTTCTTGTATGCCCTTAATTTGTTCCTCCTAATAGCATACTCATCCTCATTCTCAAAACCACTTGCAAAATCATTATCATCTAATGGATCCAACTAATTTTTCTTAAAAATCATGTGGTAGTTGGTGGTGGTACCTATAGATGGTAACTTTGTAGTCTCGATCACTTTGAACAGATTAACATCAAAATCGGGCTCCTCAAAAGTATTAGCCTCATCAAAACTATGTTTCCATCACCATTGTTCTCAATATCATCATCGTCACTCATATAAGTGTCATCTCACTCACATTGTCATCACTTAAAGCTTCATCGATTTCACTTACTGCATGCATTTACCTTTTGGATATGATCCACGAGATTACATGTTTCCTCCTCATGATGACCTAACTCTTGATCATTTTGACATACCTCTTGGGACTATCTATTTGGATATGCTCAACATGTTTATCTATATCTTGGTTGACATCACCTACAACATCTTGATCGACAGACTCTATAGATGTAAACAAGGGTTTTATTTCGGCATCGACTAGATTGTACCAAAGTATTGACTTCAAAGGTTGATGTGTAACGACATATATCCTCTACCACGATTTATTAACAATGTTTTCTAAGAACAATTTGTTTGAGCAATATGGAACAATAGCCGAGTCGCTTTTTCTTTGTTGCATCCACATCGCAATAATGTCTAATTGACTTTGGTAACATTTGATCAACATCCAATGTTGTCTTACCATTTTCAACATAAACCTCTATCATCTTATGGTCATCAACAAGATCTTTCAATATTTCTAAATTAGCACTCTCACTTAAGCTATACAAACCATCATCTAAATTACTACCGGGCTTAACAAAGTAATAGTAATTTTTGAACCAAGCTCATAACCCAATCATACATAAGAACACACTCTTAAGACAAACTACAACATCAAATCAACTAAAGTTTCCATACCTCCAACGTATATTCTACAGGGCTAGTATTTAAATACACCATTGTGATGAACCCTCATGTTAAACATATTAGATCTACCATCCGAAAACATGTCAATATAAGTTTAGGGCATTCTAAAAACTTAATTGGCAAACAATAAATACCCCAATTACAAATTCCAATGACTATAATTAAAAAAACAAGATTAGTATTTCTTCTTAGCGCAGTCGTATAGGGACGGTATCATCAATGGATAACTGGATGTATTCTTACTTTCCATAGAGTAAAGTCCGTGTTTCGGTTTTATGATTGATAAACAAGGGTTTTGTGACATGCAATTAGGGTTTGTGAATTCTGATCATTCTTGTAACGAAAGTTCTGGGACGAATAATAATACAGACTATGTGTTTATTGGGGCAGGAAGAGGGTTACATTACATGTGGCAATAATTAAGAAATTTTTAATTGAAATATGGAATTGACAAATGTGCCCTTGGACTAAAGACAAATCTAACGTCATCTGAAGTCCTTGACTAACGACAATATGGTCAAAGGACCGGTAACGAGTATAAAACTTGAAATAGGGACCCCGACGATGAAAAGGACCAGTTTGTCCCAACGAAGCTTTGCCAAGTTTAAGGACCAACCGTGTATTTTAGTCTAATTTTAATCGATGTGCATACCTTTTAAGTTCTTAAAATAGGAAATGTTTTGATATATTTTTCATTGGGTACACTTATTAATTAGACGTATATATATTTTTATATGTCGATAATTTTTGGTAATGTGCCATGTTTCCTAAAAGTGTAAATGTTACGTGGGTGATAACTATTAGAGTGATAACGCGTTGAGCGTCGTATGACTCATTATAGGAATAAAACGATGCACGTGACACCATTCACGACACTGCCACTCGTGTCATAACAATCGTGACACGGCCAAAATTAGCTTTATATTATTTTTCAAACTTTTAAATTAAAATGCATTTTTCAAGGACCCACGAGAACTTATAACATGTTACAGGGAGGGGGAATATTTTTTAAGTAAAGTTCCATCAGACGTCCAACAAGCAGTCTCACGATCGGGCATAAGTGTCCGGAAGTTGTCATTGTATACTCCCACGGGTCGGAAGGCGGCGGGGGAAGGAGATGGAGACTGGGTGAAATCTATCATAAGGGAATTTCCCATAAAAATAGAGACGCCTATCAAAAAGATACTCTGAAGGCTTCGGGATTAAAGTCTCATTAGCTGAAGAAGACCCGGCCAATCCATGTGGCCTGCTTGACGAACGTCATCATTGGGGACATCGCAAATTGGTCGGTGCCTTGATTTATTTTTCAATCGTGCAAGGGCGCTAACCTTTTTTGGCTCCTTCCCGGCCCGGAAGTTCGCTTCTGACTAAAGATTAGTTTATTTTCATATCACACACGAACCATGGTAATATACACACATACAACAACAACAACAATCACGTGTAAGTGAAGTATGAGAATGTTATCATATATAATCAAACCATCACCTTTGAGTTAATTCACGGTCTCTAACAATTTGGAAAAAGTTTTGTGCCTCTTTAAAAGTGTTCTTTAAAAGAATAATTTTTATATGTATAAACACACTAACAACAATAATAATAAATAATAATGCGAAGTAGTGCATGATAAAAGTCACAAAATGGTATAGAAAGTTCGGATGTAAATAGTCATATTTTCTCTAGGATCACATAAGACCGCTTGAGTCGGCGTGATCGTGCAATTCGACCACACGCAAAGGCCATCTATATGGCATGTGAAGCCATGACGGAGGGTTGTTTTGGCGCACGAAAAGATGTTTTGGAGTTGGTTTGGTGAATTTCCTCATCTAACGAAAGAAAGGAAAAAGTGGTGTTGTTATTATTATTATTATTTTATGTTTGTTAGTATGTGATATATTGTGGGTTATGTTTTTATAAAATAAAATATTGTTTGACTAAGTGGTTACTATTACAATTGTTAAGTGGTAATTTAGATCATGTGTCGGAGGGCATGGTATTATAACGCCGAGGCGTTATGCCCACATGGCATTGCATTCTTGTGACGTTATGATACGGGGAGGGCGTTTTGCAACAACGTTATCTTGGGAGTTGCTCCAACAACTTGGAGTGAAATGCCTGGTTATTTATTTATTTATTTATTTATTTATTTTATTTTATTTTGAGTTTTAAATGGTTTTGTGGTGTGTGTATGTAGGGTTGAGCATCGGTTCTGGACCGTACCGACCAAGACCGAGACCGAATAGCTCAAAAGCCGAGACCGAGGACCGGACCAAATGTGGTCGGTTCGTCGGTCGATCCGGTCTACAAAATAGTCGGTTTGTGGTCCGGACCGGACGACCAAGACCGAGACCGAATTATCCCAAAAGCCGAGACTGAGGACCGGACCGAATGTGGTCGGTCCGGTCTCGGTCGGTCAGTCGGTTGGTCCGGTCCGTTCAGGTGGTTTGCTCAGCCCTATGTGTATGTGTCGACTGTGGGGTTTTTTGTGTGTGTGTCTGTTTCTAGTGTGTGTCGATGGATGAAGAAGAAATCAAGGGTCTGCAAAAGAGAAAGTGGTGTTTGACTGCAAAAGAGAAAGTGATGTTAAGGCTAAAAAAAGTGAGGTTGGGTCGAGTAATATCATTTTTGAAAGTGTGCTTCGTTCTTTTTTATAGTTGGCTCAGTGTTGTGATATTTTAGAAAATAGATAGTGTAAAATTTAGCTTCTTATTTTTATTTGTTGTTCCCTATTCACTATCATATGAAAACAGTTTAGTACTTAAAATAGACTAATAATGAATCAATAAGCGAAATGACATAAGTAAAAACACAGCGATAAATTTTCAACAATATTCTTTATTAGAAATCAATCAAAGAATACATTACCCAAGTACTTGGAATAGTACTTGGGATTGAAATAACAAAGTGTTGTAACTCCTCACGAAGCTTAGGCTAAGTCGAGCACAACTACAAGGAACCATGAGCTATCTCGGGACGAGTTGTATTTGGAGGAGTGAAAGATGGCTTGTGTGTGTGTGTTTTACAATTTACAAGCTTAAATCTTTCACTCCATCTCTTATGATATTTATACAAGTATGAGTTTTAACTCTATCCTAAGTGACAAAGCGACATTTCTGAAGACAAAATCTTGATGTATTTTGTCTCTGTTCTAAAGACTATATTAAGTAAGAGACATGTTAGGATTTAATAAATCCAGTTATTAAAGTGTCGGTCACCTCAAGCATATATAATCGTTAGAAAGCTCGCAGTCGTAGTCATTTAATGTTAGGTAGTATTTAGTTAAGTAACACCGTGGAGGACGGACGGGTCTTTACCCATCTGTATGCCCGATCCATAATCGTAGGTGGCGTTTATGTAAGATACTATAAATACCTCTACCTCCCAAGGTAGAGGGTTGGAGCTCATAATAATACTTTTACTTTCTCTCACTAAGTTCCCAAACCTCTAACTATTTCTCTCTAAAACCTCAAAGTATACGCCTTTTGATCATGGTTTGATGTGTTTGTAAAATCCAATATGTTACAAATGGTATCAAGAGCCATGGTTTGATCATCTCTTACATATTCTAGGATTTCTAGTGGTTTTTATGGTTTTGGGTTTGAAAAAGTTTAGTGGTATTTGCATCATTGGACCATTTCTAGTGTTAAAGTTTGGATATTGATTGTATTTTTGTGTTTAGGATCATCATAAGTGTTTAGGTTTTGATTTGGAAGGCTTGAATCATTGTGGTTGGACTATTTTGGATTTAAAAGAGGCGTTTTGGTTTGTTTAAAGCTAGCGACTTGTGTCACGGTAAAGTATTCTTTGAGCAATTTGTCCTGTTTGGAAGCGATTTGTGTCGCTTTTAAATCACTTATTTAAGCGATTTGTTGAGGGTAGTGACAAATAGTACGCGATTTATTCGAGTAGCGATTTGTCACTTCTTAGCGATTTGCTTATTTAAGCGAGTTGTGATTTTAACCGATTTGTGTTGCTTAAGCGATTTGTCATATCTTAGCGACTTGCTTATTGAAGCGAGTTGTAAGTTTAGCGATTTGTCTCTGGTTAGCGATTTGTCTTGGTTAAGCGATTTGTCTTGGTTAGCAACTTGTCTTGGTTTAGCGACTTGCTTATTTAAGCGAGTTGATTGTTTAGCGATTTGTTAGTTGATGCGACTTGTCACTTTTGAGCGATTTGTTGTACTTGCTATTTGTCGTGTTGAGCGATTTGTCTCTTGTGACTTAGTGCTTTTCTTCTTGATTACATTCTACGGTTTCTCTTCATTTAGTAAAATCCGTGAAATAATCTATTTCCGGTTTAATTCAAGAGTTTTAAAATCCCGTGAAATCTGTAATCATGTCTACCAACGTGCCTACAATCATCTCTTACGTTGTCGAGGATGTTCAGCATTTGGATCGGATACTGCTCACCTTTGCTTGACGTAGGCCGACTATGACTCATGGGCTCAACGAATTAGGTTGTCTTGTTTGGGAAAGGAAAATGGGGTCAACATTCTCAAGTCAATTGATGAAGGACCTTATCGATTGAGACTACAAGAGACATACTTGAAACCGCTAAGGATGGATGCTGTGATCTTAGGTTTGGACGGACCAAAGACGTATGATGAGCTCGGTGATAAGGAGAAAAGAGATACGATGATGATATCGGGGCTTCAAACATTATACTTGTGGTCTTCCAAAAGATATCTACAAGCTTATCAATCACAACACCGAAGCCAAGGCGGTTTGGGATAATGTCAAGATGCTTCTCTCGGGTTCGAATTAACCAAGGAAGACAGAGAATCACAACTCAGATGATGAATTTGAGCACTTTAAGATGAAACCTCAAGAAAGTGTCTATGAATATTACGTGAGATTCCACAAGCTTGTGAATGACATGAGGAATATCAAAATGACCATGCCAAATATTCATTTGAACTCAAAGTTTGTGAACAACATGAATCCCGAATGGCACAAATTTGTCACCTGTGAAGCTAACCAAAGGATTAAAGAACACCAACTATGAGCAACTATATGCCTTCCCGCTTCGAATGAGAGACATGCTATGTTTGAACGAATGATTCTTGATCAGTTCAAATCTAAGCAGGAGAAACAAGTTCATCAAATGATTCAATGACATTTACACCAATGTTGGAATTACCACCAAAGCTTCTCAAGTCATACCCACGGGTAATGGTAATTACAAGCTCATTCCCGATCCAACATATAAGCCTCCAAACTCAAACACACTCATGGAAAACTTCATCAATCAACTGTCTCTCATGGTTAGTCAAAATATGAATTCCACTCCACACACCAACAATAACCTCATAACGCATCCAATCCACACAATCAAGCTACGGTCGAGATGGTAAGGTAGTGTTGCAAATGTGCAAGGAAGGCGGTATGAACAAGGAATGATGAAAGAGGTTAGCTAGAGTAGGTGGAGGATACGTGGCTAATCGAATCGTGGAAGAAATGCCAATCAAAGACAAGTAAAGCCAATCAAATGCTACAAGCGTGGTGGGATGGACACATTGCAAGGAACCGCACATCTCCAAAACGTCCTCAAAATGCGAGTACTTGAGAGACAAGATGTTGCTTGTGCAAGCTCGGGATAATGGAGCGGTTTTGGATGAAGAAGAGTTGTTGTTTCTTCTTGAAGGAAATGCTAAGACATATGATCTTGATGTTGATGAGAACCAATTCAAGAAATAGGTCACAATCATCAAAATGCATTTCAAGTTGCGATTGTGATGCATTTGACTCGATGTCGATGATGAACCAACCGCCTGAGACCATCTTCATGGCTAGCATTTCACTAATGGTCTCTCCTAAGGTCTCATCACCACAACAGTGGTCCATCCAAAGAATCAATCATTTCTAAGGTATTAAAACTATACGATGAAGTTGATGAGCAAATGATACAATACAAAGTACAACCTCTTGAAACTTATGAATCGATATTGATAATATGGGTAATAGTAATATTGTCCCATATGATCAATATGTGACACAAAGTGAAAGTGAGATTGTACCAAGTGATGTATCTTGCGATCAATGTCGACTATGCTTTTGATGAATACACCGAATGTGCCTCGATGATTCCATTATCTCGAACTTAATGCCTATAAAGAACAAGTTGCTATTTATGAACAACGTGCTAAGTTTGAGTTAACTACCCGTGAGCGTGAAATGGATGACCAAATGCGCATAATCATTAGAAAAGTAATTTTAGAGAAGAAGTGTTAAAACAAGAGTTAAATTCCTTACAAGAAAAGCTTTCTAAAAGCATTAAGCAAAAGCAAGAACTTCAAGATAATGTTAAAGTGCTTAAACAAGAATTTAATGCTAAGGAATCAAAACTTTTGAATGATTTTTCCAATCTAAAACTTTGAAAACAAGCTTGAAAATAAGTTGTACGTACAAGGAATACCATTCGATCGCTCACATGATCACTAAGCATAGAGTTCTCGTGATAAGCATACCATTCCTCTTGTTAATGAACCAAATCCCGAGGTTGGTAAGAAAGCTAGAGTTGCTCAAAAGTAATCTATGATGGCAATGAGATTCTTAAACCCGCATGAAACCTAGTTGTCTTGAGTGCATTGTGGAAGATATTCAATTAGAAGATGCCTCTAGGAGAAAATGGATAAGAAGCTAGATGATCCTGTGTGTAAAAATAGAACATAACGGTCAAACCCCATGATTACACAAAAGAAAATTGGATCTCTAAACAAGTTTAAGCCTCAAACTCAATTAACCCCGAACAAATTTTTGGAAGAAAGATATGGATAAGCAAAAAGCAAGTGAACTTGTTGAAACAAACCCTCCCTTTGAAAATGCTGCGACCATCGTGTATCCTCCTAATACACCAATGCATTTAGTTCCTAGAACTATTTCCACTAATAGCAAGACCTTAATCAAGATGTATGTTGTTTATCAACTATTTGTTGATTTTGAGAAAGCGATGTAAGAAAAGGATCACACCCACTGGGATAATCAAGGGAAAGGGTTTTGAGCAAACTAAAGAATGTTATTTAACCGAGGTCATGCCTTTCTTTAAACAATTAAAAGGTCAATTTGAAAGTCTTCAAAAGGGATAAACTCGGATATTAAAGAAATGGAAAAGGAATTTGATGCAATGATTGTTGAGGTCAATGATTATGAAAGGAACTCAAATATAATGAAATTGAAAGGAAGAATCGCATATCTTAAATGAGAACTTAGTATTGAGTTGTGTGGCTCAAGATGTGTTTTATATGTTACTAAGCATTCTATTATCGCTTCTCAATTTCATGAATTATCTGTTGCTTTGAAAGTTTCCCATGATCGTGTGATTGAGCTTGAAATAGCAAATTCAAAACTGCATGATAAAATTGAACAGGATGATCATGATAACTTGGTCAAACATTTTTCTAAATTGGAAGTTGAACATTTTAATTTACAACTAAAATATCAACATCTTAAAGAAAATGTTAAAACCTCAAATATCAAGACATCCTCCGATGCTCCTGAATTTGATGCAGTTTTTGAAATTAACAAACGTGATGAACAAATTCAAGCTCATTGTAACACGATCAGAAAATTGAGAGCCCAAATCTCACAATTGAAGGGCGAAAGAAATGATGTTACTGGTTCCCGAATGCCTCCACCTTTAGATTCTCAGAATTTCCAACTTCAAAACATTATTGATAACTTGAAAAAGGAAAATGATTGTTTTAAAGCTGAAATTTCAAAGGTTAATGATCACAACAAAGAGTTATGTGATTCATTCAAAGTTAATCATGATAAACACATTGAAAAGATAACTTCTTTACTCAACGATATTGAGAATCTGAAGCGTGAGGTGAAAGGAAAATTGCCGATCCCTATTTGCAAATATTATGTTCCTAAGGTTTCTGCTTGTGATAAGTATGCTATCGATATGTTATATATTCCCCCACCCATTAGGAATAATGAACGTGCACATAATGCATATCTCTCATATCTTAAGGATAGTTTGAAAGGTCTCCGTGAGATTGTTGAAGATGAAAGAATTGAAAACCTTTGGATAGTACTATTGCCTATGCTCGCATGGATGCCAAACGATCTCGTGAACTCTTAGAGTACGAATTGTCACAAGTCCGAAATCAAGTAATAGACGAGATAGAATAGTTGCACCCACTCTATGCCTAAGAATGTGACTCTTAATGTGCCTTCAAGTAGCTCGGATCCCAAAGACTTCTAAACCCGAAAAGCAAAAAGTAGCAATACCAACTAATGTTCCCATTCCTCTACAGAGTAAAAGTGACACCAAAGCAAGGTGTCAAAGCCTCAAGGCAACACAAAGAATGATAGGACCTTGCAAGCTAGGAATGTTCAGTGGAAGAAAGTAGAAGATCACCTTAGGATGAATGAAACTATGTTGAATAAAACGAATCGTGTTGATTCTAGTATTAGCTCTAAGCGTGCTGTAATTAATGCAAATTCGCTACTTTTGACAAAACATGTAATGATGATGGCTTGGTTTCATTACTAATCATGCATGTGGTGTGAATGATTTGATTAATGGTGTTAAATACCCGTTAAAATTGTTAATGCCAAAATCAAACTAAGAAGGCTAGAAAGCAAAAGCGGAAGAAGGTTAGAAAACATTGGAAACCCACATGAAGAAAATTTAGTAATATAGGTTATCAATGGATACCCACAGCCACAAATTTGATCTTAATGAGTTGTGCCCTAAATTTTCTAAGTCAATGCCCATTAGGAAATGGATGCCCACTGGTAGAACTATACCTTTAAGAACTGAACATGCTTTGAATAGATCTAATGTTTCTATTAGCCCGGCATCTACCACTAATGATTTTATTGACTCTTTTTCTGATGTGGTTGTTCCAATTTCTTTGTCTAACCAAGTGGAACCCATTAGTGCATGGGGTTCCCAATGATCCAGTTATCCATTCTTGTCTGTGTTCAACTGCAGATCGTTCAAATCGTTCGTGGTACCCGGACTCAGTTGTTCCAAGCATATGATTTGGAGATCGCTCATGCTCATGAACTTCGTGAGTAAATTCATCGGGATGTTAGATTCGGGAACGACCATTTTGGTGCAATTATGGGTTATGGAGACTATGTTGTTGGTAATAGTGTAATCTCCGTGGTATATTATGTAGAAGGTCTTGGTCATAACTTGTTTTCTGTTGGTCAATTCGTGATTCCGATCTAGAGGTGGCTTTTAGAAAACATACTTGCTTCGTTAGAGAACTTGATGGTGTGGAACTGTTAAGAGGAACACGTGGTTCAAACCTATACACCATCTCTATCGAAGACATGATGAAGTCTTCTCCAATCGCTTGTTGTCAAAGGCTTTGAAAACAAAATCATGGTTATGGCATCGTCGCCTCAATCACTTGAACTTGGCACCATTAATAATCTTTCTAGAAAGGATCTTGTAAGAGGCTTACCCAGATTAAAGTATGAAAATATCATCTTTGTTCAAGATGCCAATTGGGAAAAAGCAAGAAATATGCCCACAAACCCAAACCCACAAACTCAGTAATGGAAGTTCTTCATACCCTTCATATGGATTTGTGCGGACCAATGAGAGTGCAAACTATTAATGGGAAGAAATATATTCTAGTCATTGTTGATGACTACTCTCGATTTACTTGGGTAAAGTTTTTGAGGACAAAGGATGAAACTCCAAATGTCATCATCAAACTTATCAAGCGACTTCAGTTCGACTCAACAATCTTGTTAGAATTGTTCGAATGCACAATGGCACGAGTTTGTTAACAAAGACTTAAGTCAATTTTATGAAAGTGTTGGAATCGGTCATCAAAGAAGTGTTCCTCGAACTCCTCAATGAACGGTGTAGTTGAAAGATGAAATCGAACTCTTGTGGAAGCCGCAAGAACAATGCTAATTTATTCAAAGGTTCCAATGTTTCTTTGGGTCAAGCCATTGCCACCGCTTGCTACACCCAAAATCGTTCCCTTATACACACCTCTCATGGAAAAACTCCATACGAACTTGTCCATAAACGAAAACCCGATCTCTCCTACCTTCATGTGTTTGGTGCTTTGTGCTATCCAACGAATGACGGTCAAGATTTAGGTAAATTAAGAGCTAAAGCGGACATTGGAGTTTTGTAGGTTATGCATCAAACAAGAAGGGTTACCGAATCTACAACAAAAGAACTCGAGATATCATGGAAACTATTCACGCCACGCTCGATGAGTCGTCCGGAAAATGGCTCCAAGACAATCAAGTTCGGACCCGTATCACAACCTTCATCAAGTAGTCCCATTAGTTCTTCTCTTGTACAAAATCTCTCACCAAGAACTCCCTATGTACCTCCTTCGAAGATGATTTGAAGAAATTATTTGATCCAATGTTTGATGAACAATATGAGCCAATTGCTAATGATCATCAAATCCATCAACAGAGGTCGCTCCTATCCTCGCCAACATAGATAACCCTTCAAGATCTATGTCATTGAGTCAAGAAGCTCCTGCCGCCGATCACTCTGTCTCATCATCAAATCCTCAATCATCAAGTGTACATCATGGAATTGTTTTGGCACCTATGATGGAGATAACCCTTTGCTACTCCCGAAGATGCTCCCTTTGAGAACATATTTGCTCTCGAACCATCATCGAACCATCTTCATCGGAGAAAACGAATCGCTACTTCGGTTCCTCAACAACAACCACATGAACACCTTAGAAAATGGACACATGATCATCCATTGGACAACATCATTGGAAACCTTTCTCGTCCAAGATCCACACGTAAACAACTTGCAAGCGATGCCTTATGGTGCTTCTTTAACTCTCGTACTATCTAAGGTCAAACCAAAAGACGTTAAACCGCCATGAATGAAGACAATTTGGTTCAATGCCATGCAAGAAGAAATTCATGAGTTCGATCGACTAGATGTATGGGAATTAGTACCGCTCTGACCGTGCTATGATCATTGCTCTAAAGTGGATCTTCAAAGTAAAACTTGATGAGCATGGTGATGTGTTAAAGAACAAGGCTCGATTAGTTGCAAAAGGATATCGTTAAGAGGAGGGTATTGACTTTGAAGAATCATTTGCTCCAGCTTGCACGTATCGAGGCAATCGAATCTTCTTGGCTAATGCCGCAAGTAAGAACATGGTTGTCTATCGATGGATGTAAAGACGGCTTTTCTTAATGGAGATCTTAAAGAAGTCGTATACGTCGCCCAACCCGAAGGTTTTGTGAATCCGAGCATCCTACTCATGTCTATCGCTTGAAGAAGGCCCTTTACGGTTTGAAGCAAGCTCCAAGGGCATGGTATGATACGCTATCAAAGTTTCTTCTATCTACCGGATTCGAGAAAAGGAGCAGATTGATCCAACATTGTTCACCGTAATGTCGGCAAACATTTAATTCACGTTCAAATTTATGTTGATGATATTATTTTGCCTCGACCGACCCCAATGAATGTGACCGTTTTCTAATGAGATGGGTTCCAAATTTCAAATGTCAATGATGGGACAAATGTCATTTTCTTGGGATTACAAATTTCACAAAGTCCGGAGGCATTTTTATAAATCAATCTAAATATGCAAATGAAATTTTAAAGAAATTTGTATTTGATACTTGTGACACTATTGACACTCCCATGGTAGAACGTACCAAACCGGATGAGGACCACTCGGGGATCATGGTAGATCAAACGAAATATCGTAGTATGATTGGATCCACGATGTACCTTACTACCGCCAGAGACCGATATTACATTCGTTGTATGCATGTGTGCTAGATACCGTGCTAAGCCTACTAAAAGCACCTTGAAGCGGTTAAACGGGTCTTTCGGTATCTCCAAGGAACCATCAATATGGGACTTTGGTACTGAAGGACACCGGTATGTCACTAACGACCTATGCAGATGCCGACCATGCGGGATGTCAAGATACACGTCGAAGCACGCCCGAGGTGCTCGGTTTTGGGTGATAAGCTAGTGAGTGGTCTTTAAAGAAACAAATGAGTACCTCAATATCCTCTACAGAGGTGAATACATAGCCATGTCATCTTGTTGTGCTCAAATCCTATGGATGAGATCCCAATTATCGACTATGGCTTTGAATTCAACAAAATCCTCTGTATTGTGATAACAAAAGTGCCATTGCTCTCTCATGCAACAACGTTCAACATTCAAGAGCAAAGCATATTGACATTCAACATCATTTTATCGGGAACAAGTTGAGAAAGGTGTGGTGGAACTTTATTTTGTGAGAACTGAATACCGCTTAGCGACATCTTCACCAAAGCTCTTCCTAGAGAACGTTTTGAGTTTACCCTTCCACGACTTGGTCTAAAGAGTCTACAAACGGAAACACTCAAACGTCTTTAAGAGGAAGAAGAGGAGTAAAGGTTTTTCTTCATCCATCTCTTGTAAATATTTTTTCAAAAGCAAAATACAAAATATCAAAACCAACAAAAGAAAATAGAAAATATAAAATTTTAAAATCCATAAAAATTAGAAAATCTCAAAAAATTTCAAAAAATATTGTTTTGTCTTTTCTTGATTCGATGATATCTACTGTCTTTGTGTTGACATTCAAAGAATGACACGGGTCTTTAGATATTCTTCGAATGTACATATTTTTCAAAAAAAAAAAAAAAAAAAAAAAAAAAAAGTTTTGAGAGAAAGAAAGACCAAGGTTTATAGTCATTTCGGTCTATAACCCGCTTTTTAAAGAAAGAACAGAGCCATGCCTTATCTTATTTTTCAAATCTCATGCTCGATTCTAAAACAAATATTTGTTATCTTTTTGAAAACTAATAAAATAACTCGGTCTCAATTTTTGAAAATCATCTGGACTTGACATTTGTCAAAATCTCTATCTCTCAATCAACAACTTATGTCATTGATTGAGGGGAGAATGATTTCATCTAAATCAAAAGGTTATTTGTCATAAAATTGGTTCGGACCATGGTTTATGACATGTTTTCAAAAGATATTCAAGCATGTTTAATCTTTGGAGTGTAAAGTATCAAATTTGATTCTTATCGGTTAAAGGTTTTCATAAGCAAGTCACAATTCTCTTCAAAAGCTTTCAAAATCAATTTAAATCTGCAGAGATCACAAATCTCAAATGATTTGAAAATTGTGATCGGGGAGAATTTGTGATTTAAATTGGATTTAAATTGATAATTCAATGAATGGTTTTATAAGTGATTAGCAAGCTCTCATCCCTTCATGTACCAAACGATTTCAAGAACTCTTAGAGTACGTAATTGTCACAAGTCCAAAATCAAGTAATAGACGAGATAGAATAGTTGCACCCAGCTCTATTGAGGGGGGCATTTATTTTCCATGCACATGTTGAGGGGGGAGAATTTATTTCAAACCAAAAAGGATTGAAACGTGATTGATTTGTTTCAATGTGCAGGTTTTCCCTAATATGTGCAAAACACTTTCAAATCCCTATGCACATATTGAGGGGAAGCAACTTTTAGAAAACCACATCCTTTCCAAAATTATCCTTAAAACAAAGTATGAAAAATACTAATTTTGATCAGGAAAGTGATGTTGATATCTTTTAGAAAATGGTAATCAAAGAAGTAAATCCTTCCTCGAGCCTCCGTGTGCCAAAACGATTTCAAATACACAATGCACATGTTGAGGGGGAGCTCTTTTTCTAAAAATATCAAAAATAATTCAGGTACAAAATGCTTTGATAATATATCACAAGTATCTGAATTGATTTTTAAATGGTTTTTCAATTGGTTCCAATGGCAGATGAACAATACCAAAGAGACCGACCAAATTTACTTTATGTATGGTGATATAAGGATGGCTAGGTTAGGTATTTGTTCCCAAGATCCAGCCAGAACTGGAGGGACCTACCCAGGGACAATCCAATAGATAGTGTAGAAGTCCTTAGGTATGATGAAAAAAGGAGAAAAGTAAGATATGGGAAGAGTGCGGACTGAGATTGAGCTAGAACTGGAATAAACCCAACAAGGTTCTAGTTATGAAGTCTCGGTAAGCACTGAAGGGGTTGAAGAATGAAAAAGAACTAAATGTGAAAAGGGTGAAAAGAAATAGCCTCCATTAATTCAACCTTAGGGCGAAACGGGTTCAATTCATATACTCTTGGTGGTTACTAAGGTAACTTGGTATTGAAGACAAGACATCATGGACCCGGTGATGCACTGCACTTATCTTCCCAAGCCACTCAAGTTCCTCTTAAAAGGACTTGTTTCATTCTCACGGGGAACCGACATAATCTATCGACTTTCTCTTAGAGATTGTTGATATTGAAAAAGGAGACCCTCTCCCTAGTCTCCGGCATAGGAACCAAATGTGCACAATTAAGTCTGTTAATACAAATAAGCCGTAAAAACGTTTATTTATATTTTACGATCTTCTAATGTTTTGTCGATAACAAAAGTAAAATCATATTAACGAAACAAATAAAATACGTAAATGGCTTGAACTAATAGTTTTATAACACACTTACATTTTCACATAAAACACTATAACAAGATTAAGTGATTTTATATTTTAGATACACATGTACAACAACTAGTGTTTACATATTGGCTTAACAAGTTTAAGTAACTCTATGAGTTAGATACATATGTACAATAACTAGTGTTTACATATTGGGTTAATACATACTTATATTAAGTACACTAAAATGGGTAAAAACAAGTATATACTAAAATGGGTAAAAGCAAGTATATACTAAAAAGATAAAAACTAGCAAATGGTTTTGACCCATAACCCATGGTTTTATATATACCATCGACACAAGTTCAATGTATCCTTAAGGTACATTGTATCTAGATTGAAAACCATGGATCAACCCATAACCCATGACCCATGACCCATAACCCATGGGCAAAGAGGAGCGGACCACGGATCCACGGCTTTGTGCTAGCCGGATCCCAGTGGAAGGGATCCGTGGGATCCGGGATCTGATGGTGAATTTCCTCTATAAATGAGAGCCATTTCTTCCTTTCTATTCATCCCTTTACACATATTTCCCCAAGTATTCTAACCCTCTAACCTCGGATCCAAGAGATCTATGTAGCTTTTCTCTTTTGTTTTTGTGTGATCTTGTAGATTCCTATTAAAGGAAAGATCACCACATCTTGAAGACGTGCAAGCTCAAGTCCATGAGTTGCCATGCCGTCATCATCAAGACAACGAAGGTTCTCTTGTTGATAGTTCTTCCTTTCTCCATAGATGTTGGGTTGAAGGCATTAGTGAAGAATGCGAAAGTGTCAAGATGAAAGCATTAGTGAAAGATGTTGATCATCTGCGTCAAAGCATTAGTGAAGAATGCTTAAGGTGTCAAGCGAAGGCATTAGTGAAGGATGCCAAGCGTTGTGTCAAAGGCATTAGTGAAGGATGCGAAGAATCAAATCAAGTAGCATTTGGGAAGAATGCTTGGGTCGTATAATCGATGAGGTGCATCGTTATACATATAAGTGTTTATTTATTCACAAGGATGGTGATATCCTTGATGGTGTTGTAACAAGGTAGATCTCCTTGATAATAGGTGTTATGTCGTGAAGGGTAGTAGTTCCTCCATAATGGAACTAGGTGCTTAGCCTAGTACCTAATAAAGGGTAGGCGACGTTGTGATAGGATTAGTTCTCCTAAGGTGTGAAAGAACTCGGTGGTTAGCCTAGCACCGTATAAAGGGTAGGCGACGTTGTGTTAGGTGTGGTTCGCCTTGGTGTGAAAGAAATCGGTATTTAGCTTTGTCTGGGAAAAAGGTTAAGCGGCGTTGTGAAGGCTTCTCGCCATAAGGAGTTGGTGTAGTGCTTACGAACTCTCGAGTAGGTGACTCGGGAGTGGAGTAGGGCAAGGAAGGTGTCCTTGTAGCCGAACCACTATAAATAACTTGTGTCGTGTTGATGTGCTTCTTACTCTTTATCTTTCATTACATGTTTATATATCTATCTATCAACGTCCAACATAAACAACCAAATAGATTGACATAAGTCGATCTAAATATTTAAAAGGAAGTTTTAAATTGGTAAAACTATTCAACCCCCTTCTAGTTTTCCACAATTGGTATCGAGCTTCGTAACCAAGTTTCTTAAAGTATATTGTACTTTAAAGACTTGATCGATCCGTGTATGTTTGAAAACTACAAAGAAGGATTTTTTTCCTTTGGATCATATTTTACTGTTAAAACATTTTGTTGGATATTGATAGATGATTCTAACAATATTCCGTTCTCGAGTAATTTTATGCTAGAATTCTCCAAAATCTTCACTCAAAGATGAAGCCAACATTCAGGAAGAATTCTTAAAGTAATCACAACTTAAGTACATCAAGTACAAAGGATTACTTTAAAAGCTCATGAAGTATCTTTGGTTTTATACCAAATCAAGAAGCATAAAGGTATGTTCTACTTTTAGTTAGATAGGATACTTGTGTTCTATTTTTTTTCACAAATACTACTTTGATTATTATAACACTAAAAGCGTTAGAAGTCTCTTTCGTCACTCTTCTACCTTTCTCGTCATAGGAATAATTTTTTTACCGTCATCACATCCTCGATATGAGATTCATCAAAAGCCGTCATTCAAAACAATCGTCATCTAAAACCTCAAACTATTTTTTGTAAGCTATTAGTAAGCATACTACAAAAGATTGTCAAACAAATTTTTTTGTTCTTAATAGCGGATCCTCTAGTTGTACTAGCGGATCCCAAATACAAAGGATCCGGGGAACCGTGGAGCAGAACTCGACCATACGCTTTCAAAAATCACCTTGATCTTTTCCCTCTATTCTCATAACACAAAACGACCAAGCTCTGCATCCATCCTCATTGGCTTTCATAACCTCAAAGCATTTCTTCCTAGAACACCATTGTAAGTAATTACATTAACTTGTTCTAATTTTCATCATCTTCATTCTAGCGTTTATGGTTCCTTAAGTTTTAATCAAATTAATTTAATTAGGGTTTTTCAAATTAATCGTGAAAAGGGCTTTTAACCAAATCACATTGTGCTCACAACATTGTTAATACAAACCAAAAACCATAAACCCATTTCCAACTAATCTTACCTAATTGGAAAATTTGTATTTCTAGGACCAACCATGCCCAAAGCCACTCAACAAGATCATCATGACACCGTCCACTATCTTACTCACTACTATCGTAAAGGGGTCGACCAAAACTAAGCGTAAAATTTTCAAAAGCCTCACAAAATGACTTATTCACAAAGGTCGTGTAGTCAAGGAATGTTTCCTTGAAAATACCGACACTCGTCAAGTTTTCTCGACAATCAACTTTGATTGTCTTCTTGACATTGATGAACAAATTTGTCCGGTTTTCATTTTTGAGTTTTACAAAAGTTTTAGGATCATTAGAAACACCGATAATAGCATCTCAATCGCCTTTATCATCAACACACAAAACTTTACTCTTCCTCTCAACACTTTTGCTCAAATTCTTCGTATTCCTTGTGAAGGAATTTGTATGTACTCTCAAGATTGGGCAATTAACGCTCAAAACCTTGCACTTGATCCTAAGCCCTCTACAACACTCCTCTCGACAATCCGAAACCATTCGCGATACTATCTTTAAGATTAGGACCGACCAATCCGTTACGATCGTAACAAAAGCTAATTCACGTAATCCCTTTAAAATGGAACTTTTGAAATGCATCCCATGTTTAGAAAATGGGAAGAAATCCTTAAAGAAAACATCATTAGCCTAGTTGGAAACAAAGATCATCCAAACGCATGCCTTGTGCAAATGATCTATTGTCTTATCCACCAAAGGCCATTTAATCTTGCCTATTACATGGTAAGGAGAATGGTGGGGTATTCAAAGCTTCAACATGGTACTCCCATATGGTATGCTCTAACACGACTTTGTAAATGCGTTAGTGCATTGCAACCATCCCCTATCAACGATGACCATTACCTTTCCGATCACGTCATGGTACCCTTACCAAACAACCATCTAAACGGTTCATGGTCAATGGAGAGAAACCCGAAGCCTCTCGGACTCCTCGGCGGAGAAGAGGAAGAAGAAGATGAGGAGGACATCGACCCGTATCCAACATCAAATTGGACATTCTTGAATACCACGAACAACTTCCAACCATTCCAAGCGAGACCGCGGAATACAAACAAATAAGAGGCATGATTCAAAACCTCGCTACAATCTCACTAAGCCGTCAAAAGAAAGAGGAAGAATTGTGAAAGAGACAATAGGAATGTGTTTAATTTTTATCTTATGGTTGAATGATTTATTTTAGCATTGTTGGCTTATGGAATTTTGCATATTGTTTACGGTGCTATATGATGACTTGCTTGTTTCTAAATTGCTTGTTTCATAGATTTAATAGTGTACAAAATCGCACATCATTTTGGTTACGTGTTGATTACGATCTGCAGATGCCGGATCCCTAGGATTAGCTGGCGGATCCTTCCCTTGAAGGAACCGTGGGATCCGTGACATCGGATCAACAATGCGACATTCGACACATTAAAGCGCTTTCTAGATAACATCACATTAGCTTAGCATGTGTGTTTAGAACCCAACTAAGTCCACGTCGAGGATGAGAAGGCTTAGACTCACTAAAGGCTTACTTACGACCTTAGTCGATTCTATCATCACATCTAATACTAACCATACTCCGCTTCAACTACTCACAAAATAAGTATCATCTCTCAAAACACTTAGGAAAGCAAGCTAAACAATTTTAGGAAATTGCTTTTAGTCTTCTATATCTCAAGGTAAGACAAAAATTAGTTTTCAATTCTTGAAATTTTAAGAATTTTCTTAATATCACCTCAAGCTAAAACACGATCACTAGGATCATTTATTATGACTTGTCACCCTCATAACTCCTAGTGTTATCCTTGGACATCCATTGGTAGTTTTCTTGTCCTTCCTTCTTCCATAAAAAGCAATCATGTGCACAAACACTTATTACTCATGATCATTTAAGTACCTCTCTTCCTAAAGCACTTAGGAGAGTGAAACACCAAAACAAGATAGGCTTTAGCTTCTAAAACCCCATTTCAAATCTGTCATAATCGCCGAGAGCCGGATCCTAGGAATAGCCTAGGCGTATCCCTCCAAGGAGGGAACCGTGGGATCCGGTGATGATATGTCTAACATTGCTAACCCAAACACTCCATCTCATCTTAAATGAGTTCCTAGATCGGTGAAACTCTGAATTTCAACCTTGTGCATGTCAATCATCACATTTCCAAGAACATTAATGGATTAAGTGCGAAATACTAATTGCGAGATCTTCTCCTTATTAACCACATTGCCTAGAAACATTTTAGTCATCAAACACTAAACATCATTGCTTATGGTTGAGATTTCCAACGACTAGAGACTTCAAAATTGAGTCAAAACCTCGAAACCCATTAATAATAATGATTTCACCTAAACTCATCCGAATATCCGGATCCACGGTCTTTAACGAGACAGTTCTTCTTGAGAGGGATCCGCGGGATTCGTAGCTACAGAGAGCATAAACCAGCTCCATGTTTGAATTCAAATCACCTTTTAGGTCTCCAACCACCTTTAGCATTCATTGATTATCCTCATAGAACTTATCAAAACCTCAAAAACATGCCTAACCTTTCAAATGGCCAAGAATTTAATTTTCTAATTCATATCATCCTTTATAAACCAAACAACCTTAGAGTTAAGGTACCACTCTCAAATCACATCTCATAATCAACAACTAAAAGAATTCTTACTAGCATCATCACTATGACTAAAGCTCCTAGTGCTAACTCATCCACTCAAGAACCACCCAAGAAACTTGCTAGAATCATGCATGAAGTTTCCTCAACCAAATCACCTTCGGGTAAATCCACCAAAACTAGGATCTCTCCCACACTAAGAAAACCAATCAAACCTATTCACAAGAAGAGTGCTTCCACTAGGACTTCATCACTTAAATCTACTAAACCCTCCACAACTCAACCTACCTCACTAGTACCTAGAGCCACCAAAAGTCATTTGAAGATCCTCAACCCACTCCACTTGAACCTCCACTTCAAGGCCATGACTATGAGTGCGACCATTGCAAACATGTTGAGAGAATGAAACATGAATTAGATGTACTAATACATGAGCTTCAAGCTCAAAGCGAGAATGCTTAGGAAACCTTTCTCATCCTTGATCTTCAATAAGCTTTTAGTCAAATCTTAAGTTTGGAGTAACTTATTAACATTAATAGCATCTATTTGGCTTATTCATTCTCTTAGTTTTAGAGATTTGGTTGTGTATCTCTTTGTTTTATTGAATGAATACTTTTTATGCCATGACTATTATGTGTGTTGTGCTTGTTATATTGTACTTTTATCTCATTCCTTAAGATGCACTCCTTGACATTTCTTCTTCTTTGAAGAAAGCTGGAGCAGATGGCGGATCCTTCACTGTTAACTAGACGGATCCCTCCTTGAAGGGAACCGTGGGATCCGTGCATGTAAGCACAAATTTCTACTAACTTGAGTCTCTTTTGCAGGAAATTATGCACTATACTCTTGTTTTCTAACCTTTACTTTGTAGATTTTCAAAATAACACATGAAGTTTTTGACACCATAAAAGCTAGGGGAGCTTTGTGTCAAACATTATTGCAAAATCATTTGCAACTTAATCCATTTTGGAATACACTTCATGCTACCCCATTGCAACTTTGCAATATTAGAGGGCAGCATTTTCGTCATAGACGAACCATTTGCAAACTTAATTGCAAACACAAGTAGCTTATTTTACATTATGTCATTGACACCCTTTTTAAAGGGATGGACTCGTCAAGGGGAGCTAAGGCGAGTACCATTCCGTAACACTCTCATTACATCTTTTATAATTTTTCTTATAAAATTGTGTTAGTTTCTTCAAAACATTTTTTGTTTCGACAAAAGGGAGAAGAAAGTAAAACTACAATTCAACGTTTTAATTTTAGCTTTTCCTTAAAATAATTTTATGTTTTGTCATCAACAAAAGGGGAGATTGTTAATACAAATAAGCCGTAAAAAGCGTTTATTTATATTTTACGATCTTCAATGTTTTGTCGATAACAAAAGTAAAATCATATTAATGAAACAAATAAAATACGTAAATGGCTTGAACTAATAGTTTTATAACACACTTACATTTCACATAAAACACTATAACAAGATTAAGTGATTTTATATTTTAGATATACATGTACAACAACTAGTGTTTACATATTGGCTTAACAAGTTTAAGTAACTCTATGAGTTAGATACATATGTACAACAACTAGTGTTTACATATTGGGTTAATACATACTTATATTAAGTACACTAAAATTGGTAAAAACAAGTATATACTAAAATGGGTAAAAGCAAGTATATACTAAAAAGATAAAAACTAGCAAATGGTTTTTGACCCATAACCCATGGTTTTATATATACCACTTACACAAGTTCAATGTATCCTTAAGGTACATTGTATCTAGATTGAAAACCATGGATCAACCCATAACCCATGACCCATGACCCATAACCCATGGGCAAGAGGGCGGACCACGGATCCCGGCTTTGTGCTAGCGGATCCCAAGTGGAAGGATCCGTGGGATCCGGGGATCTGATGGTGAATTTCCTCTATAAATAGAGAGCCATTTCTTCCTTTCTATTCATCCCTTTACACATATTTCCCCAGTATTCTAACCTCTAACCTCGGATCCAAGAGATCTATGTAGCTTTTCTCTTTTGTTTTGTGTGATCTTGTAGATTCCTATTAAAGGAAAGATCACCACATCTTGAAGACGATGCAAGCTCAAGTCCATGAGTTGCCATGCCGTCATCATCAAGACAACGAAGGTTCTCTTGTTGATAGTTCTTCCTTTCTCCATAGATGTTGGGTTGAAGGCATTAGTGAAGAATGCCGAAAGTGTCAAGATGAAAGCATTAGTGAAGATGTTGATCATCTGCGTCAAAGCATTAGTGAAGAATGCTTAAGGTGTCAAGACGAAGGCATTAGTGAAGGATGCCAAGCGTTGTGTCAAAGGCATTAGTGAAGGATGCGAAGAATCAAATCAAGTAGCATTTGGGAAGAATGCTTAGGTCGTATAATCGATGAGGTGCATCGTTATACATATAAGTGTTTATTTATTCACAAGGATGGTGATATCCTTGATGGTGTTGTAACAAGGTAGATCTCCTTGATAATAGGTGTTGTGTCGTGAAGGGTAGTAGTTCCTCCATAATGGAACTAGGTGCTTAGCCTAGTACCTAATAAAGGGTAGCTGACGTTGTGATAGGATTAGTTCTCCTAAGGTGTGAAAGAACTCGGTGGTTAGCCTAGCACCGTATAAAGGGTAAGCGACGTTGTGTTAGGTGTGGTTAGCCTTGGTGTGAAAGAACTCGGTATTTAGCTTTGTATCGGAAAAAGGTTAAGCGGCGTTGTGAAGGCTTCTCCGCCATAAGGAGTTGGTGTAGTGCTTACGAACTCTCGAGTAGGTGACTCGGGGAGTGGAGTAGGGCAAGGAAGGTGTCCTTGTAGCCGAACCACTATAAATAACTTGTGTCGTGGTGATGTGCTTCTTACTCTTTATCTTTCATTACATGTTTATATATCTATCTATCAACGTCCAACATAAACAACCAAATAGATTGACATAAGTCGATCTAAATATTTAAAAGGAAGTTTTAAATTGGTAAAACTATTCAACCCCCCCTTCTAGTTTTCCACAGAGTCTAGAGCCACGAGATCATCAATAAATCTCTTTAGGACACTATCAATGAAGACTCTCTGTCTCACACAATGTGGAAAGAGAGATTATATTTTAAGAGTCCTACGCATTATCCTTGTGCTATTGCCAGAACATCTGAGTGACATGTAAACATATTCACAATGACGATGGAAAACCTTCTAGAGCCAACATCAAATAAGCTCTTGGTAGGTGGCATGTGAGATCTATCAATAGATCAACCATGTGACAACCGAGCGAGAAACAATGGGGCGATTCAAAATTATGAATCAATCTGGTTCGAGTTATGAATTGACGGATACCTTTGAAAAACCGGTTGGTGTACTTAAAATTCTTTTTCTAGCACATCAATGTGTATTAATATTTCAAAATAAAGGTGTTTATGATTGATAATTGATTTTCCTTAAAACCTTCTTTGTATTGCAAAATAATTTATTAAGCAATACTCGATTGTTTTCAAATCTCTTTTCATCAATCGGTGAATCTCAAATTATTGGTTCACTCCTCCGTGTTGTCTTCTTTGAGGCGTTCGGTTTGAGAATAGCTTCAACATTGCGAAACCACATCAAGGAGATTCTTGAATTATACCTAATCACAGGCGGACTTGTCGCGATCAACGAGGAACCGTGGGCGTGTACCTCAATTCAACGAAAGTGATCAAAGACACTTTCATGCACTTTATTGCTAGCTGTTGTATGCGAGTGCGGTAGGCGTTCTGTTGATCGAATGGAGAGGTCAATCCATAGCCGCATGCTCACTCAACACATTCATTTCTAAAGAGATCATGATAAGTGCATCAACAACTCGATATTTTCACTCCATGCTCTGCCTTTCTGCTGCTGCAAATATCATGAATCAACTAAAGCTTCCGCTACTCGATGAGAAGAAATCATGATCCGAATGTGAGCATGTCGATCAAAATGTCACAACATCACATAATGTCAACACTACAAAGGAAGAGTCAGAGATTAATGGTAGTTGATGATCTCAAAGTGGCTCAAAACTCATTATCACGTGGATCGCTTAAAGACCTCCACTTGGATTAACCAAACATGAATGAAGAATCAAAGACTACAGACTCTGAGCAAAGAACATTAACAAGAATCCAAGAACAATCTTAATGTAATATCGGTTTGTATTCAATGTAATTTGAGGTGACCTCCTTAAGGGAGATTGTTAGGATTTAGTAAATCCGGTTATTAAAGTGTCGGTCACCTCAAGTATATGTAATCGTTAAAGCTCGTAGTCGTAGTTATTTAATGTTAGGTAGTATTTAGTTAAGTAACACCGTAGAGGACGGACGGGTCTTTACCCACTGTATGCACGATCCATGACTGTAGGTGGCGTTTATGTAAGATACTATAAATACTCTACCTCCCAAGGTAGAGGTTGGAGCTCATAATAATACTTTCACTTTCTCTCACTAAGTTCCCAAACCTCTAACTCTTTCTCTCTAAAACCTATAGTATCGCCTACTTTGATCATGATTTGATATGTTTGTGAAATTCAATATGTTCTGTACTAATGAACATAATAAGGAACATGAATATTTTAACAAAACATACATCGTTTATTGATCAATTACAAAGTTCTATCACTAGTACAAAAGATAAAACAAGATGTCACTCAATGTGGATTCCGGTGCTTCAAGTTTTGGTTTCTTCTTGAGGTGTTTCTTTATCAAGATGCTCTCTTATCTTAGCATTCGTGTCATTCAGAACACGATGTTTCTTTGGGGTTTAGATCCGAGAGGCCACTGGTATGTAGCTTAGCATTGTAGCCACACTGCTCGATCAATGTCACTCCACCTTTGGAATGTTGGGTTTCCATAGACATCAATGTAGAAAAGTCCTCTTCGGGCTTTTCTATCGAGAGACAATTAACAAACTTTACACCTTGGTAGCTCCTATTGCATTCTAGTCCGGGCACTTTGAACTCAGCTCATACTCAACCCTCTTCGTTTGCCTTGTGATGATTGAGGTTGAGATCCAGCGGTGCGAAGAGTCGGCTGAATTCCAAGCATCTTGGTGCCTCCTCGATCTTTCATACCTTTTGCTCGAGGATTTCATCGGCTCCTTGACCACGCATTCGCTTCTTTTCAATGATTGGACCAAGTTCATCTAGTTCGGTGATCCCAAAGTCGGTGAACGTTAAGGATCATGAACTTCAAAGTGTCTTTATCATCCCCATGTAGACATTCATTGCCGTGGTTTGGATTTGGGATAATTTTTACGTCGATGATTTTCTCAGCACCTACGCTTGTCATGGTCGATTGTAATGGTCAATCCTTTCTGCTGATGGCCGCAGCTTTCTGTTCTTTTCTTCCAATTTCTTTTCATTTCACCCTTTTAGCAACCTAAGCATCCTTGAACTCTATCCGACTTGACCCTTTTGAAGCTTCTTAGGATCAATGCCAATATTTTCGACTTCCTCGGCAACAACTTGTACAGTGCTTCTTTGCTCTTTCTTTCTTCTTGACTTGTTTCTTTCTCCTTTCTTCCTTAGCAAGATAGGCGGTAAGCTATTGTGGTGTGGCGGTACTAAGTGTTGTCGATCATAAAGGAATCTTCTCGGGCTCGGGAGTTTGCATTATGGCCTTTCCTTTATCCCGGCACGAGAAAGATGTTGCTACCAAGGGTGGTGTTGTTGTTGTCGTTGTCGGTGTTGTTGTTGTTGGTGGGATTGATGAGATGGGTGTTCTTTGGCTGGTTGGTGGCTCCCCTCGGTGTGAAAGAGTCTCTTGATGGTCTTCTCCCCTCAAGCTATTTTGCAACGTCAGTGAGAGCAAGAGTTGCTTCAAACACTGGGGGAGTGGGAGCGGCTTGACCTTTGAAGGCTTGATAGATCTCAGTGACCATAGCCTTGATGTTAGTTGTATCTTTTTGAAGACCAGTGACTTTATCCGCCAAATTAGCCTGAGAGAGTTCCAAGGCAGTCATCCTAGGCCCAAGATTCCAAGCCATTGAAGATGATGCCTTAGCCAATGTAGTCACTTGAGCATCCAAAGAACCCAGTGTAGTCAAGAAGAGGCAGATAAGACCGAATACCACGAACATTTGCAGATTTGAGCATGTCGATTAGTTCAGTGAGGCTGAAGGAATTCTTCATGTAAGCCTAAGTAGCATCCAACACTTTAGTGTTGAGTGTTGGGTCTTCTTTGATAGCATCCCTGATTTCATTTATTGTAACACCACAAGTCTGAAGATGCTTGAGAAATTTAACCAGATTTTCATCCAATCTATGAAGATGTTAGTACATGAGATCCTGTGTTCATCGGTGTTTGCATCAAAGGCATGTACCTCGACCTTCGGATCGGCATAGATGGCGACAACTTGGTGTGTTATTCCCATAATGTTTGGTAACCCGAATATAGCTTCCTTGAAGCTTTGGTGATCCACATAACTAGTAGCCTCTCTGTCGGTGGAAGAGTATTATCAAACTTTCGAATTCTTGGGACAAGATGAAGAAGAGTCGAGTCATTATCTTGGTGGAAATGTGACTCTTTAGGCTCTTGTGGATCGGTGATGTTCTTGTTCGGTTTGAATATCAACGTCCACTTCTTCTCCTGTGATAGAATTTCATCTTCACTTTCGACTTGTTCTTCACGAGAGAAAAGTATTTCATTAACCTCAAACAACCGTCGGTAAGCGATGGTGGTGATGGGTACCATATCGTGGTGGTGTTAATCCTCTAAGTCTTTGTCCCCGTTGCTCCTTGACAGCGATGGGTGTTTCCAGTGCTATCCTTAGAAGCGATGGCGGTGAGATCCCTATCGGTGGGTTGTTCGGTTCTTCCGAGTCTTTGGGATCATTGATTGGCCTCGGACAAAAGATGTGATTTGTGAATGTCATCCTTGGGCAATGTGGAAGGCGCTCCCTACCGGTGGGTTGTTTGTTTCCTAGATCTTGGGAGTAGTAGTTGGGACCAAGGCACTGATCGTGATGTATCGGTGTCCCGTTGTCACCGGGGTGGATGTTGTTTGGTCACGGTGGGTGGCGGATCGATCTGGGCTTCTTTTGCCTTTTAGGTCATGCTCCGAAGCCTCAGGCCACGAGACTTGGGTTTGGTCTTAGTCGATCGAGACTTCCCTTTCTTTTAGGAGCAGGGTTTGGAGACCTTGAGTCCCTTTGGTTGTTCTGACAACCATATGGGCCGTCAATTCAATATCGATGACTTGGGATGGGTCCTTTTGAAAATTTGATTGACTCAGGACACCAGTAAAGCGGTGTATTTAAATTCACGAGGTAATTGCAACCTAGTAACACTTGTAAAGCACATGAGACAAACCTAGGGTATGAAACGTATTTCACCCTAGTTTTGCTCGATAGCAATTCTGAGATCATTGTAAATGATCTCCCTATGTCGACGATGACCCCATTAATCAAAGTATGCCACCATCAATTGAATAGAATTAACTTGTTCGGTGGATGAGTGGTTCCACGAGAACACGAATCACAAGCGTGAGCAGGATCTTCCAAGCCGCAGGAAATGAGTTTTTGGTGACTAGGGTTCTGTCCAAAAATTTTGGATCCAAAACAATTTGTTTTAACCGATCCTTAACTGTGGTGGGTTCAGGATGGGCGACATAGACTCCCGAATTGTAGTCCAACCCTGTTGAGGTACAAAAGGTTTTATAATCCAGGGTGACTGATTTTTCCCCGTTAAAAAGACTGAATTTAATGAGATACTTTTTGAGTGGTCGTAGGTCAGTCTCATTAGTAGAGGGTGTCGGGTCATAGGCCACGGCTGTTGCCCAAAACTCCTTGAGGAGGTTTTGGTACAGAATTGAAGGGGACTGAGTAAAGGCCGTTTTTAGTGGGCAGTTGAATAAAAACTTCATTATGTCCTTATAGGCTGGGACATTTGGGGGGTATTCAAAATTGCTTATAACGTTGTTTGTTTTAAATTCAACATTACTGAAATCCCCTACCCACTGTGGTGCAAACTGAAGAGATTGAGTTCTTGCCATTTCCATTAAAAGATTTTAGGGTTTTGAAAAAAAATATCTTGACAAGAACACACAAAGAGTTTTGAATCTATTTAGTTTTGTGATGAAAAATCTTTTGTAAATGTTTACAGAGAATATTTTACTGAAAAACTTGTTTTTGAGGATTAAAGAACACAAAGATTTCTTGTTTTGAGAAGAGATTTTGTGAGTTTGTTTGCGAAATTCTTTGTGTGTCTTTTTAATGTTATGAGAGGGTAAAACATGTATAAATGAGGATTTGTAAAGTCATTTTGAAAACGTTTGAATCTCCTCATTTAATGCCACCACTCCACTACCCATGATAAAATCCGGTTTCAAGGAGCAGTTGCGAAACACGATAAAGTGCATTCTGCAGTAATAAAATATCCACAAGATATTTTATGTGAGAGGAGGCATTTAATGCCAAGTGGGATGAGGTAAGTTTTGAGAGACCCTTGACATGGATGACAGTAAGATAAAGAGACAAATATTCCTTATTAAATTGGTGTGTTTACCAACCTAGGACATTTAAGTAACTGATACTTGGTGCATTTAGTTACTCATTCAATGCTCAATATCTAAAGTCAGGGTCCCTGAATGAGTCTTACTCATTCAGTGAGAAGGTTATTTTGGGGTTATGTTGGGAAGGATGAACCATTTTAGAGAACTTCTGAGATTGGGATTGTTTTTGAGTTCTTGACATTCAATGTCTAGCATTCCCAATTCGACTTTCGGTCTCCGAAGGTAGGTTCATCTAAGGGTTTGGTGAAGATATCGACAAGTTGATATTGATGAGGATGAAATAAAGCTCTATGTCTCCTTTCATTATGTGGTCCACGATGAAATGATATCGATATCAATGTGTTTAGTTCTTTGATGAAGGACGGGGTTGTTGGAGATTGCAATAGCAGTGTTATCACAAAAGATGGGTACCATTTTGTAATGGATGTCATAGTCATGAGTTGACTTTTCATCCATAAGACATTGGCACTGACACCTGCAGTGACCACATACTCGACTTGACTAAAGACATAGCCAGCGATTGTTGCTTTTAGCACTCCAACAAACCATTTTCCTCCAAGAAATTGACGGGACCACGAGGTACTTTTTACGTCGATGTTGCGACTAGCATAATCAGTCGAATACCCTTTGAGGTCAAACCACGAGCACTTTGGATAGTAAAGTCCAAGGCTTGGAGTTCCTTCAGTATCGAGAATTCTTTTGGCTGCGATGAGATGGGATTCTTTGGGATTGGGTGATATCTTGCTATTAGGCATCGAGAATTGTATGGGTGGTGCAGAAGCGATTAGATACATCGGTGAGCCAACAATCCTACGAAATGAGTTTGGTTGGTGACTTGCCGGTGAGATCGGTCCAAGATTGTTAGGAGGGACCATTGGTGTCTTCGAGGCACGATCAGATATCTCATATTTCTTCAAGAGATTTACGGTGTACTTCTCTTGGTGATGGAGATTCCTTTATCGGTTGCACGATTTGTAGTCCAAGGAAGTATGTGAGTTCACCCATCATGCTCATTTCAAACTTCTTTATCATCGGTTTTCAAGCTGTTTGCAAAGTGTAGTTTGTTGAGCCAAATATGATGTCATCAACATATACTTGGACTAGTATCATATCTTGTTTTGTCTGTAGATAAACAATGTGTTGTCTATCTTTCCTTTAACAAACTTGTTTTGAATCGGGAAGGGTGAGAGAGTTTCATACCATGCTCGGGAGCTTGTTTTAGTCCATAAAGGGCTTTATCAAGCTTGCATACATAGTCATGGAATTTACTACTCTCAAGCCGGAGGTTCTTGAACATACACATCTTCCTTGAGTTCACCATTCGGGAATGCACTTTTTACATCCATTTGGTAAACTTTGAAGTTCACGTAGGTAGCAAATGCAAGGAAGATCTGATGGCTTCCATTCTTGCAATAGGAGCAAATGTCTCATCATAGTCAATGCCTTCTTGTTGTTGTAACCTTTGGCTACAAGTCGGCTTTGTTTTAATAGCGTGCCGTTTTCATCGGTTTTGTTCACGAAAACCTACTTTATTCCTATGACAACGACATCCCGAGGACATTTGATCAAGGTCATGACCTTATTTTTATCAAGCTGTTGAAGTTCTTCTTGCATAGCTTTGAACCCAACTTGGGTGTTTTAGAGCCTTAGTGACACTTTTAGGTTCTATTTACGATAGAAAATCGGCATATAGACATTCATTGGGCGTATTGAGATTAAATTAGCGACCATGCTTCTAGTGAGCATGCCTTGATGGGTTCACCAATGATGTTTACAAGTTCAATATCACGAGATTTTGTCCATTTACATTTTGGTATAGGATCAGAACTTGAAGAGGTCACTGGAAACTCAGGAGTGAGTTCGGTGTGAGCCATAAAATCATTAAGATCATTTGCGAGATGCTTTGTTCATGTTGGGTATCTTGAATCACGATTCACGAACATTTGGTTCACTATTACCTATCCGGCGAGGACCGATTGATTATCGATGAATTCACCGATAGTGGGTTGAGGAAGGTTGTAGGGTAAGACATAGTATGAGATGCCAACATCGACGATATGAGAAATTGATTTGATGTTGAACTCATCGGAGGATATCTTGATGAGTTTGCAATTCTATTTCCTCCATCGAGGTATTGGTAAATCTGATGCTTTCAGAACTTTCATCAAAGTTGACATGAAAGGTTTCCTCAACTTGTTGTCTTCTGGTGTTAAACACCCTGAAGGCTTTAGAGATTAGTGAGTAACCTAGAAAATATCCATCATCAGCTTTTGCATCAAACTTGCCTAGGTGATCCTTGTGATTGTGAATGAACACAGGACACCCAAACAAATGAAAGTAGCTGATATCAGGAAGTCTACCTTTGAATATCTCATATGGGGTTTTGTTATGTCTTTTGACAATGATTGACTGTTTGTGTGTGTAATTTTTTTGTTGCTTGATCCGAAATGCTTTGAGAGAGTGAGCCATTTAACATGGTTTTAGCGACCTCAATGAGAGTTTTGTTTTCCTTCAAAGAACCCCATTTTGTTCGGGGGTGTAAGGAGATGAAATTTTTGGATATTCCTTTTCATCACGAAATTCTCAAGTTCTTCATTTCGAACTCAATGCCATTGTCGATTCGATTTGTTTAACGATAATGTCATTACGGTTTTCAATGTTCCTAATGAATGACATTATTGTATCATTACTGACTCTTTTGGAAAGAAAGTATACCCAGTGTATCTTGAGAATTCATCAACTATGACAAGAGTATACTTCTCATCTTGGATTGATCTAGGACTAACGGTCCAAAGAGATCCATGTCGCAGGAGGTGAAGGCGACTTTGATGGAGAAATTTTGTTTTGTTTTGAAAGATGCTCTTTGGTGTTTGCCTTTTTCACAGGCTGAGCATGGTTTATCTTTTGCAAAACCCGGTGATGGTAAGCCAATGACCTTGTTTTGTTTTGCCAAGTTGTTGATATTTTTAAAATTTAAGTGAGAGAGTCTCTTGTGCCACAGCCAGTTGACATTTCAGTGTCTTTGGCAAAGAGACTGTGCACTCAGTGACCTGTTAGTGTTTAACGGCATAAACACTTGGGGTATTTTCTATTCAAATCCTTGATTTAAGAGGTTTGGGTATTTACTGAACCCAACATTATTTGATTATAATTTGTATTTTAATTTAATTAATTAAATGTCGGTTTATTTAAACAAAGAAAAAGAAAAAATGTGAGTTCCATGAGGTGATTTTAGGTGTTAATGTTAAAAGTTAAAGCGAAATGATGCTCGTGGTGGTAATTTTTGGTGTTAGAGCATCGGTATGGTGAACCTCATTTGCTCTTCATTTGGGTCTCACTTGGTCTACATCATCTTAACATTCACATAACAAACCCCGTATATCAAAATACACAACAAACCTCTTTATTTGTGTCTCTGCTCCGGTTTTAATAGCAACGAATACATATTTTTGATTTAATAGCAACGGTTTAATCAAAAGTTGTTTGTCGTTACCACTTGACTACAAGGAAGTGGATACCTTGAAGACCAAACGACGAGGCATGTGGGTATGGTGGCGAGGCGCAAAGTGGGCGAAGAGGTGCCACGTCACAGTGCGAGATGTGAAAACTACCATACCCTTTGCTCTTATGGTACCTTGCACTCTTAGAGACAATAACTGTCTGTAATTTTTTTTATCTTACAGTATATAAAGATAAATAGAAATAAAATCTTCTCCTTCCGTCTCGTATTAAGTGTCTGCTGAAACTTTTTTAAGTCTTTTGTCTTGTTTTGTTTTAAATATTTTGTTCGTGTTATATAATACTTAATGGAAGATATATGGATGGATTAAGTTTTAAATATATTTTCATTTGTATAATTTTATTAAGTTTTATATAACACAAACAAATATATTTAGGTCAAAGTTAAAAGGAAAAATCTTTGAAAAGTAATAGTAGACAACAATGTAAAAGTAAAAAAAAATATTTTATGAAATGATAGAGATAAAAGCGAAATACATGGTAAAAATATCTTTGTACCGTATATAGAGACAAAATAGGGGTAAAAAAGTCACCAAAAGCAAGTCCCATTCACTCACCTCTTTGTATAAAAGCAAATTTTTAATCATTCCTTACCATTTCTACCCTTCATCAACCTCCCCCTATATAAACCCACTCCACCACTCTCCCCATTTTCACACACACTATTCACACCTCCAAAAACACACACACACAAACACCCTTTCTCTCTCTAAAAAAACCAACAACAATGTCTGATCACGGTGGTCAAACCACCGCACCTCCGCCGGTCAACGCTCCTCTGGTGAAAGAGCTTGGGAAGCTGTCGTTGGTGACACCGGCGCCGCCGTTGATGGTGCCGTTGGTGCCGTCGGCGGCGAAGAATCTGAGGACTCCGGCTAGGAGTGGGTTCGGGTCGGTGGGGAGGAAGATGGTTATAAAAGCAAACCATTTCTTGGTTGGTGTTGGGAACAGAGACCCTCATCAGTATGATGTATGTCTTCTTCTTTTTATGCTTCACTGTGTGTTTTTTACACCTTCACTGTGTGTACCTTTTTTTACTCTTTTATTATTTGGGTTTCAAAATATTGTTTGTGAAATTTACTCTGTTTGTTTTTACACTTTTTACTGTTTTTTTGTAGTAGTATTTGTTTAACTATGTTTGTTTACACCGTTACTGTGTATTTTTGTAGTTTATACTTAACTGTGTGTTTTCTACACCTTCACTGTGTGTTTTTGTAGAAGGTTTATACTATTGTGAGGGTGTTTGTATTTGTGAAACTTGCTCTGTTTTAACTGTGTATTTTATAGTGTGTGTTTACTGTGTGTGTGTTTTACATAAGGTTTGTCTGTGTATTGTTTGGGTTAAAAACATTTTTATAAAATTTACTCTGTTTTTGACCGTGTGTTTTTGTTTTTTAGTGTTTATGTTTTATTCAGTGTGTGATTTGTGTAGAGGTTTATGTGGGTTTAAAAAAACAAACCTAATTATAGGCCTAATCATAAATCACATACATTTCATTAAGTATTTTCTCTCACTAAATTTACCAATTTTTTTTCAAATCAACCAATCAATAACTTCATTAATTTTTTAAAAAAAATACTCTAGTGTGTATATTTTTTGGAAACTAATAAATGAGGGTTTTAACGTAAAATCTAGTGTGTGTATTTTTTTGGAAACTAATAAATGAGGGTTTTAACAATTTTTTAAAATTTATTTTTAAAAGATTTCATTTCAAAACAGTGTATACGTGTTACCATGTGTTTTAGTATGTGAGGGTTTTAGACATTATTTTTGTAAAAATTGAAACAAAAAATGATGTTAAATGGGAGGTTAGTAACTTTGTGCTTGTTAAATGTGTGGCATATGGACGATTTATTCTCTGCTTATTGTGAGGCTTTTGATGCTATTTTGTAAATAAAATATACCCTGTGTTTTTTTGTGAGGGTTTTAAACATTTTATTTGCAAAATTTTAACCAAAATAGTACTTTTTCAAAAGGCGATTCAAGTTTCCTTCAAACTCTGTATTTTAAAGGATTTTAAGCTACTTTGTTTTAAACTACTGTGTATAAATCTCGGTTTTGTAGTTTTAAAGTATTAAGTAAATAATGTTAGTTTTCAATGTATATGATTATCAATTACTGTATATAATTATCAATTATTGTGCGAATGGATTTGTAAATTTTCATATAGTGTCTCACCTAATGTACATGTTATAGGTGAAATATTATGATAGTCATAGATAATTTGGTTGAGTAATAGTTATTTGAAATGTTAATAAAAGGATAAGTAGATGCGATTTTGTAAAATATACTAACTCGTAAGTATTATAATGTTTTTGTTTGAATGAATAACTGATTTTGTGTAGTGACTTGTATATTCTGATAGTCTACTTGTCTCTTGGAATTGACTAATTGGTTTTTGCTTATTAAATTTTACTCAAAGTATGGTGATACCTTATGGAAATATATGTATGTTGCAGATTGCTATTGTTCAGTGTGTTTTTAAGATATCTGTAAATATCATTTTCTGTAATACTTGATACAATAATGATTACTGCTGGTTTTCTACGAGGTGTATGTTTTACATGTGCTAAATTTTGATTGAAAAAACTTGTGTCAGTAGACTTAGTACATATGTGTTGAGTTTTGTTTATTTTGATAACTTGAGATTGCTTAGTTAATAATCTAATAGGTCTTCTGTGGTTTTCAAAAGGGGTTTTAAGCTGTATTTATATTGGTCTGATATAAGTAGGTTGTGTTTCATTTTACATGATCTCAAATATTTAAGTGTGATAAGATTGAAAATTGTTTGTATTAATGAGTGAATTTGTAAAATGTCTATAGTGGTTATGCAAATGTACATGTTAGGTGAAAATATGTGATAGGCAGAGTGTGATTAGGTTGATTTAGTTGATATATAATGTGATTTTATAAAATTTGTAAATCGTTTCATGATTAGATCAAAGCATTGATATAGTGTTTCTGCTTATGTACATGTTGAAGAAAGTGCTAAAGATAGAAATTTTTGATAGTGTACCATATTTGGGATGTTACAGTCTAAGGATAAGTAGATGTGATTTTTAAAACAGTCATTTCATTTCTGGATGAAAACAAAGATGTTCTTGTTCTAGTACATAACTGATTTTGTGTACTCACTTATATATTTTATAGTCAACGTCTTTTAATCTTGCGACTAACTAATTGTTTTTTGTTGTTCATTCACTTTCTGTGGACTTATGTATAGAATTAATTTGGGCATAAAAAAATCTGTGTTGTTCAGTATCTTACTCTGTGTTTCATGTATATTGTTCTTTGTGTGTTTAGTTTAGATAAAAAAAGAATGGTGATATCTTGTGGAAATCTATATACGTTGAGGTTTTCCTTTAATTTACAGTTTCTGTTTTACAATGTGTGAGTTCAGTTTGTGTTTTACTCTCTGTTATTAAAATTGTTAGTAATATTTGATCGCTTACTGGTTTTTCCGTAGGTTTATGAGGTTATTGAAAAAATGTTGTGAATATATGTATGCTGAGTTTTATTTGTTATGATAACCTGATTTCGCTTGTTAAAGTATATGTAATTGGTTTTCAAAAATGGCTTAATTTGTTTTGAAAATTATTATGTGATAGTGATGGTCATATGCAGTTAGAGGACCAAACAAATCTGTATAGATAGTCTATAGTGTTCTGTTTTTATGCTAATGAAATGATATGCGGCTCATAATGGAATTTCCATGTGTTAGGTGACAATTGCTCGGAGGTAACCTCCAAGACCAAGAGCCGAGATATTATGAAGTTTCTTAGTGATTCATACGGTGCTTCCCACTTGGGTAATCTGCTGTTAGCGTATGATGGGAAGAAGAGTGCATTGCTGCTGGGCCTTTGCCGTTTGATTCAAAAGAGTTTGTTGTTAAGCTCGCTGAACAGAATGGGTACACTTTGATTTTCACTATCTTGTGTTTAATAATTGTGTTTTCAGAAATGTTTTCGTTTGTAATTTTGGTTTTGTATTTTAGGCGAGCGTGAGTTTAAAGTAACCATCAAGTTTGCTGCAAGAAAAGAGCTTGTTCATTTGAGGCAGTTCTTGGCTGGGAGACAACATGATAATCCCCAGGAGACAATTCAAGCTCTCGATGTGGTTCTGCGAGAGTCTGCTTCTAAAGAGTAATTAACATAACTTTGTTTGCGTTTTAGCAGTTTTTTCTTTATGTCATTGACACATTCTTAATGTGATGATTCTAACTATATCTTATGAACTGCAGCCGTGAGATAGTTGGAAGATCTTTGTTCCACACTGATTTTGGAAGAGGTCCTCTTGGTGATGGGATCGAGTACTGGAAAGGTTTTTATCAGAGCCTTCGACCCACACAGATGGGACTGTCGCTCAATATTGGTGCGTTTTCGACTTTTCTGCTTTATATTTATGTTCATTGACTTGCATTGTTTAGTTTGTTGATAATCTGCTTATATAAATATCTTATGTTGCAGATATGTCAGCAAGGGCTTTTTATGAGCCTAAGTTGTTATCGGAGTTTGTTGGTGAGTTCCTGGGATCAAGAGACATGTCAAGACCTCTGTCTGACCAAGAAAGGATCAAGGTAACTGTTTGTCACTCCTTTGAATTTATCATTAGCTTATGTTGACTACAGTTTGTCTATTCCTTTTGTTCTTTACATGGGTGAGAAAAGATCATAGGTTCTTATCTGGTATTTTCTAAATCTCAGGTGAAGAGAGCTCTAAAAGGAGTTAGGGTGGAGGTTCGCCGTCAGGATTACAAGAGACGGTATAAGGTTCAAGGTTTAACGGCTCAACCGATTAGCCAGCTGAAGTAAGTTTGTTTTGTAGTTAGTATTACGTTTTACTCTTACTGTTTGAAATCAATTAAAACTCAGAATTACTTTTTACTATAGGCATTGAAAGTAGACTTTGAACTTTAAAGGCAAGTAAAATGCTTGTACACAGTTTAATTTAAAAAAAGGAGTATATGGAACAGTTTTGTTTAGAAAAAAATATGTTAGAGCAATTAAATGGTTGCTATTGTGTTGTTTTCTATGTTCTCTCAATAAGTTAGAGAACTTCTTGTACTCGTGATCCTCTTCTTTATATCCGGCTTATCCTTTTACTTGTTAATTTTTTAGTTTTATTGATGAGACGGGAGCCACCAAAACTGTAGTTCAGTACTTCCGAGAGAAATACAATGTTCAGCTGCATTTTCCAGCTCTTCCCGCTATTCAAGCCGGCACAGATGCCAAGCCTACTTATCTTCCAATGGAGGTCTGCTGCTTTATACTTATTGTTGTTTGAAAACTTCTTAAACCTCTTATACTTGCTAAAATTTCAAAGAAAACACTTTACTAAGCAAACATGAACTATTCTGAGTCTTTTATTTGTAAAATTAAGGTAAATGATTAAAATTTTTTTGGAAGTTTTTCAAGAGGATGTTTATTTTGAAAGCAAAAGCTGATCACGATAATTATAATCCTTTTTCAAGTTAGCTCCTTTGCACTTTTGTTGATGGAAAAACTTCTTATATTTATACTATTACTCTTTGTCTGCGTATAAAATCTCTTTTGCTGTATCAAAAGAAAACATTATCATTGGTAAACATGAACATTTATGACTTATGAGTCTTGTTCGATGTGTGTAATTGTAGATCTGTTGGGTCACTCCTGGTCAAAGATATGCTCTAAAGCTGAATGAAAGACAAGTGACTCAGTTCCTAAGGGCAACGTGCCAGCGGCCAAAAGATAGGGAGGATAGCATAGATAATGTATGAATTTTGACATTTCATGAACTAATACTGTATAACGTTTTCAGTCTTATCATTTCAATATAAATACTTTATGTTTACTTGTTCGTTGGTGTTTGCAGACAATGAAAAAAAACAAGTACAACAAGGACCCTCTAGTAAGCAAGGATTTTGAAATGAATGTAACAGAGCTGCTCACCTCCATTGAGGCCCGAGTTTTACCGCCGCCACCTGTAAGTTCACACTCTTTGACTCTTTAAGTAGCATTTAATTCGTGTAATATCATTTCTGCTGATGTCCATATTAACTTGCTCTTTGGTTCCATTTGCAGCTGCGTTATCATGAGTCAGGCGTACATCTGAGGTTAATCCATCTGTTGGTCAGTGGAACATGATTGATCTGGTAAATTTCTCTTCATTAGCTATTTTAAAGTTTTAATATAGTCTGCTGTTCTATCTGACTTTTTAAAATGAATGATATTTTATTCTATTACAGAAAGTGATCAATGGTGGAACTGTTAACTACTGGACAATAATTAACTTTTCAAGGCTGTGAACAGGCAGTTGGCGCTTTGTTCATGGACTTGTTTCCATGTGTCAGACTAAAGGCATCGTATGTATCTTATACTTTCACTATGTTCCTTTATTTCACCATATTAATGCATAAGTAAATCATTATAACATTTTTTCACTTTCTTTCGAAGGTTTTCAATCCCCAACCCCTGATTCCAATGCGTTCAGCCATGCCCCACAACATTGAGAAAGCTCTTGTTGATCTCCAGTCTCAGGCTTCAGCACAACTAGCACGAGTTGCACCTGGACATCCTTTGCAGATGCTGTTTGTGATACTTCCTGAAACTAAAGGAACTTACCGTAAGTTCGCTTTTTAGATACCTAAAAGTAAGTGTGTGATAGTCTACAGACATATTTGTGGCTGACATTTGAAACTTTTTTCTTTCTCAGCAAGGATCAAACGGGTATGTGAAACTGAGTTGGGAATTGTGTCTCAGTGCTGTAAGCCACAACATGTCATGAAGATGAGTAACCAATATCTTGAGAATGTTGCACTGAAGATCAATGTGAAAGTAAGTTCTTTTCCATGTTAAACAACTCTTATTATGGTTTTTATTGTCTACCACATTTACTAATTATGTTAAACCATATCAGGTTGGTGGGAGGAACACCGTCTTGGCTGCAACTCTGAATGGTAGGCTTCCTTATGTCACTGATCGGCCAACCATAATCTTTGGTGCCGACGTTACTCATCCTCAGCCTGGAGAGGATTCTAGCCCTTCGATTGCCGCCGTAAGTTGCTATGCCTACTGTTATCACTTTATTGCATTATATAGAAGGAAGCCGTTTTGACCCATTTGCCTAATGTTATTACTTGATTGCATAATTTAGAAGTTAGCAGTTTTACCCATTTGATTGCACTGATATGGGTTTAGTTTAACTTTAAAATGAGTCAAATGTGTCATCCAAAGTGCTTGGGTTTAGTTTGACGTTGACTAGGTCAAATAGGTCGAAAGTCTCTCAAACTTTCTTTAAAAGTTTAAATAATACATGATGTTTATAATCTGAATTAGTACACTGTTTTGAAGTTTATAAGAAAGTTAAAAAAATCTGACGAAATGTTATTGGGCTAGCCTAATTCGACCTGTTTGAAGTCGTAGTGATACCGCCCCATATGGACCAGTAAATATATTCTGTATTATCTGACCACTTTGACGCGTAACATGACCCACCCATTTTGACCCCTTTTGTATTCAGGATGTTCTTAAAGTTTAAATTCTTTATTATCGTACAGGTCGTTGCTTGATGGACTGGCCACAGGTGACAAAGTACAAGGCCCTCGTATCTGCACAGCCACATAGGCAAGAAATTATTCAGGACTTGTACACAACCCGTACTGATCCTAAGAGAGGTGTCATTCATGGAGGATTGATCAGGTAAAGAGTTAACCCCTCATAAGGAATTATTAGTTAAGGATAAAGGGATTCATGTCATTTCTATATATTTTTCTCACCTTTTACTTGGTTCTGCAGGGAGCTTTTGATATCCTTCAAGAAGGCAACTGGACATAAGCCACACCGCCTAATATTCTACAGGTGTGCAACTCATTACATTTCCTATCTTTCTGCTACCCTTAAATTTGTTTCTTATTCTGTCATCATGATGATTCTAACACGCCACTGGTATTACAGAGATGGAGTTAGCGAGGGTCAATTCAGCGAGGTGTTGCTTAATGAGATGGACAAGATCCGCAAGGTACTTTTCTTTCCTGTTTTAGAGCTTTTAAGCTTTGTCTGTTCCCCCTTTTAAAAAATAATGTTGATGTATCAGGCGTGCATTTCATTGGAGGAGAACTACATGCCTCCTGTGACGTTCATTGTGGTTCAGAAAAGGCACCATACTCGTTTCTTTCCTGTGAGGCATGGTGATAGGGGTAGCAGTGATAGGAGTGGCAATATCCTTCCAGGTTGTTATATATATTTTTTTTGCTAGCTGTTGTAATACATACTGATAACTGTTTTTTTTCTTATAAATCTTTCTAATGGATTAAATTTTCAGGTACTGTGGTGGATACTAAGATTTGTCATCCTTCTGAGTTTGATTTCTATCTCTGCAGTCATGCTGGCATTCAGGTGAACCCTTTTACTCTATAGTTTTTCATATTTCTCCTTTGCAATGTGAGTTTGTCAAGTAAAATAAGTCTCCGTCTTTTGGCTAATCTAATTTGGTTGTCTCTTTGCAGGGGCGAGTCGCCCACTCACTACCATGTTCTCTATGATGAGAACAAGTTCACTGCTGATGGCTTGCAGATGCTCACAAACAGCTTATGCTACACGTAATACAACTACTAACCCTGTTATCATTTCATAAGTTTCTAAAAAACTTACTTTGTCATAAACCTAACTTAATTGCATTTCAACTTTCAGGTATGCTAGGTGCACCGCTCCGTCTCCATTGGTATGCCCTATACTTCTGTATTCATCTTTCCATCTTTTATCAGACATTATCGACTGACTCAAACTCTTAGAGTTTGTATTTCATACATCATTCCTAACTGAAACTTGTGTTTGCAGTTCCACCGCATACTATGCTCATCTAGCTGCATTCAGAGCTCGGTCATACATGGAGGGGATCAGTCAGACACCAGTTCGCGTGGTCAGCGTGCAACAAGAGATCGTGTGGCTGAAGTGCGTCCTCTTCCCGTCATTCATGACAATGTGAAGAGCGTTATGTTCTACTGCTAGTTTGGTGTGACGGCGTTTTTGAGCCTTAAACCTTTTGGGATATTTTGATGGTACTTGGTTATTCAGACTTTAAGTTATGGTTGGTTTTAATATGTGGGGTTTTGTTGGATGTAGTATGTTAGTAAGTAGACATTGCCAAGCAAAGCCTTAGTGCTTTTGTTTGTGCCTGAGTTTTTGATGGTTAAGTTATGGTGGTAAACTTAGATATGCCATGCTTGTCATGAGCATGATGCTAGTTTTGAACAATGACAAGTTATCTTAAAATCCTTGTTATGTTATCTGGAAGACCTGAATGACTAAAATAATCTATTACTGTAACTTTCTTTGCCTAAAATGTCTCACATGTAATAACTGCCCTTGTGTTTATTTTATGTTGGAGTTTTGTGTGCCACTGAATGTCTGCTCTGATAAATTAATACTAGTTGTTTAAAAGTTTAAAAGTGTTTTGTTCATTAAAGTAATTTCATTTGTTAATTTCTTTGGCTCAACACTGGTGGTCACATTTTTTTTACCTCCATAACTACAATGGATGAGAACAGATAACTACCTTGAGGACCTGAATACGAAGTAGTGAGAAAGTGACGAGAGTAGAGTGTACGGTGATATGGCTATGAGGTGACCTTTGTTGATGCTCTAATGAATGAGCTAGGTCTTACCTTGCTTGCGGGGCATGTCGGGATAGATGCACCAACTCCAAACGGCCTGAAAAGCAGACTGCTATATTTGTTTCCCGACCGATCTAAACCTTTTGAAGAATACATTGTGAAAGATTGTATATAGTTATACCCATTTGGAAGATGATTGTTGCCAACATTCTTTATGCTTCAAGATCATTAATCTCACAAATAACCTTTGTTTACTCGCTAACAAGAAAAATAAGTTTTCACTTTACGTAATTTCGTATTGCATTGTCGTTAACTCCATCATGGAGAGATTAGGGCCGTCTCATTAATTTCGGATGGCAAAGTTCGGTGGCCCTTTGCCATAACTATAATTAAGTAGGCCCTATTAAACACACATATGTCGGTTATATGTTTTCCAAACAACAAATTATATATAAAACGGCTTAGCAAGGAAATGCAATCAAGAGATTACAAATTTGAATATGACGTTATAAGGGTTATTGAACTACTCTATCCAATGAAGCGAACATATATTTGCTCTCACATGAATCAAGAAAAGGAAGTAAGCTTGATTTTGATGAATATCAAGTCTTTTCTTGGCCATTTAGAAACGAACCACGTTGTTCCTATGCCGCATGTGAAAAAGTAAAAGTTTAATATTTGACATAAAAATTAAAAGTTTGAAATACATTATCAATTAATGAACTTTAAATAAGTTTTGACATGTTGTTATCGAAAGTTTTTGCTCATTATATTTGTTTGATATGTTATAGCATCCGTTAGATCAATTGTATATCGTTCTAATGTTTAACTAACTTAACAATTTGTAACAAATTAAAAAAGTTTGTCATTTTACGTATCATTTAATTAAATAAGCAGAATTTGTCAAACACTAAAAAATTGTTCATATGCTTATCTGCTTATTTATAATCAGAATTAAATCCAAACACTATATTTAGAAGCACTTTTTTAGTCGGCATAAAAGCCTTTTTTTAAGCAGTAGCAAAAGAAGAAAAAAACAGCAATCCAAACACCTTCTTATATCAATAGCTCCAAAAGAGTGACCAAATATCCAAAGAGTGACCAAATATCCAAAAAATGGAACCGATGAGATACCCATAAAAACTTAGTAGTAAAATTATGTGTTCATGAAAAAAAACGACTTCTATAAACCATCTCAATATAAGAGCATCAAGTATAGTGGCTTGAGCCGTTTCGCCACCTCAACAACATCAAAATACCTCTTTACTAGTAACTCAAGCCATTTCACTCATTTTGAGACTCATCATACTCAATTAAGATAGAAACTCAACAACAAAACTTAATTTAACAAAAAAAAATGGAAATGGCACAACGCCAAGGAATTGGCTTTGGCAAATGACACGAGGAGAGCGGTATGGTAACACGAAATGGCTCAAGCCATTTCCCTCCCACATAGGAATGGCGCGGGGTGGCAACAGGGACGGACCCGCTTGGGAGGCGGGTGTGGCTCGGCCACATCCGATTTTGTCACAAGTATAAATTCTTTGGAAAAATGTCATTTTTTAGTACGTGCAACCCCCGATAACATTTAGTGCTACTTCAGTTTATTCCAAATCTTTTTTATATTTCAAATTTTAGTACTTACAGTTGAAATTTTTTATGCAAACTTCTCTTAAAAAATTTGTGCAACACCTATCCAAAAATTTTGGGTCCATCTCTGATGGCTATTTGGCACGGGTCCAAGATGATGAAGGAACCTTGCTATTTCAAATATTTTACACATGCGGGTCAAATAAGTGCCATGTACTACTCCATATGAAGTTTATAGAGCAATATGTTTCTTAAGACACCCATATTCAATAAGTATTTTTTTGTGCTTAGAAAAATATAAATATCATGGGATTAAGAATTGTTGGTACTAACAAGATTTCGGGACACATTCTTATATGATAGGCCGATACCATATGATAATTTCGGGACACATTCTTATATGGAGGGTGATCTGTTTGACACTGATTCGTATGAGCCTCGTGCCACAATGGTCGTTGAAGTTCGTTATCTCAGACGTGTCAATAAAAGATTTTTTGACACTAATTTATTTAGACGTGTTATGACACTATTAATTGTAAGAACAACTATAAAAGTAGTTAGCACATATGAATAGGTTTCAATATTTTTGAAACTATTGAACAGATGTTATTAATAGTTAATTGAACACACCTAATTCTTTTATTCAGTTCGTCATTCAATAGGCTTCACTAGCATACACAAATTTTTAATCGTAAGTGTATATATTAATCCCTGAATAGTGAGTTGGTTTTGCCATAGCATGATTTATTGGAGGAAGGTTAATATTCTTGTGCCACCCCGTTACCATATACGATACGCCTTTTAAATTTATGGGTCAAACATGAGTCATTTTAAGTAAGAACTAACGAATATAGTTGACACATCTCACATTCTATGTTTAATGCAACTATTAAAAATGCATATGCAATGTCATGGATATGGATATAATTGGCCATAAATTATAAATTATATTAGCTTTTATTATTACTGAAATAGACTTTATTTTACTTATAAAAAGAAACTAACAAAGGACATATGCCTTTTAGTCGTGCTTGCTCGTCTTTGAATCAAGTGAATAAGCAAAGAAATTAAGGCGCCATTTGGTTTGTAGATGGGTTTAAGGTTAAAATTTGGAATTAGTATTGATACGAAGAAAAGAAGAAAGACAAAATAAATATTTAAATATATATTTGAAATAAAATTATTAGCTTTTAATAATAAAAAATATATCATAGAGTGAAGTAAAAATGATTGGCCCATTGATAATACAAATCCACCTATCATGAGTACTTTCCAAATAGTTATAGTAAGAGGGATTCATCCTCCGTTTCTAATCCCATATGGTCAATCAAACAATGCATTAATGTCTTCTCAGAAGAAAACCCAGCCCAAAGTGTTGAACCAAACGACTCTTAAATAATAGGTAGATTAGAACATTAAGGGAATAAGCAAAGAAACTAAACAATAGGTAGATTAGAACATTATATGAGGTATGATTAAACTCAAAATTTTTGTTTTATGTTTACGTTAGTACGTTACTAGAAAATATAATTTTGGTAACGCAAAATACCACCTAATCGGCCAAATTACCAATCGGCTCGATGTTAAATGATGTGATTGGGAGAATCCTGTAAAAATGGTATCAAAACAACAAGAACACAAGGTGTAATTACCCAACCAACCACCCCTTGGTGATATTAATCTTTTATTCTAACAATATACACAGATAGCTTGTCCCCAACACGGATGCAAGTAAACAATACAAAGGAAAGAGATAGTCCCTCTATAAGGTGCTATCATACAAAACTCACTCACTAAACCAAACTGTTAAGATCAAGAGGATCTTAACTAAAACTAAACAATAACCCGGTGAAACAATGAAACCAAAACAATATCAGAACATTAAGATTGCGGAGAAAGCAGAGATGAAAACAAGTGTGAGAGAATGAATGAAACCCTAGAGATGAGAGCTTATATATGATAAGTTTCATATCAACCCTGCACAATATAAACTAACCAAAGCAGACACAAACTTAAACATTAGAAAACTTAGGCTTAAATAATTACCAAACAGACCTCGGACTTTCATAAGATTGCCTTATTTCAACACCCTTCCTCAATCTCATGAAAGAAACAAGTTTATCATTCCCGTTTCTTTACCGAATACCATGTTGCATCGATCCAAGACCCTTAGTTAAAATGTCGTAGTTTGACTTTTAGAGTCAACATCATTTTGATCAAACCGGATGCAACTTTTTCTCTAACAAGATGAACATCAATATCAAAATGCTTAGTTTTTTCATGCATGACTGGGTTAGCAGCAATCTGAATTGCAGACCTATTATCACAGCATAAACTAACAGGTAATAACCCAGTTTCTCCCAAATCCTCCAACACTTTTAAAATCCACATGACTTCACAAGTTACTGAAGCCATATTTCTATATTCTGCCTCAGCAGAAGATTTAGACAAAGTAGCTTGTTTCTTGCTTTTCCAAGAAACAAGATTTCCATTTACAAAAACACAATAACCTGAAACAGATCTTCTAGTAACTGGACATTTTGCCCAATCAAAATCAGAATAAGCAATTATCCAAAACTTATCCTCAGATTTATTAAATGCAATACCATTACCAGGAGTAAGTTTCAAGTATTTCAAAACCCTTAAACCAAGACTCATATGAGACTGCAGAGGAGCATGCATGTCTTGACTCAAGCATTGAACAACATATGAAATATCGAGTCGGTCATAGTTAAGTAAATAAGCTTTCCTACCAATTTTTGATAACCGGTAATATTCTTTAATAGCTTATCGAATCACTTTCTTTATGAGCCAAGACATAATTTTCGTGTAAAGGAGTCATAACAGTCTACATGCAAGTAATCCATAATCATTTAACAATTCAAGACAGTATTTCCTCTTATTTAAGCAAAGACCAGTTTTAGTCTTCAAAACTTCAATTCCCAGAAAAAACTTTAACTCACCCAATTCTTTTATTTTGAACTTAGTTTTTAAAAACTGTTTCACTTTTTCAACTTCTTCAACATTATTTCCAGTAATAATCAAATCATCTACATATACTAAAAGAAATACAACTGTATTACCATTTCTTTTAATAAAGAATGAGTGATCATTTTTAGACTGAACAAATTTAGCTTCAAACAAAGCTTTAGACAATTTATGATTCCATTGTCTAGGAGCTTGTTTAAGCCCATACAAAGATTTTTCCAACCTGCATACTTTATTGTGACCTTTAGTAGTATAACCAGGGGGAGGAAGCATGTATACTTCCTCATTAAGATCACCATAAAGAAATGCATTATTAACATCCATTTGATGTATACACCAATCATCCTTAACAGCAATACTCAACAAACATAATAGTGCCCATTCTCACAACAGGACTAAAAGTTTCCTTATAATCAATTCCCTCTTTCTGACCATAACCCTGAGAAACAAGCCTAGCCTTATACCTTTCAACCTCACCAGTGGACTTATACTTAATTTTCCAAACCCATTTGCTACCTATAGGTTTTCTACCCACAGGCAGCTCAGTTTCTTCCCAAGTATCATTTTCATGTAAAGCATATATTTCTTCATTCATAGCATTAACCCACTTAGGATCTTTACTGGCTTCATTATAACTACTAGGCTCAATGGTCTTATTCAGATTAGACACAAAACAACAATTCTCAGCACTCAAAACAGCATGATTAACATACTTATTCAAACCATATTTAACCTTAGTGTCTAACACATAATCATTCAATCTTTCAGGAAACTTAGAAGATCTAGAAGATCTCCTATGACTTACAGACCCTTCCTCAACTTGATTTTGCAAAACATTTTGAAACCTATTCTCATCAGATAGACTTGGAACAACATTTCCCCCAGAATTTAAATTTTCATCTAAAGGAGTTGCAGAATTCACATCATCTCCAGATGGTAGCAAACTATCAGAATGATGTATCTGTTCTACATTTACATCCTGATTACTGTTTGCCACATCATCTGGTTGATGGATCCTACCATCTCTACCAACAGATGATGCTTCCTTATCCACATTATCATCATTGGGAGTAGGGACATGAGTTTTGGTTTTTGACACATATTCAGAATCAATAAAATCAAAAAGTTTAAGTTTGACACCTCTAAGTCTTCTTTGACATCAATATTCTGATTCATTTTATATGGAAAAATAGTTTCATAGAACTTAACATCTCTTGAATACAAAATACTTCTGTTTTCAAGACTTAGAAGCTTATAAGCTTTCTTTCCTGTAGCATATCCAATTAAAACACATTTTTCAGATTTTTCAGAAAACTTATCAGACCCTTTTACAATAGCAGCAAAACACAGACATCCAAAACTCCTAAGATGAGACAAGTTAGGTTCCCTATTATAGACTAGAGAAAAGGGTGACTTACCCTTTAAAACAGAAGAAGGAAGCCTGTTAATTAAATAAGTAGCATTAAGAACACAATCAGGCCAATAAACAAGAGGAATTCCCCCCTGAAACATAAGACTTCTAGCAACATTTAGCACATGTCTATGTTTCCTTTCAGCTATACCATTCTGCTGAGGTGTATATGCACAAGTTGTCTGATGTATAATACCCATGGTATTTAAAAAATCTGACATTCTATTATTCAAAAACTCAGTGCCATTATCAGACCTTATCATTTTAATCTTTTTATTAAACTGAGTAAGCACCAGATTATAAAAACTCACAAACATGGAAAAAACTTCATCTTTAGTTTTAAGCATATACACCCAGACAGACCTACTATAGTCATCCACAACAGTCAAGAAATATCTAAAACCTTCTCTGCTAACCACTTTATAAGGACCCCAGACATCAAGATGAATTAATTGTCCAAAAACCAAAGATTTGTTTTCACTTAAAGGAAAAGAATCCCTTGTTTGTTTTGCCTTATGACAAACCTCACAAGGACCTTCATGATCAACATTAGTCATATTTAAAGATTGATTAAGCATTTTTAAAACCTGGTTAGCAGGATGTCCTAGTCTATTATGCCAAACTTCTTTAGAAACATGACAAGCAAAAAACTCACTTTGATTAACCACATCAGACTTATCACAATCTCTATCAAACAGATATAAACCACCAAACTCACTACCAGTCCCCAGAACACTCTGCTTTTTCAAATCCTGAATATAACATTTAGTCTCATCAAACCCAACAATCAACTTATTGTCTTTAATCATTTTATGCACAGATAAGAGACTAACACAATACTCAGGCACAACCAACACATCAAACAAAACAACATTCTTGTTAAGTCTTAGATTACCAACATGAGTAATCTTAGCAAGGGTACCATTAGGATGGCCAACAGTTAAGTTCGAATCAGATATATTAAGCAAGCCAAACATCTTATCAGTATTATTAGTCATATGCTGATTAGCCCCTGAATCTATGATCCATCCCAAATGATATGAAATACCCTTAACATTTATCTTAGCACAAAAAAACTGATAGAAATGTTGATTAAAAAACACATTGCAGTTAAAGAAGGAACAAGAACCACTACCTGCCATACTAGTATGAGCAGCAGAACAGGTTTTATCATTCAAAAGATTCATCAACTTCATAACCTGCTCATTAGTGAAAGAAACAGTACCAGTATTTTTAACATCACCACTCAGAATAGGCATACCCTTAACCTCAGAATTATTATTTTTACCATTATTAAAACCAGTTGAAGGTTTCAAATTAGGATTCTTTTTAAAACCAGGAGGATAACCAATCAGCTCAAAACATCTTTCAATAGTATACCCTTTTAAACCACAATTTTACACAACAGATTGTCATAATTCCTCTATTATTATTATTGTTTCGAGGCCTATTATTATTAAAATTGTTCTGTTATTACCATTAGGCCTAGAAACAAAAGCGGATATTTGTGGTTTTCGGTTTAGCGAGTAGAAGGAACCCCTATGGGATTCTTCTCTAGAAACAATCACAAAAGCATCTTTAACCTCATGAAGAACTTCCTAGTTAGAATAGAGCTTCTAATAGGTTGGTAAATGTCATCGGACCCATCAGAAATTGCATAAGTTTTAACGGTTTAGCATGATCAACTAACTCTATTCTAGCCTCACAAACACAATCAGGAAGTTTAGTTAAAGTATCAAATTCCCTCCACAAAGAGTTCAATTTATGAAAATATTCAGACACAGGCAAACCTCCTTGTTTAAAAGAATTAATCTTTTGCATCAAATTAAACACCACAAAACCATCAATTCTATCATATGTATCCTTTAAATCTTTCCAAACAGATGCAACAAAATCAGAAAAAAACATGACCAAGATACACATCTTGAGATAAAGAACTCAACAACCAATTTAACACAACAACATTACATCTATCCCATTGTGCCTCTAACAAAGGACTAGAAGCATAAGCAGTTCTAACACAAGTACCATCAAGAAATCCCATTTTATTTTTAATTTGCATAGCCAATTTAATAGCACTAGACCAAACCCTATAGTTCTCAACACCAGATAACTTCACAGTAACAATAGATGCACAATTAGAATCATTAGGATGAAGATGCAGAGGATTACTCTGATCCAAACTACTAATCATAATAGCCATGATGCAAGACAAAGAAATAAACACACAGACCAAACAAGAAAACCAATATGCAAAACCCTAAATTCTAGAAAACCCACTAGACCAAGAACCCAATCACAACTTCCAATAAACCAAAACCTATCCTCCTTCGACCTAGACACCAAAAACAACTATCCTAAACCCAACACACACCCAGATACTTCCTAAGTCAAGCTTGTAGACTGTGACTGGTCAGAGCAGGTATTCGCACCACTCTTGGTGGCAGATCAAGATGTTAACCAGTCCGTTTACGCCCACTACACTCAACTCAGAAATATCTAAGAGAAGAGATTATACTTACATTGCTATAAGAATACCAGCAGCGGAAAAATACCAAGAACTTAGCCCAAGAACCACACAATTCCCAGTAAAGCAAAAACCCCCAAATTAGCAATTAGGGTTTTTACCAATCGAACCAAGAAACCAACAATTGATTCAAGAAATCAACAATTGGTCTCAAGAATCACCGCAATCCACCAGAAATTGCTCAAATTAACCACGAGAATCAAAACCCCCAAAAATTAGGGTTTCAAGAAAAAACCCTAATTCTTCAATTAAACCTCAAGAACTCCAATTAACCACAACCGTAACCAGATCCAAGAACCACGGACTTGAATCGATCGATTCAAATCAAGATCCCCAAATCAAACCGTAGTCAGAACCTAGGGCTCTGATACCATGTAAAAATGGTATCAAAACAACAAGAACACAAGGTGTAATCACCCAACCAACCACCCCTTGGTGATATTAATCTTTTATTATAACAATATACACAGATAGCTTGTCCCCAACACGGATGCAAGCAAACAATATAAAGGAAAAGAGATAGTCCCTCTATAAGGTGCTATCATACAAAACTCACTCACTAAACCAAACTGTTAAGATCAAGAGGATCTTAACTAAAACTAAACAATAACCCAGTGAAACAATGAAACCAGAAACAATATCAACTGCACCAAGATTGCCAGAGAAACCTGAGAGATGAAACTAAGTGTGAGAGAGAATGAATGAAACCCTAGATAGATGAGAGCTTATATAGCCTAAGAAGTTTCATATCAACCCATGCACAATACAAACTAACCAAAAGCAGACACAAACTTAAACATTAAAAACTTAGGCTTAAATAATTACCAAGCAGACTTAAGACTTTCATAAGATTGCCTTATTTCAACAAATCGGATGCAATACTGATGAGGTATCAAGTCCTTCGATACCTACGAACAGGGACGGATCTACTTGATAACAATGGGGGGCAAGTGCCCCCCATGGTTAGTCGAAAAAGTCGCGATATTAGTGTATTTTTTTTTTAATTTTGACCTTTTTGAAAGTGCCCCACTCAAAACTCAAATTGTCACCCACCTCCATACTAAAACCCAACATTAAACACTCTAAAGCTTTATAAATCCATCATTTTAACGTAAAATACTCGATTTATCATTACGATCCTAATTTTTTTCCGCATTATGTTGTTGTTGTCAAAAAAAATTGCCCCCATCCTCATTTCACGGTTCCTTGCGCCTACGAAGGACTTAATCACCTAAGTCAAGCATTTCCTTATAAGGTTAAGGAATAACTATCCTACTTTGGAACAATTCTCCAAAGCATCTAGGGTAATGAAGGTTAACCTCGACAAACCTTGTCAACAAATGTACGAAAAAGTACGGATGAAACTATACATGTTCTATAATAAGCTGCTGAGGGCGCTACGACAACCTAAGCTCAGTAAAGGCTCATGCCCGGTAGGATTCTCGCGCTTCATTAAAATGACAATCGGTCTCCACAATCCTCATGTCGTAAAGCATAGATCATGTAGTATAAGTAGAGTCGTTCACTTTGGGTGAACAACACAATCACACACACTTTGCTCTTTATTTACTCTTTTCTCTCTAATTTATCTTACTAACATTATACAAAGCATACACTTATTTTTACACGAAGCTTGGTCTCGGATTCGACATCCAGGCGAGCTAACAATACTATGTCTTATTCACTAAGGGACACTAGAAAGCCTAATACTCCAAAGGATGAAGCTAAGACCACTTACAAAAAAATTGCTTAAACAAATACCATGAATGAGTACCCCTCGTTAATGAGCCAAATATGTGTTTTAAAATATATCTACAAAAACATAACACAACGAATCAGATACACAACCATGAATGAGTACTCGTAGTTAAGAGGCGTGTAAGTGCTCCTGACTTCAAAGAATCAAATTGTTAAGTGATATTTTATTTTAATCTTTTATATAATAAAACAAAACCCCTAGTGAGAATTTTTCATTTCAAAAAAATCAATTCATACCTTATTTGGTAATAATTTATTTAATTTGATTTTTCTTACTAAGATATTTAATAAAAAAGAAGTCTAAATATTTCCTTATTTAACCAAAACTTTAAAAAAATCGTTTTTGTATTAGATGATTAAGAAAAATCAAAAATACACATGTCCTTAATATTCATTAGTTAATAGTTTTGGGCCAGAGTTATAAATAAAATCGCTCATCTCTAATAATCATCAATATCATCTTTTCTATATTCCATACGTTTTTTCGCATAACCTAACAAAGAAATAAAAAAATCCTAATAATCGATGAAGATGATCAACATGCAGGTTATGAATAAGGATGAATTAAATGGGTTTGCTATGTTTTGATGAATACAATCACAAGGTATGATCATATTGTTTAATCTAATTTTTCCAATTCGTTTTAAATTTTAATTCGATTTATTTGTGTTGATTGGTGTTTGCGAGGATACAACTAGCTAATACGATGATTTGTATATGATGTATCCTCAAACTCTAATTCGATTTTCATTAATTATTAATTATGGAATAATGGTTTTTTTTATTAATGAGTGTCGTATTGATGATTGTATGATATGCCTAAAGAATTATCTTTGGTTATATGTGTCTGATAAACTGGTTCACCAAGTGTTTATCGCTAGATGAGTCATATTCACCACAGTTTGTTCGAGTATCTGCATTTATCGAGGTATCTCTTGACTCTTGAGCAATCAAAAGTGTAAATTGCACTAAGCTTCCTTTTTGATTGTCTTCATTATGACATCCTTTTAAATTAAATGGTGTTTTATAAATTTGGGAGGGTTGGAATGCAGGAGTAGGGGTCATCATATTGACTTGGCTAGAGATTTAGCTCATGCTCAGCATATATCATAGGTAAAAGAGTAAAGTCCAAAATACATCCCTGTGGTTTGCCCTTTGTCTCGCTTTACATCCCTAAACTTTTTTTGGCACAAAACCATCCCTCCGTTAGTAAAGTTGACACAAATACATCCCTCTGTTAGTAAATTCACTTAATAAGGACTAACGGTGCAAATATTTCTCCGTTATCTCCTAACGGAAGAGAAAATATTTGCACCGTTAATCCTTAGGACTAACGATGCAATAAAATAAATTGCATCGTTAGTCCTAAGGACTAACGATCCATCAAAACCACACACAGAAAGTCCTATCCTTACCAAACAAATCTTATCACAACTACAATCAATCAAAACCTAAAAACCAGAACTATCATCTTCACATATCATCAAAAATTCACCATCACTCTCACACAAAACAAATCGATCCATCTATCGAAATCACTGAAAAAAAATCCACCACACACAAACAAAAAAACCGACACATAAAACACCACAGATTCATCACAACTTTCCACAGCCAAATAAAAAAACCCACATCTCAATCTAAGCTTATGTCAATCGAAACAAAAACCTCATCTAAAACAAAAAAATCCATATAACCTCTCGACACACGACTCAAAACCCTATACAAAATCATGAGACAAGTACTATCAGGTTAGAATAAAATGGCGGCTGTGATAATAAATGGGTTGGTCTTATTGTTGTGTTTTGGATTATGGCTGTTAAGTGGATAAGAAAGCGTGGGGTGGTTATTATTTTGTTCGTTGATTGAATGGTACAAATAGAAGCTGAGATGGAAAATAAATTGAATCGGTTTTGGGGTTAATGAGTATAGATGGAGATTAATTGGTGTTTAGGGTGAGCTTCGAGCAAGGGTGTCACACCCCAAATTACTGTTTTTGCGTGAATGGAATACCTTGGGAGGGCTGTCATAGCATCAAAGGTGCAGTTATATTGAGCGACCTAAAGTGTCGTTTGGAAAACACATCGTTTGATTTATTAAAACAATCGAGTTTACAAAATATAGATCCCAAATGAAAATCAACGTGCGGAAATAAGTTTGATACTAGCCTAACGATGTTTTTAAAGTGTATAAATCCCATGTGAGACGCGTCGTCACCACGACTCTATGATAAGTCCAAATGCATGCCATGAAGTGAATGCCTTAGATACACGAGATAAAACATGCTAAAAGTGTCAACACAATGGTTGAGTGAGTTCATAGAGTTTGGTTAACAAGTAAAGCTTTTAAAGAGCGTTCATTCAACAAAGGCAAAGTTTTGGTCATATAGAATAGTCCACAAAGCAAAGGCATTGTAAATCCACTCGGTTCCAAGTTCCGCCCATACAAAACTTGCAACTGTGTGTTTACAACCACCGCCAAAACATGTCTAGTTTATATTCAAGCACACGAGGTCAAATGAGGTCACAAAGCAAAGGCATTGTAAATCCACTCAGTTCCAAGTTCCGCCCATACAAAACTTGCAACCTGTGTGTTCACAACCCACTGCCAAAATAGTATGTCAATCATGAATATGCGCATTAAGGTAATTAAAAGTATAAATATCACCACAAGAGTCTTCCAACATATAAATATTGGGATGTTTGTAAATTAATAGCCTTCCAACAACTTAATTTGAGCCACTAATTCTTGTATGTTTGTAAATTAATAGCCTTCCAACAACTTAATTTGGAGCCACTAATTCTTGTATGTTTGTTTAAGTCTAGTCACTATACGCACCAAGTCTAAAGTATAAGTAATGTTGTTTGGCAAAGAGTTTAAATGTTTGGATAAATAAGCATATATCTCACCCCAAATAGTTTATAGGAATTTAAATGAGTTAAAGCGGGTATGAACTCACGATGTCAAGAAAAGTTTAGAGTACTTGTGTAAATAAAAGTAAGTAGTTGAGCATGTATCTCCCCAAAGAGTTTATAAAACAAATAAGTAATAGAAAGTGGGGCTATGAAAACTCACTGGTATGATTGATATGCCAACAAAATGGAGTGCACTAAAATGAGGCTCGGAAACTATCCGCGACCTAAAATGAATGTTATGACACGAGTTATGATATGTTGTCATGAATCGTGATACAATGTAGTGCATGCAAATCCATATGATATCCATACCACTTATGCGTTTTGGAAATAATGTTTATCGTCAAAATATATGTTGGTGACATCTCGTCGTGTTAAAAATACTCTACAACTAGTTATGTTGAAACAACCCCTATGATAGTCGCAAAATGGTGCACACGAGTGTTAGGAAATGAACTCAACAGTTTTGGAAAGCTTGTGTGATTATCTCAAAGTTTTAGCATTTAAGTTTACGTCCTAGAGGTCTCGATCACAAAGAAAATATAGGTTAAGTATTGCACTTTAAGCCAAAAATATAGTTTAAAGGATGGTTTTCGGCAAAGTTTGAGTGACTATATGTTATTCGTTACAACTCCGCTCAACAAATGGTTGGACATTTTGGAAAATATGCTAAGCGAACTTACTTTTACTAGAAGACATCACGTTATAAAAGTTCTACATCATTGTTAAAACGTCCGCCAACATGGTCCTTTAGTTGCCGTAATATGTTTTTAATAGAGAATATATTAATTTTGCTAATAGAATAAAGTTACGGCAACTTGGTTTATCTTGTGTAATTTAATCGTTACAAGTCCGTTTTCTACATCCTTAGATTCGTGTCAAAGTATACTAATATATTTTTGATAAGTCGACACAATTTATAAAGCTTAAGACTCATTTTGACTCGTAAGGAGTGACATTTTCATCTTGAAATTTCGAAATTAATAGTTTTCCTCGTCAAACTTGAAAATTCATAACTTCTTCGTTATAGCTCCGTTTTAATCCGTTCAAGCGGCCACGTTTTCGTTTTAAAGTGTATTTTCTAAATATCTAGCCCAAAAATATTTATCTACTGTCGGATTTTCCCAGAATTAAAAATACGGACAGACCCTATTTAAAACGTGTCGAAATGAGTTTTTCTCGCTCCAAATCTATTCTAACCCATTCAAAACAACTCCGAAGCTATTCTAATCCTACCATACACCTTCTTAGGGTGTCATGGTTTCCTAGACATCACTAAAACTAATATATAACAAGGAATAATTATAGGATGACTTATATATATTCATAACTCTTGAAAATCAATGAAAAAGTGGTACAACATCATATGACTTGCATGTTTTTGGCTCAAATATGATGAAATAAATATGAAATGAATATGTAAGATGAAAAATAAACATGAGATGCTTACAAGAATACTTGATGAGGTTTATGAGAACAAAGGTTTTCCTAATCACTTGAGGTTTTATTGCAAAACCTTTGCAACAAATGATACTAGTGTATATAAAAACTTGTCTTGAAAACTTGGAAATGATTCTTCCTTTTGGTCCTTGGTCACGAAATTTTAGAGAGAAAAGAGAAGGAATTTGGTCTAGTTTTGTTTACAAATGAAAGAATGAAGTGAAATGAGATATAGTTAATACATTTATTTGGATATTATGCAAATATCTTTTGTGATTCACCCTTGTGTCGACAAGGGTGCTAATCACCTTTAATATGTTTTTTTTTTTTTTTTTTTTTCTAACTTGTATAAGTGTAAGATTTCTTGTAAGAGATTTGAAGTTAAGTGGTAAATTGTAGGCATTTGTAGATATTTAGGGTAGCGTTGGATAAAAATAAATTTAAAACATTGGGTAAACTCATAATATTATTTTTATAGACTTAATATGAGTATAAAATATATTGAAATAATTTTGGAAGTAATGGATCAATTGTTCAAAATAATTAGTTCTGTGATAACGTTTATTTAATATGAAATTATGCGTTTAATGTGAAATGCAAAACTCATGCATGACTAGTATGATGAATGTAGAGTTTGAGAAATGACCAAAAATTGAGAATTGTGACAAGGGGTAACTGTGATGGTAAATCGGTTTGAATCGGGGAATGGGCTATGAACACGAAAATGTAGGATTTGTATCAAATCTTGGGAAGCTGCGATGAGGTATTAAAAGAGGTCGGTGTGATGATTGACTCAATGAGCGTGTGACTCATAGAGTGATAAGGAGTGTTAGAATGTTTTCGTGAAAGCTTTGAATTGGTCAAAGTGGTATGGAAACCTGTTTCGTTAGGTGTTATCGGGAGTGTTGAAAAGAATTTTTTGTGGTCTTGAAAATGATAATGAAACCTATGGAATCGGTTAATGTGTATGGGTTATGTCATGGAGCAAATGTTTAAGGGAGTGATGAAGCGGCAATAAGTCGACTATACCACCGTGACCTTCTTGATTTGGTCATAGGATAGTAGGTTTAGCAAGGGTGAGAATCGGTGGTTGGGATTGGAGTTATGAAGTGAAATCACCAACCACAAGTTGTTCCCAAAGCGAGGATCAAGTCTTCGAGGACTTGTGCCTTGTATGCTTGAGATATTGAAGAGTGATGGGGTTGATATCGGTATCTAAGAGTGGCGGGGTGGTGGCGTTGGGTGGAGGTGATGGTGTAGTGGTGGCAGTGGTGGCGATGGGTGGCGGCAGTGGAGGTGGGGGGTGGTGGCGTTGGGTGGTGGTGGGTAGAGGTGGCGGTGGAGGTGGTAGGTGGCGGTGGGTGGTAGCGTTGGGTGGTAGGTGGTGATGGAGTGCACCGTTAGTCCTTGGGACTAACGATGCAATTTATTTTATTGCATCGTTAGTCCTAAGGACTAACGGTGCAAATATTTTTTCTTCCGTTAGGAGATAACGGAGAAATATTTGACCGTTAGTCCTTATTAACTGAATTTACTAACAGAGGGATGTATTTGTGCCAATTTTACTAACGGAGGGATGGTTTTGTGCCAAAAAAAAGTTTAGGGATGTAAAGCGAGACAAAGGGCAAACCACATGGATGTATTTTGGACTTTACTCTAAGTAAAAATATGTCACTTTTTTATATAGCTTTCCAAGTGTTTACACCAGTTTTTTAGTTTTAAAAATTGACATGCTACTTATATTTTTAGACTAAGGGAATTACTTTTTTATTATCAAGTTCATGTTTTATTTGTACATATATATCATGCATCCTAAATATCATTTTTTATATTATGCCTTGCTTGATTCAATCTTGGATTGTTTTGTTTTTTGTGACTTTCGTATTTCGGCTCACCTAATGCAACTCGGGTAATATATGTGCTGAAGTCTTCTATCACAAGTAAAAATATGGATTTCTCTTTGATATATATGATCATACTAAGTCTATATTACCATGTGGTATGTGTGCACCTGATACTTAGGTGGTAACGTATTTCTTTGAGGTCGTTCAACTATTCAAAACTTATATCAGAACCTATATCCTTGATTATCTCTAAGTTCCTGAAAAGTATAAAAATCAGTTTATATTTGGAAGTTTAGATGCTACTCCAGATGATTATGGACCTTTATCCATGATTGAATCTACTCATCATAATGCTGATGTTGTCATAGAACCTTCTTTGAGGTAGACTTGCCTGCTATTGTGGTTAATACTATTTCATTTGCCTTTTCCTTTTATTATACAATCTTCATTTCACAACTTTCTTTTCTATGTCTTTTAGTTAGAGGTCACCCCAATGAAAGTAATACTCTGATCGATTCTTCTTAATCGTTTTCTTCTTTTTGTGAATTGTTATCAAATGAATGAAATGTTCATCTTTGTTGTTGCTTCATCGGTGTTTTGTTAGATTTTATCTTAGGTTCCCAACTTATATGATTTTTATCATTGTTTACATATTTTGTCAATTTGTATATCAAGAATAAATGTTTTATATGATCGTTAGATAGTGATTGTTGGTAAAGTTTGGATTCTTATGATTTTGATTACCCTATGTCTAATCATCGATGTGGATTCCTTACGTCTTAGTCAATCAATTTGAAACGCGCATCCACGCACCTCCATAGTGTTAGTAGAGATATGGAAAAAGATTAGTATATATGTACCTGCTCAGAGAGAGTGCTTAAAAAAACATATGGTAAGACTAACACATATAAGTTAGTTTTGTATAAGATAGTTAATTCCTCATATCATTCTATGCTTAATCTCAACACGTTTTCGGTAATTCTGGGGTCTGTGAACGCGTAACCATAACATTCTTAAATTTGATACCGGTCTTCAAGAATCGAGGTGGTTTAATTTTCAATGCTCGTGTGAACTGCAGAAATTAAATTGTCATTGCACATTGACAAAAGCAATCCTGCAGTTCCAAAAACTATTCCTATAGTCATCATTCATGAGCTTGAAGGTTTTTGATCCTTAACTTGGGTTTTTCAATTATGCGTAATTATGTTAGCATGTCCACATGTCGTTCATGGTAGAGTGGTTATGTGGTGTATATAAAAAACGTGTCTTTGTTGCCATGTAAGTGCATACCTTAATTGTAAATTTGATGTCTGCTTTTGCGGATGTGTGACCTCTTTAAGGGTAATTAGGTCATATAATCTTTTAATTATCGAAACATATAACTATTACATTTCACACGTAACACGCTGCCCTATTTGTAGAATCCCTATTTATTCACACCTTTCATTCATTGAACTTATTATATAAATTAAGATCTTATTCATTGCATTTTTTGTATGAACTTAGATAGAAGAAAGGAGAAAGAGTCAACCAATATTACTGATTTGCATTTTTTTCTTTGTAGTTAGTCTTCTTTGGTATAATTTATCGCTCTATATAAGCATAATCTAAGTTAATTTTTGTGCCATTAAATCAGTGTGTAATGGATTTCATGCTATATTTAGAGGATAATTGATTTCTCATTTAGATCCACGACTAAATGAAAGTTTTCGCATGGTTTATTTAGTATATTAATATTCTCCCTCTTTTATTTTAGGGACATAATTATCTGATCGAGTGTTATGCAATGGAATCCATAATGAATGAAGAAGCCGACACTGATATTATTAGTCAACGTGAACCCGTTGAGGTCAAATGGCTCCTTAGACGCAGAAGTTCAATGTGATGTCAACTCTCTGATATGAACTCTACACCACAAATTTTTTCTGATGAGCGAAAAAAGGTTATTAATTTCTTTGATGACCTTTAATCTTTAAGTATCTTAGTAGCTTTTATAGCTGTTCGAATAGTAAATAAAACAAACAGCTTTATAAATTTGAACAATGCTAATTACAACATTTTTTTTTTTTTTTTTTTTTAGAAATAATGCTTGATTCTCAGTTATTAAATTACTTTAACTTCTATTGCATTTACCATTGTTTTTGAAGGTAAGTTATAAGATAAATGAGATTTAAACACTTTTTAGTAGAAATCAACAAGGGTCTAAGAATGAGGTCTTATTGCTTTTACATCCACATATGCTGCTATCTAGAGTGTTTAGTAAACTAAGTACAATTGTAATAGCATGAATTATCTAAGGGCCTCACTTAAGGTATCAATAGCGTTGGTGTAAATGCCTTTTGTATATATGACTCCAGAGCTCTAATCTAGGATGTATTCGACCGGTCTTCATTGCTAAAACCTTTTTAGGAATTATAAAGGTATCCAAGTGCTTTGTGATGGATTAGAGCTTCTATAACATACATATAATGATGCAAAGATCTTAGGACTTAAAGTATAAAGCCAATACTGGATTATAATAAGATTTTTGTTTTCAATTTTAGATATTCTAGGTATAATGGTGAATATAGTCCTTCATTGTTTTAGTTCATGTATGCTTAAATTAACGATTTAACCATGATGAATATTATCCGTGTACTACAAATAATACAGCAATGCTTGGCATGATTCCCCTATTCGTAATACCTATATAATCAAAAAACACACCATAAAAGTAGAACCCTTAAATGTCACAGCAACACCAAAGCTTTATCCAATGATTAAAATATGGTAACATGACCCATATGTTTAAAATTACTCGCATTACGCCAACTAAACCATATTATTCGAAAAAGGTCATGGTTTTCACTATCCGAATAATGTAGTACGGATATATGCGGGGAAAGACTAATAAACTTATAATGCATCTTTTTGTAAGTTATTCGCATCTCACATACTTTTAGTTAGCCATAACAATTATTTCTTTTACAAAAGTTTCTAAACATGAAAGTACACAATAGAAACCTATTGTACCTTTGTTCATAGAAAAAGATGAATCATGTTCCTTGACATGCTGAGATGAAAAAGAAAAATGAATACTACAAAATAGATGGTGTGGCTAATATATAATCTTTCTATTTTTGGGAAGTTTTAGTAGAGAGATTACACGCTATCTCACTTTCTATCGACCGTAAGCTACATGTTTTCCAATTTCACAACTAATTCTATGATGGTCATTTTGAAGTACACTGATAATGGATCCTACCATCTCAAGTGTTTGATTGAAGTCTTGAGAGATAGTGGTTGCAATATGAAGTAATGAATTGGGTTTTTGGTGTTTTGTTAGTTTCGCCTTTTAAAAAAAAATTGTTGGTGTGTATACAATATGTGTGTTATAATGTAGATATTTACCAATATATAATAAATGGTTGTTTCAACGCAAAAGTTAGGACCATAGGAGGTGTTTGGATTGCTTATCAAAACTTATGATATGCTTATTGCTTTTAAAATTTCCTTAGGGCTTTTATTTATGTTGGATTCTTATAGATTAGCTATAAAAGTCGAACTTATCATATGTGTCCTTTGAGTTCATATTTGTGTTTTAATCTATTTGTTGTTTCAGAAAATGTAGTGTTATGATGACCACCATGGTAGTAGAAGTCTCAATGTTGGCGATTTGGCTTCACGTACTAGATCACGTGATTTAAAAGAGTTAGCAAATTAGCTCGACCGCTATTATTTTATATTGGTTATATATGTTTAGTAAATTTATTGTGAGAAATTGACTCTGCATTTGCTCATAAGTTAGTCTTGATGTTCTTTAAGTTAGTAGTCCACGAGACTTAACACATTACCATCTGTCACTTTGCTAATGAGGACTTATATATTAATTGCACGAGGCAAAACTATGAATGATAACTCTACCAATGTTACTCTACTAAGCGGGCTTTCAAATACACTATCTTTGGTATGTCAATATTCACTTCAACTATTGATATATTTTCGAATTATAAGTCCCTTCATTATTGGCTTACCTCATTTAAATGATAAACTTGATCCTTGCCTGCAGGAGAACCGAAAGTAAGACCCTCAAATGTCTTTCATATACACATTAGAATGTTAATGTTGGAAATGTATATATTTATAAATACGTGAATGTCCGGATTCGAACTCGTGACCATGGTATTGCACACATTAGCGAATGAGAATTAAAGTTAAATAATTAATGTTAATGTTTACGATTAATTATTGCACATAAAGTCCGTCTAACGATCGTTAAGTATTTAACGGAAAATAACTAACGACCGTTAACTGTAAAGAGAAGGACTTGTAGTGTAAAATCTTAAAATGGAAAAGATTTGGGAATCCCTTTTGGGGCTTCATCATGGCCGGCCATAGGGGGTTCTCAAGCCCAAACCCTAACTTGTTCCCAAAGATTTGTAAACACTATATATCTGAGGCTAGGGTTTAGGGTTTTCATAACTTTGTGCATTGAATTAACCTAGATCTCTCCTCTTCTCTCTCTTGCTCTTATTCGGCGAACCCCCTCCTTTAGGGTGTTTTGGTTTTGTTTTTCATAAAACAAGGACTTGTGTTAGATCTAGCAATCGCTTGATTCGTTGGTTAATTCGTGTGTACAAAAGCGTGGTAGTAAGACACTATTCTTACACCTAATTGGTTTGAGTTGTAAAGCAGTGAGGACAACTCTTTAAACCACTTCATCTGTTTTGTTCAAGAGATCGACATTTGCAAGAGGTATGTTACGCTTTTAATTCGATTAATTATTTATTTGTTATGATCTTAAGTCTTCATTTGTGTACTCTGTGGTGTCTACATGTTTTATTGTATTCATGTATTATAAACTCAACAGTGGTATCACGAGCCTTGTATAACAAGTAATTAATTACTGAAACACATAAATAAAATAAACATGATTGTGTTATTATTTGTATGCGTAGATCTAGGGTTTGCAAAACCTAAACCATAATTTTTTAGGGGGGGGGGGGCGTTTTTGGTGCCCTAATTAGGGTTTTGTAAACTTAAGTTTTAATTGGATTAGAAACCCTAGGATGCATGCAATTTTATGTGTATTGCGTAACTCTGTTTAATTGCATTAATTGTTAAGTGTGGTTTATATCCATGATAATTACATGCATGTTTTATCATGGATCTGCTTTTATTGTATGTCTTACTTGGTTAAGTGATATACACTAAATATTATGATAGATCTAAAATTGGGAAGACCTCAATAATTATTATTTAATCAATTATGTGCTATGTGGTATGTGTTTAATTTTGACTTACATAATCGATGAATCGATGCATGTGGCTCACCTTGTACATTAGATGAAAGCGGGTGAAAGTCTTAATTAAACATATACATATTGATGAGATCTAGAATTGATTATTAATAGGATTTATCAAAAGGTTTGCATGTGGCTATTTGATATGCATGACTTATTATTTGTTATGCATTCATTGTTTATTTGTTTATTTTTAAATACTTGCTTGTTTGTTATGTGTAACAAGGGTATTTTTACAAGAAAAATAAACCGACCTAAACAATGGTGAAACATGTATTTTAAGCATAGTAATCATAATCGTTTAATTGATTGATTTTTGCACAAAATAGTTAGAGCGGCTCACCCATTAATGACAAAGCGTGTGATGGGTACAAGGAGGAACGCATTAAATTGTGACCCTAAAGATGAGGGTTTTAATATGCTTGTGTGACGATTCTCCGCTCGTTTGTGCGTCTTAATGGAGCTACCAAGTATTCCTATATGTGTGCATAAAATCTTAAGGGTGAATTACTTTAATTTCTACGCGCCACTTTTGTGGTAATTATCCGAATAACTTGGGTCTTATGACTCATGCGGTAGTAGGATATAGTGGTAATTAAGGTGATTCTTTAATTGGTTATCAATACCTCGATTAAAGTTTGATGATGAAAAGCTTAAACATTAAAACAAGGATATAAATGTTTTAATAAAAACTATGCTACGAAGATGAATGCATGACATCTTTGTACATATTTGATTGACATCAAAATTATTACCCTTTAATTTAAGTTATATGCCATCCGGTGAAACGGAAACACCTAAGATTACCTTTTATTTGCGTGAGAGCGTGACTTAGATCGTAATCAAAGGGTAAAATGTCCACGTGTCGTGAGAGCGGGCATGGACGATTTTGCGGTTTCTTAAGTTGGACAACTTAATTGAGTTAGGCGGTGAGCGGCAACTCGAGGCATAAGATGGGATAAAACATGTTTACATGGCAATTGAAATTGGCTATATGTAAATCCCATAAATCTAGGAATTGCAATTGAAATTGGCAATTGAGCAAAAGCTCTACCATTTTGTATAAGGTTCATTACTAGCGGATCAAGCGGCGTGATGAGATTATGACAATTTGGATCCTAGTTTTCAATAATAATTAATTGGTTATATGAATATGAACCTTGGGTATTTAATTGTTTATTGAAAAGGAAAATTATCAAAATACTAATTATGGTTTTTGAACTTTTTCTGTAGATGGCTCATCAACCTGAAAACACTATGAGCTTAATGAGTTATGCTTTCAAAGATATGATTGGAAGAGACAAGCTGACTGGCCCTAATTTCAATGATTGGCATCGTGCACTTAGGATCATCCTTCGTGTTGCCAAAAGACTTGATATTTTGACTACACCTCTGCCTGATGCTCCTCTCGACACGGCTACTGCTCTTGAACAAGAGGCATATCGTGTTGAATATGAGAAGCACAATGATGTGGCGTGTCTAATGCTTTCGGGGATGTCTGCTCAATTGCAAAAACAATTTGAGCACTATCCGCCTATGAGCATGCTAGATGAACTCAAGCGTATGTTTGAGAAGCCACCTGCAGCTGAAATGTATGAATTGATTGAAAAGGTTCATAGCTGCAAGCAGGAGGTTGGCAAATCTGTCTCCGACCACGTCCTTGAGATGAAACATCACTTGGACCAATTGGAGAAGCTCGGTTGTGGTTACTCGAATGATGTATGTGTCGGCCTCATCAATCACTCCCTTAATCAGGAACGATTTGGTGATTTTGTCCGAAATTTTAACATGCATTGCACGGGGAAGACGGTGAATGAGTTACATGCAATGCTTGTAGACTATGAGAAGAGATTGCCAAATAAGGCTCCTACACCTGCTGTACTAGCAATACAAGGTGGTAGGGTGAATAAGCCAAAGCCATGCGAGATAAGAAAGGGAAAGGAAAAGGAAAGGGAAACAAGTTGTCATCCCACCGACTCCTAAGAAGAACCCCGCAAAGAAAAGGAGAATCCTAAGAAGGATTTAACTTGCCACCACTGCAACTCACGAGTCCTTTGGGCGGGCTATCCGGTTTATACGAATGAGTGCCTTGAATAAAAATAAGATGGTGCCTAGCTCATCGGTATTTTATGTTTGAATTATTTTCTTTTCCTCATAAGCAAAATTCACGGATATATGATACGGGATGTGGTACTCACATCGTAATACATCGCGAGGACTTAGAGGAGCAAGGAAGGCGACTGTGGAGAGAGATACTTGTCGTTGGAAATGGAAAGCGTGCGGTTAGTCGAAGCCATAGGGACTTTTGATTTAGTGTTGCCTTGGGCTTAATTTTGGAACTAAATAATTGTCATTATGCACCCTCCATTGTTAGGGTGTTATTTGATTTCTTTGTTAAAAGATATTGGTTTTGTGCACACTTTTACCAGTTATGGAATTTCGGTTTCTTTAAATAATGTTTTTACTTTAATGCAATTCCTATGCTTGGTGTGTTTGAAATTGATATGGATGGTTGTGTATCCAATGAAAATAATTAGTTGTATAGCATTAGCAATAAGAAGAGCAAGTTGAACTGTGACTCTTCTTATCTTTGGCATTGTCGCCTTGCCCATATAGGCAAGAAAGCATGGAAAAGCGCAACACGATGGGCTTTTACAAGCGGTCGATGATGAATCATTTGACAAATGCGAGTCTTGCATAGGCGGGAAGATGACAAGGAAACCTTTTCACCACAAGTGGAAAGGGCTTCGATCTACTTGGATTGATACACAGCGATGTGTGTGGTCCACTTAGACATGTGTCAAAGCGTGGTGCTACCTACTTCTTAACCTTTACGGATGATTTCGATCGTTATGGTTATGTTTATTTAATTAAACATAAACATGAAGTCTTTGAAACATTTAAGGTTTTCAAAAGTGAAGTAGAATTACAACTCGGTAAGAAGATTAAAGCTCTTCGATCCGATAGAGGTGGTGAGTATATAAGTCAAGAGTTCAAAGATTACTTAGGCGAGTGTGGAATTATCCGACTCACATCTCCTTATACTCCACAACAAAATGGTGTATCGAAAGGAGAAATCGTACTTTACTTGACATGGTACGATCAATGTTTGAACTTCGACTCTTCCTTTTACTTTTGGGATTATGCCCTTGAAGCGCTATTCGCATTTTGAATATGGTTCCAACGAAGAAGGTTGTTAAAACTCCATATGAAATATGGACGGGAAAAACTCCCAACTTTTCTTACTTAAAGGTGCAGGGATGTGAGGCGTTTGTTAAGCGTGACTCACGGATAAGCTCAACCCGGATCATTAAGTGTATCTTTGTAGGATACCCTAAGGAAACTATGGGTTACTACTTTTACTACCGGTGAGAACAAAGTCATAGTGGCTAGGTATGGAGATTTCCTTGAAAGGAATCTCATATCTCAAGAACTCGGTGGGAGAGTATATGATGCGGAATATGATCAAGAAGATACAACACCTTACGAAAATACTAGCCAACTTCAAGAAGAGCACGAAAGCTTAGGCGCTCCTCACGAAGTTGTTCCCATTCGTGAGTGCGAAAGGACTATCGTGCACTGACCGTCTATGTCTTAACGTGAGGTGGAGGAAAATATAGTTGGGGATCTTAATGAACACGCCAACTATAAGGTGCCATGGTGATCACGAAAAGGATAAATGGCGATTGCTATGAATGAAATGCAATCCATGAAAGATAATGATGTGCGGATTGAAGTTGACCTTCCTCCCAATGCTAAAGTCGTTGGAAGTAAGTGGATCTTCAAAAGAAAAGCGACATGGATGGCAATGTACACACCTACAAGGCTCGTCTAGTGGCTAAAGGTTTTACTCAAACCTATGGCATTGACTACGAGGAGACATTCTCTCTGTAGCGGACATAAGAGCTATTAGGATTCTCATAGCTATAGTTGCACACTATGACTATGAGATTTGGCAAATGGATGTCAAAACCGCTTTTACGAATGGCCGTCTAGATGAAGACATCTATATGGCACAGTAGGAGGGTTTGTGAATCCATTATTTCCTAACCGTGTATGCAAGCTTAAGAGGTCCATTTATGGTGAAGCAAGCATCAAGGCAATGGAATAAAAGATTCGATGGAGAAATCAAAAGTTTTGGATTTACTCGAGAATCTTGATGAGCCATGTGTATATCACAAAGCTAGTGGGAGTCATGTTACTTTCCTTGTTACGTATGTCGATGACATATTAATCATGGGAAATCATATACCAAGTCTAAATGAGGTGAAAGCCTATCTTGGTAAATGTTTTTCGATGAAGGACTTAGGGAAGCGACATACATACTCGGAATCAAGATCTGAGGGATAGATCAAGGCGGCTAATTGGTTTAAGCCAAAGTGCTTACATTGACAAAATATTGAAGAGATTCAATATGCAAAATTCAAGAAGGATTTTTGCCAATGCAAGTAAATCATGGTTTGAGCGACCAAGGTTGTGCTTCAACACTGCAGAGGTGGGCGTATGAAGAAAGTTCCTTATGCTTGGTGTAGGATCTATCATGTATGCGGATGCGATGCACAAGGCACGATGTGGCGTTTGCTCAAAACTTGACCGATCGGTATCAACGAGAATCCGGGTGAAATTCAACGGGCTGGCATTAAACATATTCTCAAGTACCTTAGGGCTACAAGAGATATGTTCATAGTGTATGGGAAATCGAGCGAGCATGCATTACGAGTTCTTGCGATGCATCACGGAAGTGTGACAAAGATGATACGAAGTCTCGAGACGGGTTACATATTTGTCATCAATGGAGGTCTTGTGGATTGGAAGAGTAAAAGCAGACAACACTTGCGATGTACGCTCTGAGAAAGTGAGTACATAGCGGCGTCGAGGCGCCATGGAAGCTGTTTGGATAAGGAAGTTTATTTGGGGCTTGGTGTTATGCCGTCGATTGAAAATCCTATTAAAGTATATTGTGACAATTCTGCTGCAATAACTTTTGCCCATGAACACAGGTCATGAAGGGCACGGACACTATCCTAGACAATATCACTATGTTCGAGAACAAGTCGAGATAGGTGAAATTGAGTTGCTCAAAGTTCACTGAGATGATAACCTAGCGGATCCTTTAACGAAGGCCTTACGGTGAAAAACTTAATCATTTGTCGATAAGTTTGGACTTCGTTTAGCTAGTAGTTTCATGCCCATCGTGACTAAGTATTTTAGATAAAAGGATATTGTAAACATTATTATTGAAATGAAATAAAGTATTTTGTTATGTTTATTATTCATTTATTATGATGTTATCCTATATTTGCATGTTTAAATCCTTGAATAACTTAAGTTATTCTAAATAGTCCATTGTCAATCAATAACATGGGAATGATATTGAATTAAGACAAATCGAGTATTAGTTAGAATATACTTGAAAGTATATTGATGCGTAGCATGACTAATTCGGATGATATTCAATGAATTGAGTATAGGACTTATCCACCTACATGATGATACTTTATGGATCTTTGTCATTAAGTATATCATGAATATTTATCCTCGACTTGAGATACGGAGATATGTCATGGATGTAGTGCATTTTGTGAAGCAATCTAACGCTATCGTGGCGGTAGTTATAAGGGTTGTTTTCGAAGTGTTGCGAAATTTATGAATACGCTTGTAGTCAAAATAGGATTTGTTTCCTTCAAATTTATTTTGAAGTATAATCTTCTTTGGGCCCTCGTAGGGTTGTTAAGATGTTTGCATGGCCATGCCCAAGGTCTTCGGAATATGTTCGGAAGAATTGGTAATCTTGATCAATCACATAAAGCGAGAAAGCAGAATAGTTAATTAAGAAATGAGTGAGATCCATATTCTTATTAACATGGTATTAGAAACAAAAGGATGAATATGATGATGAATCATCGAAACTTGGTTTTCTCGAGAAAACCATACACGAGTTGTCTTGGGGGCATTGGCGTGTTGCTAGGCGCTAACCAATGTCATTTCACGTTTGTAAACATATCCAGTGGGGCTGTTGGAAATGTATATATTTATAAATACGTAAATGTCCGGATTCGAACTCGTGACCATGGGATTGCACACATTAGCGAATGAGAATTAAAGTTAAATAATTAATGTTAATGTTTACGATTAATTATTGCACATAAAGTCCGTCTAACGATCGTTAAGTATTTAACGGAAAATAACTAACGACCGTTAAATGTAAAAGAAGGACTTGTAGTGTAAAATCTTAAAATGGAAAAGATTTGGGAATCCTTTGGGGCTTCTTATGTGGCGGCCATAGGGGGTTTCTCAAGCCCAAACCCTAACTTGTTCCCAAAGATTTGTAAACACTATATATACAGAGGCTAGGGTTTAGGGTTTTCATTACTTTGTGCATTGAATTAACCTAGATCTCTCTCTCTCTCTCTCTTGCTCTTATTCGGCGAACCCTCCTCCAAGGGTGTTTTGGTTTTGTTTTTCATAAAACAAGGACTTGTGTTAGATCTAGCAATCGCTTGATTCGTTGGTTAATTCGTGTGTACAAAGCGTGGTAGTAAGACACTATTCTTACACCTAATTGGTTTGAGTTGTAAAGCGGTGAGGACAACTCTTTAAACCACTTCATCTGTTTTGTTCAAGAGATCGACATTTGCAAGAGGTATGTTACGCATTTAATTCGATTAATTATTTATTTGTTATGATCTTAAGTCTTCCATTGTGTACTCTGTGATGTCTACATGTTTTATTGTATTCATGTATTATAAACTCAACATCGGATATAATAACCTAACTCTACTTGATTTATGTCTTGATTTTAGTTTATCATAATTCTTGTTTGGATTTTCTTGATGCATGACTATAAAAAGCTGGAACGCATGTAGCGTTTCCATGTTTATCTACTTTTATATATTGTGTATGAAAAATGATTGTTGAACCTACTAATCATGCCTACAAATGAACCTAATGATTTGATTGGTTGATTTAAAAAACTGATTGGTGTGAATTTAGAGAGATAAAAGTACTTAATGCAATTGTACAAGTGATTTATGTATTATGTATATATTTAGGCTTGTGTTGTAGGTCTAAATAGCATAACTCATTGTGTATTCTATGGGATCCTTAACAACGACAATTTACTTCTTCGCACTGGTCATGCCAATTTTTATGAAGAAAAATATTAATAAAGTTTGAAATGTGGTATATGATTTTGAATTTCCAACCATGGGTCTGTTTTTTATAACTTTATACTCCCTCCGTCTTATAATAATTGTCCACTTTGACTTTTTTGAGTCTTTCTTGTTCAACTTTGACCACTAATGTTTTTATTTGTGTTATATAATACTTGATAAAATGTATACCAAATAAAAATACATATAAAACATAATCTATTAATATATTTTCATCAAGTATTATATTACACAAATAAAAATATTTATGGTCAAAGTTTAATAAAAGAGACTTAAAATAGTCAAAGTGGACAATTATTATGGGACAGAGGTAGTATTAAGAAATGTAATTGTAACATTGTGTGTGTAACGTAAGATGTATATAAATGCACTAATAAAAGATAAAAGTTTGATATAATACATCTTTTTAGCTTTTGCTATATCTTGTGAACAAAATTTAAAATTTTAATCGATAATAATACATATTAAAAATTTTAGAAAAAACCCCGTGCGTGCACGGGTTATAATAAGTAGTGAAAAATAAAAATATAACACGAGGAATAAAATTGTCATTACTACTTACGTATTATATGTTTCATATTTAACCTCATATAAAATAATACTCAAATACTAATTATAAATCCGTTGTTTTCTGAAAGGACGTAAAACTGAAATGCTATAAACGAAAAACATAGAGTAAAACATGACTGTAAACAAATGTAACAAGGATAAATCATCTATGGTAGTTAAAATTATGGTTATCATAATCGTGGTCATGATAGTAAGATAGTCCAATCTTACAATCCTACCTTAAAATAACGTACAAAATTGGAATAGAATCTTAAATAACATGGAATCATGATGAGATCAACGGATCACTACCCAATCCTACGACTTCAAAACCTACTTTGTTTTCTACTTTAAGTTGATTAAGTCTTAAATCTACACACAAACACGCTATCAATGGTCCAATGTTATGTATTTGAAAAACACCATAGGATTTTAAAACATGGACAACTTTAAAAAAAATGTATATCAATTCCTTTATCTTGATTTTCGTTCTGACGGGATTGGGTATGTTATTGTTGTTGATCTTATATGTAGTAACTTTTTTCTAGCATTTATATAATTTTGTGCTTGAATTTTAATAGTTTGTTTATTGAGAAAATAACGTTATTTTTGAATACCGATCTTAGCTTACGAGATCTTAGGGCCCGTTTGGCATATTGGTGGGTTTTGAATTTTGGATTTGGATTTGATATAAGAGAGAAAAGAAAATGAGATAAGAGAAAATAATATAATTAAATTGAAAAAAATATTTTAATAATTAATAAAAGTATTTAAAATAAGGGCAAATGGCACAAAAAGGCATCAAAGTTAGGGTCCATTTCCAATCAAGGTATTATACTTTTTTTCTTGCATAAAAAGGTTTCTAACAAAAAAATTTAGCGGATTTGGGTTTTTTCATTAACTTCCGTCAACAATTTATACATTGAAACATTTTAAAATTTTGAAGGGCCAAATTTGAAACTTTTGTTTTTTATAACTGTTAATGAAAATCATTTCTTCCCCAAAATCCAAATTAGGTCAAACACATTTGTCCCAAAAATTAAATTAGGGCAAAACATGACAAACTCATCTAATTCATCAAACTCATCAAATTGGGTGTACTGGAATCGAAGAAATGCAGGTTGGGAAAAAGACAATTTGATGAATCGTGTTTGTGTGTTGTGCGAATGTGGTGATGTTAGTGGTAAGTGGAGTTCTTGGACTGAACAGAATCCATGCAGGAGGTTTCTTGGATGTCCTAACTATAAGACAAGAAAGAAGTGTAATTTCTTTCACTGGTGGGATCCAGATTTTCCAACTGAGCATTACAAAGGTAGATTGGCAGATGTGGAAAAACAATGAAGAAGGAAGCTGTGGAATTTGAGCTGAAATAAAAGAGATTGGAAGAAGAAGTTGCAGTGTTGAAGTCTACAGTTAGCATGCAATCTAGAGTTATCTTTGTACTGTTAGGAATGCTTTTCTTGATGATTATGAAAGCTTTTTAGTTTGATCAATGTATGTATTGAAAAGCTTTACTTTTGAATGTAATGGAAAGCTTCTTACTTTGATTATTGAATGTATTGAAAAGTCAAGCTAAGAACTTTGCAGTCATGATACAAAAGACAGTGATAAGAATTTGTTTTGATTATTGAATGCAGTCATGATACAAAAGCTAAGAATTTGAGCTGAAAAGCTTTACTTTTGATTATTGAATGCATTATTGAATGTATTGAAAAGCTTTACTTTTGAATGCAATCTAGAGTTATCTTTGTCCGATAAAAGACGATGATAAGAATGTCAAGCTAAGAACTTTGGTCATGATACAAAAGATGTTGATACAAATGCCAAACTAATGACATTCTTGATAAAAGGGCATCCATGGTTTTGTTGGTATTACTTTGCAGTCATGATAAAAGGACATTGTTGATAAAAGTACTTTGCAGACATGCTTTACACTATTTTTTTCTCAGCTAGCATTGTTATGGTTTGACTGCCACATGAATCTACGCCTTATATAAAGGCATAAGCAACACCTCATTTTCATCTCACACCTTTAAGAAAACCTACAACTAAAAAAATGAGCAAAAACAAGAAACCAGGTTTTGTATTTAACTACATAATTTGCTTTCTCATATCTTTTTAACTCATAATTATTATCATTTATTATTATTTTTAATTTTTTTGTGCAGAAATCATTTGCATTTCCAGTGATTCTTCTGATTGGGAATCTTCTGATGCATCATACCCACTACCATGGTCTAAGTACTTACCCCAAGATACTGATTCTTCTGATACAAGCTCAAAGAAGGTTGTTGCAAGCATGAATCCTGTTGGAATCACTCCTAAACAGTATATCAAGTATTTATATTTCATATGTAATAGGTAGCTTTATTATGGCCTTTATGTTTGTTTAAGGTCAAGCTTATGTAGAAGGCCCATAAGCTTAGGCCCAAGCCCAATAAGGAATAGGGAAGGAGAGGAGTGTTGCCTAGCTCCTCGCCTATATAAACAATGTAATAACCCTCACTGAGGGTTGGTTGTTCAAGTTTTCTTTCACATATGCCTTACGATGACCGGTTATAATATTGTTTGTGTGTGTGTTAGATCTTGTTCATCCGTGATGAGTTTCCAAATACTCATCATTTTACATAATCTAAAGCTGCAAAATCATCGAAAACACTCAAAACACATCAAAATGATCAAATTATCACAAATCAGTGTTTTATGTGTTTTAAATTCAAAATATCAAAATCGGATGAAAATGTATTAAGTTTGCAAAATTGGCGCTTTAGTCCCCGAGTTTTAAAAGTTGTCAAATCTAGTCCACGAAATTCAAAATGTGGAAATTTATCATTCAAGGTCCTCAAGTATTCTAAGTTGTTTAAAATGATCCTTGAATGATTCTTTGGTCAATTGGCAAGAAAGGTCCCTTAACTTTGGAAATTTACAAAAATAGTCCTTGGACCTTAAAAAATGGATTTTATGCAAAAAGGGTTCTTGTATTATCAAAGTTGGCAAAATTGGTCCTTGTGAGAAGTTTGGAATAATGGCAAGATCAGTCCTTGAAGTTTGGCAAAATTGCATTTTTGGTCCTTGTTTATAACTAATACCAAACGGACTCTTTAAATAATCCAAGCCCAATTACTAGCCCAAACCCATTTCTCCCTTGACCCCCTGCCCCTTGACCTCCAGTCCACAACCTTTTGACCCCAAATACTAACCCAAATGGACCCCCGTGTTATTAATACTGTGGTCAACGCAAGTCAAAAAACCAGAAAAACGCGCCCAAAAACCTGTCACTGTAGCACTCTCTCCTCAACACCTGAAACAGCAAAACCAGTCATGGTTTCTCCTCCATTTTCAACCCACTCCCATTCCATGTCCCCTCCAACTCCCCTACATTCCAAATTCTTTAATTACCTAAACCAAACATCAATTAATGATATAACCTGCTTGAAGAATATTTTGGCGCCAAAATAACATGTGGACGGTTATGATCATTTTGAGTGATCCAATGGCTCTAGTTTGGTGGGAAAGTCTCAGAAGACATGTGGGATTGCTAAAAGTCTATAAAGATGAAGTGGGAGGCAATGAATGAAGATATCTAGAGTAATTTTTACTTTCCATGTCGTTTTAGTGTAATTTCCATTTTCAGTTTATATTTTAAGCTTAAAACTTTGTATTTCAAGTAATTATGTTATGATAAAGCTTTTGTGAACCTTAAATTCAAGTGCCAAGTTAAAATTCAGGTTTATGCAAATTTTTATGTTTAAGCAAAATTTCATGTTGTATCAAATGTTGATTTCAGGTTGTGTATCCGGACTAGAATAGAACACTTAAGCTCCCGAGAAAGCTTAAGCAAGCTTTTAGATACATTTAAATTCGGTTTAGGAGAAAAATCAGAAATTCACCAAAAATACAAGTTAAATAGTTCAAAAATAAAAAACCACTTTGGAAAGGTGTTCACAGCTGGAGCAAGGTATATCTTGGATGGCCTTGGTTTAGAGCTCTGTGGAGAGCATTTAGGATTGGGTTTCGATCTTAGTTCTCGGTTTGGAGCTTGGAAGCTATTGTAAGCATTTTAAGTAATTTAGCATTTCTTTGTTGTGGTTAATAAGTTGTTGTATTTTCTTGTTCTTTGTGTTCATTAGTAGTAGTTAAGTGTTTCTAGGTTTTAAAAACAGTAGCTTGTTCATTTAAATTTGTGTTTTGAGAAAATCTTAATTAGGCGTCATAATAGCTCTTATCTCATTTCTTAGTTTTAAGTTGATATTACTGTGGATTCTAGCTTATTTAGTCCTAATTTATCATAATACAAAGTCCAAGTCAAGTTTATAGTTTACAACCGTGATTTAGTTTGTAAATCTTCATAACAGTCAAGCATAAGAGGGTGTTTGGTTTAGTGTGTTCAAAAGTCTTTGGTTCTTAGTTTTGTTGGAAACTTGTCTAACTAAGTCTAAACTACTCATATTAGTCAAGAAATCAAGTTCTTCTTAGCAAAAAGTCAAAAAAATCACATGATCTTGGTTTAGTCAGTCCACTGTTGGATTTTTCAAAAGTTGGATCTTCATTTTGTGTTCAAAAGTTGTTAATAATGCTCTAGTTAGTCTCATTACATCTTAAAACAACATATTAAGTGCTTAGAATCAAATCAAAATTCAATTTGGTCAACCTTTTGGTTTCTGTCAAAAAGTCAAAATTTCAAATGGTCGTTTTTGAATAAAACTTGGAATTTCATTGTGGGTTCATTAATAGGATCTAGCTTATAAGCTCTTGGGGAATCAAAGTTTGGTTGGTGTAGAAAAATACAAAAATACTAGTTTTTGGTTTTTCAGCTGTTTAAGTGCTTTTTGGTTAGCTTATTGTAGGGTACTTGTCTGCAAAAGTGCCCTGTGCAGCACAGAACTTGGTCCCAACTTGAAAAGCTTGCATTGAGCTTATTACTTGTCCAAATCCTGAGTTCTCTAGTTCTTTGGAAAGCCAACCTGGTCTTCTTGTAATATCAAGTTTTGTTTTTCATTTTTGAGCTTATTCTCTAGAAATTTGCTACAAGCTTGAAACTTGTCCCAGTTTCTGTTTTTCATCACCACTGTCATATAGCTTATTGGCTTATTAGAGCTTTTCAGTTTAAGTCTTTGTGTCTTTTAGCTTCTAGTCAGTTTCTCTAGCCTATTTTTATCTTAATCTAGCTTTTGTTTCAGTTTACAAGCTTATTTGAGCTTATTTCCACCCAAACAAGCTTATTTCAATACTGTTGGGCTAATAAGCTTGTGAAACTGCTTATTTAAGTTTTGTAAATTTTTGTCTTTATTAAAGTTTCTTATTATTAGTATTTAAGTAGTTTTCAAAAGAAAATCACAAAACATCAATATAAAAATAGTGATAGCGTTTATTTAAGATTTTTAGCTTTTAATTTTTCTTTTCAACTTATTAATAAGCAAATCTTGTTTTTATAGTTTTCTTAGGTTTTGTTATCATATAGTAATTTTAGAAAAGTTTCAGATTTTTCTTTATCTTTTAGTATTTATTATAATTTTAAATAGTTAATAAATAATAAATAATTAGTAATAAATAATTAAAAGTCTAAAAATACATTTTCTGTTTTAAAATTAGTTTTATCATATTTTAGATTTTTCAAAGTTAAAATTTTATTTTTCCAAGTTTATTTTCTATTTTCTAGTATTTAAGTGTATTTTAAATAGTTATTAATTAATAATAATTAGAAAAAAGTGTGAAAAATATATTTTAGTTTTAAAATTAGTTTTATAGTATTTTAGATTTTCAGAAGCATAAGTTTATTTTTCTAGTCTTATTTCCTATTTTCTTCTATTTTAGGGTATTTATTAAATAGTTAAAATAGTTTTTAATTAATAGTAATTAATTAAATAGTGTTAAAAATAATTTTCCTTTTCTAATAATTTTCTTTTATTTTTGGGATTCCAAAAATGTTATTTTCATATTTTTAGGCTTTTTATTTCTTAGCTTTCACTTTTTATTTTGTGCGTGTACGTAGTTTTTAAAACTCACGTTTACGTTTCTTTGATCTGGTTGTTGTGCTTTCCAATTCTGTGTCCAATTCCTTTCCAATCAATCAGTAGTGTAATTTCTAATCAAAACCTTTACAGATCACTATCCTTAGTGATCACTCCACTATCGAATCGGTTTAACACACCATTGAGTCTCCTTGGGACTAAACGACCCACCGAATTCAATCTATTCTCCAGACTTAATTGTATTTGTGTCTCGAGCGGTTTAAGTCTTTTAGACTTGACGGTTCAACAGAAATCAAATTTTGCGCGCCACGGGAGGCTTTAGCGTGTGTCTAGCCATTTTCGATCCATTGTTGCACATACCCACCATTTGTAAAAGTTTTGTAAAGTTATAAGAAACTCAAAAAGTCATTAACACTTTTCCTAAAGTGTTAAAACAAAAAAATATAAAACAACAAAACAATCGGAACGTTTTCTATTTTGTATTCTCTTTAAGGTGATTCTTGAAGAGATACGATTTGGTTAAACGGACGATAACAAAAATATTGTCCAAAAGTTTTGAACCCATCTCGCACAAATCTAACCTACGTCTTTTCGGTGGTACTTAATTGAATACATAAAATCAACCACCGAAACCAAGGCGTTGCACTACCTAACGGGGTGCGACCATTAATAAGTTCCCGAACATCGATTTAAAACTTGCCTTTGTGTCACTTGTGATTTGGTGTACCTTTTTCAAAAAGCCATTTCATTTGTGATTATTGGTTAAGTTCACTTGTGTTTTGCCTCATTTGTTTTGAAAATTGGTTTTATACATAGCATGCAAGACTCGTTCTTCGAGCTCTACAAGTCCACTTTCCGAACTTGGAAACATTCCTCGCAGACGTAGAGGACGTTCGGCTCCTTCACCGTGATCGAGGCGTCTACCACCACCACCTCCGTCGAAATGGCGGAAGACAAACCTATGAATGAGCTTCTCCAAGCACCCATCGAGGGTTACGGAGATGCCATTGTTGTTCCACCATCGTGGTCGACACTTTCGAGCTCAAACCGGGTTGCTCAATCTAGTAACCCAAAGCCAATTCTATGGTTTTGAGCGGGATGATCCTCATGCACACATTCGATGGTTTAACAAGATAGCATCTACCATCAAGTACAAGAATGTCCCATCCGAAGCTATCAAGCTTCTTACATTCCCATTTTCTCTAGAGGACAAGCCCGGAATTGGCTTGAGAAACAACCCCTCGCTCTATAGAGACATGGGAAGATCTTGTCACCAAATTAGTTAACGAGTTCTATCCTCCATCCCGAACCACAAGTCTTAAGAATGAGATAATGAAATTTTCTCGAGATTTGATGAATCATTCGGGAGGCATGGGATCGTTACAAAGAGTTGCCATAAGTGTCCGCATCACGGTTTTACCGAGTTAATGCAAATGGATACTTTCTACAATGGTCTCAATCGGGCCAATCAAGATTCTTTGAATGCCTCCGGAGGTAATTTCTGAGCAAGACCACCAAAGAGGCCTTGCGGATCATTGAGAACAAATCTCGTGTCCGTCCTTTCGAGCTAAGACATATCGTCTAATCTTGGACCTTCTTCTTCTTCATCCCCGTAAGTACATCTAGCACCGATGCTAAGATTGATAAACTCACGAGACATTGTTCAGCTTTGGTTCTTGCTAACCAAAGAAAGTTTCCTTCACTCACCACCAACACATCTTTGAAGTGAAGAAAGTTGAAGTTTGTGTCACTTGTGGTGGTCCTCATGCTTACTACAATTGTACTGCCACCGATGGTAGTCCTTTTGAGGCCAATGCTTTAGCCGGTAGTTCACAACAAGGAGGTAATCAATACCGTCCTCAAAATGAACCACACTACCGTGCTAACACTAATCAGGCACCACCCGGTTTCAATCCAAATCACAACATGCACAACCGGAATCAGAACCAATCAAGAATGAACCAAGGTTATCAAAACCAAGGTAATTTCTATCCTGGACCTAATCAAGGTTTCCAACATCAAGGAAACCCTCATCAAAACAATTTCAATCGAGGGAATCAATTTCATGGGAATATGAATCCTAATCAAGGGAATTTTGGTCATAATCAAAACATGCGACCTCAAATTGTCCCTCCAGCTCCTCCCGTCATTACTCCTCCAGGACCATCATCATCGATGAGTTCTCAAGCGGTTTATGAAATCCCAAGATGAAATGAGCAGGTTGTTGGTCGGTCGATTGCGATCGAAGAAGTCTTTAAATGATCGACCCTCGGGCTCGGTACTTTACCGAGCAACACGATCGCTAACCCGAGGGGCGATGCCAAGGCGATCACAACCAGTGGTGTTTCATACCTGGACTGCGTTCCTACTACTACCTCTTCTTCTTCTCTTCCTAAGGTAGTGGACGGTGAACCTCCAAAACATAATGGACCCACGACTCCAATGCCACCTCCACCGTGCCAATGAGTCAAGTTACCAAGGACACAACGGACAAAGTGCATTATTCTAGCCCACGGCATCAAGACACGTCCAACCTTCGGTAGTCCATCCTCAGTGGTCCGAAACCCGGTCTAATCAAGGAGTTGTTTTGAACCTCCTGTAGCTCTGTTGAGAATCAATCCAAATCTTCTATTCCTTACCCATCACGCTTGAATGAGCAAAAGCTCATGAGAAAGCTAGTCATCAAATGGATAAATTTTTCCAAATTTTCCAAGAGTTACACTTTGACATAAGCTTTGCGGATGCTATCATCTTGATGCCCAAGTTCGCATCTACTCAAGCACATGTTAAGCAATAAGGAAAAACTGTTTGAAATGGCTAAGACTCCTCTTAACGAGAACCGCTCGTGATTATTCTAAGAAGCTTCTGAAAAGCTTGGAGATCCCGGAAATTTCTCTTACCTTGTGTATTCCCAGGAATGGTTGAATGCTTTGCCCTAGCGATCTTGGTACAAGCATTAATCTTATGCCATATTCAAGATGGAAGAAACTTTCTCTTCCGAACTCACTCCTACATGCATGACTCTCGAGCTTGCGAGATCGTTCCATATCCCGTCCTCTTGGCATTGCCGAGGACGATTTGAAAGTAGGAAAGTTCCATTTCGGTGACTTCGTGGTTGTTGATTTTGATGCCGATCATCGGGTTCCTCTCATTGTTGGTCGAGGATTCACGAGAACGGGCCGTGCTCTCATAGATGTATTTGAGCAGAAATCACATTGCGTGTTGGTAATGAAGTCGTCACCTTCAACCTTGACCAAACTTGAGATACTCCGCAAACTATGATTCCGAATCGGTTAACCGAATAGATATCATTGATGTTGCTTCCGACGAGTACTCTCAAGAAGTTCTTGGTTATTCTCATAATTCGTGAGTGGGATTCCACCACATCTTCTCGACCTATCATAGCCAATTCTACTCCTTCCATCACTCCGTTTGAGGAAGCGACTTCATCTTAGATGAGATTGAAGCATATTTGGCTAGTGATTCTGCCTTGGGAAATTGATCACGCCCAATTGATATTGAGGGGACATACTTCTTATTGAGAAGTTGCTCAATGATGATCCATCATCAACCCTCATCCTAGTGATTCAATCCCGATTGAGATTAATCAAAATGAGATTAACTCGGAGGAGATATTCTTCTTAAGAAAGTGTCAACTGGATACTTCTCCTCCTCTCCTCCCATCAAACTTCATAACGAGGAAGTCAATTCGGTTGAGAAAAGCGAAGAATTTCGAGGTTGAGCTTAAGGACTTACCTCCTCATCTTGAGTATGCATTCCTTGAAGGTGATGATAAATTACCGTCATTATTGCTCGAGATTTGAGTAAAGATGAAAAAGTCGCTCTCATTACAATCTTGAAGTCACACAAGCAAGCAATTGCTTGGAAACTCTCCGACATCAAAGGTATAAACCCGAGTTTTGTACTCATAAAATCTTGATGGAGGATGACTTCAAACCAGTATTCAACATCGAGGCGAGTGAATCCAAAAATCCATGATGTTATTAAACAAGAGGTTATCAAACTTCTTGATCTTTGGATTGATTTACCCGATCTCGATAGTCCTTGGTCAGCCCAATTCATTGTGTTCGAAAAAGGGTGGCATTATTGTTATCACAAATGAAGATAACGAGTTAATTCCAACTCGATTGGTTACGGATGGCGTGTTTGCATCGACTATCGTAAGTTGAATGACGCCACCGTAAAGACCATTTTCCTCACCCTTCATGGACCGGATGCTTGAGAGATTAGCGAGGAATGAGTACTATTGCTTCCTTGATGGTTTCTCGGGTTACTTTCAGATCCCTATTGATCCACGGGATCAAGAGAAGACCACATTCACTTGCCCATACGGAACTTTTGCCTACAAACGTATGCCTTTTGGTTTATGTAATGCCCCGCACGCTCCAACGATGTATGATGGCCATTTTCCACGACATGATCGGAAACAATGGAAGTGTTTATGGATGACTTCTCGGTCATTGGGGATTCTTTTCAATCATGTCTCTCCCACTTAGATAAAATGCTTCAAAGGTGTGAAGACACCAATCTTTGTCTAAAGCGGGAGAAGAGCCACTTTATGGTCAAAGAAGGCATTGTCCTTGGCCATAAAATTTCAAAGAATGGGATTGAGGTAGATAGAGCAAAGGTCGATGTTATTGCTAAATTACCTCATCCTACTACCGTCAAGGGTATTAGGAGTTTTTGGGTCATGCCGGTTTCTATCGTAGATTCATTCAAGATTTTTCCAAAATCGTCCGCCTATGACCCATCTTCTTGAAAAGGATGCTCCTTTATCTTCTCACCCGAGTGCATCGTAGCTTTTGAAACATTGAAGAAAAAGCCATCAAGCACCCATTCTCGTTGCTCCCGATGGGACTTGCCTTTTGAGCTCATGTGCGATGCAAGTGATTTTGCTATCGGCGCAATCCTAGGCAACGAAGAAATAAACATTTTCGACCTATTCACTACGCAAGCAAAACTATGACCGAGGCTCAAACTCATTACACCACCACGAAAAAGAGCTATTAGCCGTGGTGTATGCTTTTGAGAAGTTTCGCCGTATCTTATCTTGACCAAATGCGTAGTGTATACGGATCACTCGGCTCTTAAATATCTCTTTGCAAAACAAGATGCAAAGCCGAGATTGCTTCGTTGGATTCTCCTCCTCCAAGAATTTGATATCATCATACGTGATAAAAAGGAGCCGAGAATCTAGTGCGATCATCTGTCTGATTAGAAAACCCTCACCAAGATGTTTTCGAGAAAAGGATATAAATGAAACATTTCCTCTCGAAACACTCAATGCGGTTTCTTTTCGTGGAAATTCTACCACCCCATGGTTTCTTGACTTTGCAAATTACCATGCGGGTAACTTCATTAATGAAAGGGATGTCGACCAATGAGAAGAACAAATTCTTCAAAGATGTTAAACACTATTTCGGGACGACCCTTTCTTATTCAAAATCTGTGCGGATCAAGTCATCCGACGGTGTGTTTATGGACAAGAAGCTCTTGACATTCTCAAAGCTTGCCATCTTTGGACCCACGGGGCCATCATAGTCCAAACTACACCGCCAAAAGGTGTTTGATTCCGGATTCTATTGGCCCACAATCTATAAAGATGCCCACGATTATGTCAAAACTTGTGATGCTTGTCGTCATGGAAATATATCTCAAAGGAATGAAATGCCACAAAATGCCATTCAAGTTTGTGAGATATTTGACATCCGGGTATTGATTTTATGGGGCCATTTCCTTCTTCTCGTGGTAACAAGTACATACTCGTGGTCATTGACTATCTGTCAAAATGGGTTGAAGCAAAAGCCTTACCCACCAATGATGCCCGAGTAGTTGTGAAGTTCTTGAAATCTCTGTTTGCGGGTTTGGAACTCGAGAGCGATAATCGATGATCGTGGTACACATTTTGTAATGACCAATTTGAAAGAGTCATGCAAAAGTATGGTGTTACCCACCGTCTCGATCGCATACCACCCTCAAACAAGTGGGCGGTGGAAGTTTCAAACCGTGGTCTTAAAGGATTCTTGAAAGGACGGTGGCGAGAATCGTGCATCACTGGTCGGATAAGCTTGATGGACGCTCTGGGCTTTCCGTGACGACTTACAAAACACCAATCGGGTGTACTCCATACAAGCTAGTGTACGGAAAAGCATGTCATCTTCCGATCGAGTTAGAGCACAAGGCTTCTTGGGCCTTAAAGCATGCAAACTTTGATATCTGAGACGGTTGGTGATCACGAAAAGTTCAAATGAATGAACTAAATGAACTTCGTGATCAAGCTTATGAGAACTCTTTGATCTACAAGCAAAGACAAAGAAGATTCATGACTCCAAGATCAAGAACCGCGTTTTCAACGTTGGTGATCGAGTCCTTCTTTTCAATTCAGATTGAAGATTTTCTCGGAAAGCTCAAGTCCCGTTGGTGCCGCCCATTCACTATCGCTAAGGTTTATCCTTATGGTACCGTTGAGTTATCTCAACCCGATGGTCCTAATTTTAAAGTGAATGGTCATCGAGTTAAGCATTACTTTGAGAGGACATTCCCCCTGTGGTTGTCCGGATTTACAAACATTCCCATGAACCAATGAATGCGGGGATCGAGTCAAGCTAGTGACTCGGTAATTAAAAACATTAGCATGCACCATATGGGTTTTCACCCATAATTGCATCTTCTTATCCCCTTTCTACCACCCTAGTGTGGGGAGTTTTCCCACATCGTTGTATATTCTCAATCTTCAAAAAAAAAAAAAAAAAAAAAAAAAAAAAAAAAAAAAAAAATCTTCTTCTAAATAAATGGCGTAATATTTCCCTTTACGTTCTTTGTTTCGGCATAACCACGGTACTTTGAATATTGAGGCAATATTCATTTCTAAGTGTGGGGAATTCTCACGAATTTCATATATATTATCTACCCAATTCCCGTTTTGGCCAAAATTTTTTTTTGGAGTAAGTGTTTTACACTTTCTCATTTGGTTATCGATCCGCCATATCGTAAGACAAAAGGATTGGCTAATCCAGAGCAAACGGCTCTTGGTAAAGATTTCTCAAATCCGTTTATATGGCTTGCAATTTGCCCAAAATTGTATGGTTCCTCGACTCCCATCATCCTCAAAAGATAATGAGTTGGCTAGCCCGCAAGGTTATGGCTTGTGGTAAAGGCAATGGAAAATCCATAATTGGTATTGACTCACCAAAGATAATTCGATAATTTATCTAAGAGTTGGCTAGTCCGTAAGGTGCGGCACGGTAAAGACACATCAAATCCGTTATATGGTTTATGATTTGCCAATAAATCATCCGGTTATCGTTGTACCAAGATTCTTACTTGAATCAAAACAATTGGCTACTCCGAGTGATGGCTTTTGGTAAAGAGTTTTCAAATCCATCAAGGTTTTCTCAAATCATTGCTAGGGACTAGCAATATCTCGATGTGGGGATTGATGAGTTTCCGAATACTCATCATTTTTACATAATCTAAAGCGCAAAATCATCGAAAACACTCAAAACACATCAAAATGATCAAATTATCACAAATCAGTGTTTTATGTGTTTTAAATTCAAAAATATCAAAATCGGATGAAAATGTATTAAGTTTGCAAAATTGGCGCTTTAGTCCCCGAGTTTTAAAAGTTGTCAAATCTAGTCCACGAAATTCAAAATGTGGAAATTTATCATTCAAGGTCCCTCAAGTATTCTAAGTTATTTAAAATGATCCTTGAATGATTCTTTGGTCAATTGCAAGAAAGGTCCCTTAACTTTGAAATTTACAAAATAGTCCTTGGACCTTAAAAATGGATTTTATGCAAAAGGGTTCTTGTATTATCAAAGTTGGCAAAATTGGTCCTTGTGAGAAGTTTGGAATAATGGCAAGATCAGTCCTTGAAGTTTGGCAAAATTGCATTTTTGGTCCTTGTTTATAACTAATACCAAACGGACTCTTTAAATAATCCAAGCCCAATTACTAGCCCAAACCCATTTCTCCCTTGACCCCCTGCCCCTTGACCTCCAGTCCACAACCTTTTTGACCCCAGTCACTAACCCAAATTGGACCCCCCCCGTGTTATTAATACTGTGGTCAACGCAAGTCAAAAAACCAGAAAAACGCGCCCAAAAACCTGTCACTGTAGCACTCTCTCCTCAACACCTGAAACAGCAAAACCAGTCATGGTTTCTCCTCCATTTTCAACCCACTCCCATTCCATGTCCCCTCCAACTCCCCTACATTCCAAATTCTTTAATTACCTAAACCAAACATCAATTAATGATATAACCTGCTTGAAGAATATTTTGGCGCCAAAATAACATGTGGACGGTTATGATCATTTTGAGTGATCCAATGGCTCTAGTTTGGTGGGAAAGTCTCAGAAGACATGTGGGATTGCTAAAAGTCTATAAAGATGAAGTGGGAGGCAATGAATGAAGATATCTAGAGTAATTTTTACTTTTCATGTCGTTTTAGTGTAATTTCCATTTTCAGTTTATATTTTAAGCTTAAAACTTTGTATTTCAAGTAATTATGTTATGATAAAGCTTTTGTGAACCTTAAATTCAAGTGCCAAGTTAAAATTCAGTTTATGCAAATTTTTATGTTTAAGCAAAATTTCATGTTGTATCAAATGTTGATTTCAGTTGTGTATCTGGACTAGAATAGAACACTTAAGCTCCCAGAAAGCTTAAGCAAGCTTTTAGATACATTTAAATTCAGTTTAGGAGAAAAATCAGAAATTCACCAAAAATACAAGTTAAATAGTTCAAAATAAAAAACCACTTTGAAAGGTGTTCACAATTTGGAGCAAGGTATATCTTGGATGGCCTTGGTTTAGAGCTCTGTGGAGAGCATTTAGGATTGGGTTTCGGATCTTAGTTCTCGTTTGGAGCTTGGAAGCTATTGTAAGCATTTTAAGTAATTTAGCATTTCACCGTTGTGGTTAATAAGTTGTTGTATTTTCTTGTTCTTTGTGTTCATTAGTAGTAGTTAAGTGTTTCTAGGTTTTAAAAGCAGTAGCTTGTTCATTTAAATTTGTGTTTTGAGAAAATCTTAATTAGGCGGTCATAATAGCTCTTATCTCATTTCTTAGTTTTAAGTTGATATTCTTGTGGATTCTAGCTTATTTAGTCTAATTTATCATAATACAAAGTCTCAAGTCAAGTTTATAGTTTACAAGCTGTGATTTAGTTTGTAAATCTTCATATGATCAAGCATAAGAGGGTGTTTGGTTTAGTGTGTTCAAAAGTCTTTGGTTCTTAGTTTTGTTGGAAACTTGTCTAACTAAGTCTAAACTACTCATATTAGTCAAGAAATCAAGTTCTTCTTAGCAAAAGTAAAAAAATCACATGATCTTGGTTTAGTCGGTCCAATTGTTGGATTTTTCAAAGTTGGATCTTCATTTTGTGTTCAAAAGTTGTTAATAATGCTCTAGTTAGTCTCATTACATCTTAAAACAACATATTAAGTGCTTAGAATCAAATCAAAATTCAATTTGGTCAACCTTTTGGTTTCTGTCAAAAAGTCAAAATTTCAAATGGTCGTTTTTGAATAAAACTTGGAATTTCATTGTGGGTTCATTAATAGGATCTAGCTTATAAGCTCTTGGGGAATCAAAGTTTGGTTGGTGTAGAAAAATACAAAAATACTAGTTTTTGGTTTTCAAATTGTTTAAGTGCTTTTGGTTAGCTTATTGTAGGGTACCTGTGCTGCAAAAGTGCATGCGTAGAACTTGGTCCCAACTTGAAAAGCTTGCATTGAGCTTATTACTTGTCCAAATCCTGAGTTCTCTAGTTCTTTGGAAAGCCAACCTGGTCTTCTTGTAATATCAAGTTTTGTTTTTCATTTTTGAGCTTATTCTCTAGGGCTGCTACAAGCTTGAAACTTGTCCCAGTTTCTGTTTTTCATCACCACTGTCATATAGCTTATTGGCTTATTAGAGCTTTTCAGTTTAAGTCTTTGTGTCTTTTAGCTTCTAGTCAGTTTCTCTAGCCTATTTTTATCTTAATCTAGCTTTTGTTTCAGTTTACAAGCTTATTTGAGCTTATTTCCACCCAAACAAGCTTATTTCAATACTGTTGGGCTAATAAGCTTGTGAAACTGCTTATTTGAGTTTTGTAAATTTTTTGTCTTTATTAAAGTTTCTTATTATTAGTATTTAAGTAGTTTTCAAAAAGAAAAATCACAAAAACATCAATATAAAAATAGTGATAGCGTTTATTTAAGATTTTTTAGCTTTTTAATTTTTCTTTTCAACTTATTAATAAGCAAATCTTGTTTTTATAGTTTTCTTAGGTTTCTGTTATCATATAGTAATTTTAGAAAAAGTTTCAGATTTTTCTTTATCTTTTTAGTATTTATTATAATTTTAAATAGTTAATAAATAATAAATAATTAGTAATAAATAATTAAAAAGTCTAAAAAATACATTTTCTGTTTTAAAATTAGTTTTATCATATTTTAGATTTTTCAAAGTTAAAATTTTATTTTTCCAAGTTTATTTTCTATTTTCTAGTATTTAAGTGTATTTTAAATAGTTATTAATTAATAATAATTAGAAAAAAAGTGTGAAAAATATATTTTTAGTTTTAAAATTAGTTTTATAGTATTTTAGATTTTTCAGAAGCATAAGTTTATTTTTCTAGTCTTATTTCCTATTTTCTTCTATTTTAGGGTATTTATTAAATAGTTAAAATAGTTTTTAATTAATAGTAATTAATTAAATAGTGTTAAAAATAATTTTCCTTTTCTAATAATTTTCTTTTATTTTTGGGATTCCAAAAATGTTATTTTCATATTTTTAGGCTTTTTATTTCTTAGCTTTCACTTTTTATTTTGTGCGTGTACGTAGTTTTTAAAACTCACGTTTACGTTTCTTTGATCTGGTTGTTGTGCTTTCCAATTCTGTGTCCAATTCCTTTCCAATCAATCAGTAGTGTAATTTCTAATCAAAACCTTTACAGATCACTATCCTTAGTGATCACTCCACTATCTGAATCAGTTTAACACACCATTGAGTCTCCTTGGGACTAAACGACCCGGGAATTCAATCTATTCTCCAGGACTTAATTGTATTTGTGTCTGAGCAGTTTTAAGTCTGTTTAGACTTGACGGTTCAGCGCGAATCAATCCGCCTTCATCTCTTCTCTTATAACTTGTGTTTGTAAAACTAGTGACCTAACAGTGGTATCAATCGCCAAATAGTTGGGTGTACTCGTTTGTTTTGAAGTTTTTTGGTTTTGGGTCTTACGGCGTAAGGTTAACGCATTCTTTAGCTCTTTTAAAAACTTGTTTTTGCACTTTTAATCCAAGATTCTTGTACTTTCAACGTTTTAAGGTGTTAAAATACTTGTTTTGGCAAAAGTTTCAAACTTTATCGTGGATCATTGTTTTGAACTAGTTTTTATTCGTGTGTATTTCTCGCATAAGCTGTTTTGAGTGCTTTGGATCATCAAGTTTCACACTTTTGTGTTATTTTGGTGTTATTTAAGCTATTTCATCACACAAAAGCGGTTTAGAAACATCTTTGGGCAAAATCAAAATTACGAGTAATCTACGCGTATCAAAACCCTAAAATTACGCGTAAGATTTTTCCTTGGTTTGATCTTCATTTTCTGGTTTATTCCGTGTTTTCTTACTTGGATAAGTGCGAAAATCGTCGACTTTGGATATCTTTTGCCTTTGTGAAGTGTAAAAGATCATTTAGCAAAACCCTAAACTTACGCATAAGCATAAGCTTACGGCGTGAAATCCCACGCATAAGATTCACTTTCTGGCGTAAACTAAGGTCTACGCATAAGGTAATCCCTCGCCACGTTTCTCGCCTAACTTTTGTCTCGCATAACTTTAGTGTTTTCCTACTTACGCAGAAGCTAAAACCCACGCGTAACTCCTCATTGTTACGCGTAACTTTTGGTGTTTTTACGCATAAGTGCTACTTGGTTCTTGTCTTTTCTACGCCTAAGGACACTTCATCAACAAAGGTTCATTCGACTACAAAGATCCATTTTACCACACAAGTTTATCATCATGTCTCAACCACCATACTCTAACTATTTCCCTCACACTTATAATCATCAACAACAACAACAATTAACTCCACAACATCAACAATGGAATCAACAACAAGCTATTTATCAACAACAATTTAATCAACAACATACTCCACAACTTGGTGCAATTCCACAACCACAAATGGTTCAACCACCACCAAGCCTTCAAGTTCACCCTACACAAATGATTTCAATCAACATCCATCAAGGAACACTATGAAGGAACCCACTTGGTTTGCAAAGATGTGTGAAGCTTTAAGCGACAAACAATCAATTCATGAAGTGGATCACTTGATAGACCTCCAATGCTCACTCCGAAACTACGATCAATGGGTGATAAGGTTCTTTAGGTTTTGTGATCTAAAGAAGCCACATGGAAAGTTCTTAAAGAAGGTTATCTTGGAAGGTCCATTTGAGATGCCTCTTGTCATTATACAGGAGATCCAGCTCTTTGTTCCACCAAGAGATGAACATACCAACATTGCTACGGTTGCGATTTAAATCCTCTGAACTTCTACACTATGAAGGCGATGAACTTGCAATGGAATACATCCTCTTAGGATTACCAAACCCAATTCTTCGTAGTGTTGATGCTCAAAAGACGCACAAAAATGTGGGATCATATTCGTCTTCTTATGGAAGGATACGTACTCAATCGGGAGGATTTGGAATCCAAAATTTACTTGGCTTATGAACACTTCATTATTGAACACGAGAGACACTAGAGTCCTATCATCATTGATTTTCGAGACATCATCAATGATTTGGATAAACACAACATCATCATGCCAAGAATTGCGGTGAATACTAAGTTCTGAGTAGTCTTGGTCCGAATGGAGAAGTATGTCATTTTTCTCCGTCAAGCGAAGAATATGCATCATTCTACTTATGGATTGTTGTACGATTACTTGAAGCCTCATGAAAAGGAAGTTGATCGGGAAAGGATTCTCCGTGCTCAACTTGCTAAGCAGTCACAACCGGATAATCAACAACTTGCCTTGTATGCTCAGCGAATTATCCTCTCAACCAAACAACTCAACCAAGCGCTTCAAACACACCTTCACGGCAACAACCTCAACAAAATCAATTGGTTCCATACGGCAACAATGCTCAAGCATATGTCGATTGAAGCGGCGAGGAAATCGATCCATTGAAGCATTGCAACAAGGATTTGTGATGATTGCTAATGCTTTTGGCGTTACACCAACAAATCCAACAATCGTATTCGTTCCTCATCTAACACACGGACTCAAGCTGTTGTGAACAATGGGCGTGTTGAAGTTCGAATCGTGATTATGGTCGTCGGATGGGCGGTGGTCAAGGGTTCAATGTTGTGGGTAGGAATAACAACAGAGCTCAAGTGGTGGAGCAGAAATGCTCGAATCGGTTAAATGGTCTTAGATGCTACAAGCGCAATGAGAAGGGACACTGGCTAATGCATGCCCAAAGCCGAGGACTAGGGCGGTGCTTATTTCAAAGAGGCTTTACTTTTGGCTCTTAAGGATGAAGTCGGTGGATCTCTCACGGACAAAGAACAAAGCTTTATGGCGGATGCGAGACTCGGATGATGATATGGAGGACTTGCGGGCCAATGCATTTATTATGTTGATGGCTAATATGCAAGAGTTACACATGAGTGAAAGCAGGCCCGGTGTATGACAACGGTGGCTTGTCTCAGTGCCGAACAAACCATTATCATATACGAACTAATATCTCCATCAATATACGAATCAAGCACGACTCGAATGTTCAAAATGAGTCATCTACATCTCATTCGGCGATTTTCAAATAAACCCGTAGTTACATTTGACGATCCAGATGACCTTATGGTTTCCTTGATAATCAAATTGACTCCGTGGTTATACTTGAGGATCTAAATAATGATCATGTTGTGACTCACATTAAACAAGATGAACCTTTGCCCCATCCGGATCTTGTTACGCTACTTAAAGACCAACAATCCCAAATTCTTGCATGTGTTGCATTAAATCGGTCCTTAAAAGTAAAAATGCTTTGTTAACCAAGGATTTTGAATGTTTACAAATGCAACTCAACTTTTCAAAACTCAAGACAACCGTGAAAAAGGTTTTGAAGCCGCTTTGCAAAATCTCATCAAAGCGAAAAATATTTAGAGACAGATCGTGATCTAGCCGCCTCGAAGAATGCTTTGTTATGCGAATTAGAACAAGCTGAAACACGAACATAAAAAGCAAATTAACGCTCTCACCTTGGAAAATCAAAAAGCTAAGGTGAGTTGTTAAATTGTCAAAACAGTTCTCCGCATACAAAAGCATTCAACGAATCGGGTAGATGACCTTCTTGAAGAAATTATCGGCTTGCAAAACAAACTTAAAGAGTTTAAAAGCTGTTGTTTACAAACATGGTGAATCGAGAATGACTATTGAAAAGTTTACCTTAAAACCCAATCAAAAGGATATGGAAAAATCTGGCGATTACAAACCAAAGCTTTCACTAAAACATTCAAACCAACTCACGAAGTTTCGGTCGAGAATACAAAATTGATAATCTTGTCATGAGTGTTGTTGAATATCATCGTCAAGAGGAATTAGATGCGAAGGCGAGAGTCGATCAAAATTAAAAATGTTGTTTACAACAAACCTTTTAATTATAAAACGCGGTCACTTTCGTCACACCAACGGATTCTTCAAACACACCAAGGGTTATCATCAAAACACATGAGTCTTCTAATGTTAATCCCAAAGCAGACTTTGCACAAACTTATGGTCCTTTACCTTCCATTAGTGAAGTAAACTCACAACCGAAAATCGAAAAATTCTTGATATTTTGACATTTTCATGGTGACCTCAAAATTTTACAACATGAGATAGAATATCGATCCGAAATCAAAGTTGAACATTTTCAATCGCCTCTGGCGCGAGAACAAAGAGACATTTTCGGAAAAATCTTTTACCTAATGTTAAAAACTTGAAAAGTTGTGCAATTGCACAGGAAAAGGATTTTCATAAGGAACTTGGGGTAATGAAAACGTTTTCGAGAAAGCGAAACATCTATTTCTAATACTAAGCGTAAAAGAAACTCTTGAGAAAAGATGTTGATCGACTCTTGGAAGATGTTATCGTCTTGATATCCATAATGTTGTGTTATTCTATTCTTTGCCATATGCATCGATCATATCTCTGCGATATTGTTGAAAATGTTATTCTTGTTGAGAACACCGATAATGTGCTCGGATCGAGTCTTTAAAAGCGAAAATAAGCGATTACTCACGACATTTACAATGCAAAGCGTCGTCTTCATTGGTGTGAAAAAGATATTCACAACCATCAACTTAGTTTTCAAAAGAAAATCGCTCGGTTGAGTGCAAAATCTTCGATCCTAAAATTGAGCAAGCTGGATGATCAAAGCGTGTCTTTGAAAAGTCAAATCTCAAAATATGAACAAGAACTTTTAAAAGTTAAGCAGAATATGGTGTCATATTTGATTTACTCAAAAGACTCGACTTGAAGCATCAAGCGAACTTGATCACTATCTTGCTCACACTAGAGAAGTCATGAATTTTCTTTGGTAATATTCGTTCGAAAATCAAGATCGATTCACACCATCTCTAAGTTACGGAAATGTTAGGAAAGTATGAACAACTTCCGCCCTCTTGTGATTAAGAGATTAGCACCAGTCACACTTAGTAATCGTGAACCTAGAATTCCACCGCCAAATCACAAGTTGCTAATGTTTTCCCTCTTGAAGCAGAATAGTTGCATCTTTTCCAAGCGTCCGCACTTCACGACCTAGGAGCACTCAATCGAAGAATAGGAAGTTGCGACCTAAGAAAAGATCAATAAGGAATGCTAAAGTAGAAGAACACCCTAGGACTCGAATAAAACTCATGTTGCTTCCACTATAGATGTTGCGTCTGGCAAATGTAATACAAATAGTGATGTAACGAATGCTAAACCGTTAAGTACTTTTGATATTGATCGATGCACCTTGTGTTATTTGTCAAAAGAGTATGAATTCGATTGTCATGACAAATGTGTTGCTAAAGCTATAATCTCGATTACGAAATCCTAAGAATCGGAATACCTCTAGGCCCACTAATCATTCTAAGTGCGTGCTTGGTAGACCGCCTTCTTTAGATTCTAAGGCAACCATTGCTATCACGATAGCTCCGCTTCACCTCCTAAGAATGTAGTACCACCTAGTGCTTTCACTAAGACTAAAGCAAAGAGTAGTTATAGATGGCGAAATGGATATATAACACACTAGGATTTAAATGGATGCCTAAAATTATCAATGTGTGTATGTCTAACATATCGCTTGAACCCTCTAACATTTCGGGTTCCACATCTACTTCTATTCCATCGTGTAAATCGTGTGTAATGCGGTGTCTGAGATCATTCTCGGATTGTTGATAGCGGATGTTCCCGACACATGACGAGCAACCTTAAGCTGTTATCCAACTTTATTGCAAAGTTCATTGGCTTTGTCGAGTTCGGGAGCGATCACTTCGCGACTATCATGGGCTACGGAGATTATGTCAATGGGAACATCGAAATCGTGAGGGTTTACTATGTGGAAGGCCTCGGTCACAATCTGTTTCGATGGGTCAATTTTGTGATGGAGATTTGGAGGTTGCTTTCGGGAGAAAACTTGTTTCATTCGTGATCTACAAGGAAATGACCTTATGTCGGCTCGCGTAATTCTAGTCTCTACACTATCTCTATGCAAGACATGGTTGCTTCCTCTCCCATTTGCTTACTTTCAAAGGCAACATCTACAAAATCACGGCTATAGCACCGTCGTCTCTAACATCTAAACTTTCAAACCATCACCAACCTTGCTCGACACAAACTAGTTGAAGGACTCCCACGATTCCGGTATTCAAAAGATCACCTTTGCTCGACTGTGAACAAGGGAAAAGCACTCGTGCTCATTTTCCTTCAAAGGTGGAACTGACTCTCGACATGTACTACATCTTCTTCACATGGATTTGTGTGGCCCGATCTTGGCGTGCAAGCGATCAATGGAAAACGCTACATCTTAGTAATTGTTGATGACTACTCACGATGGACTTGGGTCTACTTTCTTCGTAGCAAAGACCAAGCTCCACAAATGATCATCACCTTTCTCACAAAAATCTGAGTTCGACTCCGCAACACCGTCGGGATAATTCGAGACAGACAAAGAACCGAATTTGTTAACCAAACCCTTCGTGAATTTTATGAGAAAGTGGAATTGACATCAAACATCTATTGCGTACACACGAACAAAGCGGAGTTGTTGAAAGCGAAACCGAGCGTTAGTGGAAGCGCAAGAACAATGTTAATCAATGCTAAACTTCCAGATTACTTATGGGCATAAAGTTGTATCTGCATGCTATACTCAAACCGTTCTATGATCACAAAGCGCCACAACAAAACACCTTTCGAGCTTGTCACAACTATAAACCGAACCTCAAACACTTTCATGTATTTGGATCCCTTTGCTATCCGAATAATGATCGTGATGATTTTGGAAAGCTCAAAGCCAAAGCGATATTGGGTCTTTATTGGATATTGTGACAATTCTAAAGGTTTCGAATGCGGAATCGTCGAACTAAGGAGGTAATGGAAGCGATTCATGCTCATTTCGATGAACTCACGGAAATGGCTTACGAGTATAATGACTTAGAACCGGTCACAACCGTTTAAACTTCCTCAACCCCATCATCGGTGAACAAAGCCCCGACTCACTCGTCAACAAATGGAAAGGTTATTTGCTCCTACGTTACGTGCGATATTGATGAGCGTGCTCGGTGTATCCGTTGTTTCATTGCACAACGATAATATTCCTATACGATACACTGCTACAACAACTCTTGTTGAAGATGCACCTACACGATTGACTCCAACACAGTGATTGAACACACGCTTCCAACAATGATGAACCGGTGATGATATTACGAATGAAGTACCCCACTGCGATTTTGATCCAAATCGTTCTTGACCCGTTTGCTAATGAGGCTGCTGCACGGATGTCGCGGAATCTTCAACAAACCATTTGAATCCTCGAATCGCACAATGTATACCAACATCAACCTCTACACACCGATGGACAAAAGACCATCCTCGGCTAACATTATTGGCAACCCGAATCAACCGATCGTTACAAGACAACGTCTTCGCACAGACGGTGAACATTGCATTTATGCACTCACTGTCGCCAATCGAGCCTAAAAACATTAAAGGCGCAATGACAAAGACAAGCTGGATTGAATCCATGCGGGAAGAACTCAACCAATTCAAGCGTCTTGAAGTATGGGAGCGGTTGAAAGACCAGCAGGGTCTCGTCATTGGTCTAAAATGGTTGGAAAAACAAATTGGATCTTTGAAGGGAATGTCATCGAAACAAGTCACGTCTAGTTGCTAAGGGCTATCGTCGGGAAGAAGGAATAGACTTTGAAGAATCTTTTGCTCGGTTGCTCGTCTTGAGGTTGTTCGGATATTTCTCGCGTTATTGCTCATATGAATATGACGGTCTATCGGATGGATGTCAAAGCGGCGTTTCTCAATGGACAACTTAAAAAGCGGTCTATGTCGACCAACGGATGGATTCGTTGATCTGAGTTCCCGAACCATGTCTACAAAGCGAACAAAGCTCTTTATGGTCTCAAACAAGCCCCTCGGGCATGGTGCGATAAGCTATCATCTTTCCTCATTGCCAATAATTTCACCAAAGGCTCGGTTGACCCAACTCTTTTTATACAATATCACGGGCACACATCTTAATTGTTCAAATTTACGTGGATGACATCATTTTGGGTCTACACATAAAAAGTTTTCAATCGCTTTTGCAAAACTAATGAAGCAAAATTTTGAAATGTCCATGATGGGTGAACTTACGTTCTTTCTAGGGCTGCAAGTTCATCAATCACCCGTGGTATTTTCTTGAGTCGGTCAAATATGCCCTTGAGCTGTTAAACAAATTTGGAATGACAATATGTGACACTTATGCCACACCAATGGCTCATACCAAGAAGTTAGATCTTTGATTTACATGGGAAATTGGTTGACCTACCAAATACCGAAGTATAATTGGGTCTCTCATGTATCTAACGACTAGCGAGACTGATATTGTCTTTGCCGTTTATCTATGCTCCCGTTATCGATCGCGACCAAGCTGAAACCCACCTCTCGAGGCTAAAAGAATCCTCCGATACATCAAGGGAACCATTAACTTGGGGATCCGGTATCAGAAGGATTACGGTTTTGAACTAATCGCTTTTAGATGCCGATCACGCGGGATGCTTAGACTCGAGGAAAAGTACTTGAGAGCACTACAATTTCTCGGTGATAAACTCGTGTCTTGGCAATCAAAGAAGGATTGTACATATTTGTCATCAACGAAGCGAGAATATGTAGCCATGTCGCGTGTTGTGCTCAAGTCATCGGATGAGAACACAACTCAAAGACTATGGTTACGTGTTGTGAGAATCGATGTCTTTGCGACAATCGGTGCCATTGCGATCTCGTGCAACTCGATTCGACTTTTCGAAATCAAAGCACATCGATCTTCGCTATCATTTCATCAAGGACCACGTGGAGCAGTGCCGTTGAATTATACTTTGTGGGTCTTGAATACCAATTGGCGGATCGCTCACCAAAGCCTTGCCTCCGCTAGGTTTAATGAGTTGGTCCACGGATTGGTATGAGGTGTTTGACTCAAGAGGAATTGGATGACCTCTTAAAAGCAGTCTTAAAACACGTCAAACACCAAAACATCTTACGTAAATATCTTTTCAAAAACAAAATAAAAAAAAAAAAAAAAATAATAAAAAATATAAAATACGATAAAACAACAAAAATATTCTCCTTATCTATCTTTCTTTCAACATGGCAAGTACATTTCTTCCGTCAACACTTTAATCTTTCAAAATTCAATATTTTTCCGATCAAGTGTTGAGGGGGAGAAAATAATCTCTTAACTGTTTCAAAACATCTGTGTACTTGCATGTTATCATATCTCGGTTGATTTTGTTACAAATGGTGGTACATTTTCTGGTTCAAAGACACTCCTCGGACTTAAATTAATAACCTTTCATTATTTTTCTCAAGTCGAGGGGGTGTTGTCATGTTTCTTTCTAAAAACTTTGTTTGGTAACCAAAATGGAAGTTAAAAGGCTTTGTTTGAAAAAGGAAAAGGTGGAGGGACCAAAAGCGTCAAAAGGTTAAACTCCTTTTAATAAAACACCCTCCACCTACTTTCACTTCTCATTTATTGCAAAAACCTAAAACCATCCTACGCTTAAAATTCACTCAAGAAATCCGTGTTTGAGATCATCATTTTGTAAGTGAATTAATGTTTTAACATGTTTTTGAACATTGGTTTTGTTTTCAAATGAATCCAACGGTCAAAACTCTTGATATGGGTGATTTTGTGTTCTTCGCTTACGCGTAAGAACACATGATCAAAGTTGTGTGTTTTGAGTAAAGGATAGTGCCAAAATGTTATTATTACATCAATGAATACATTTTCATCGTTTAAACACACCCGAAACACGAATTGATTGATTTTCAAAAATTAGGGTTTATCGTTAAATTGGGTGTTTTCAAATAAGAACGTTTTGGTGATAAAGATTGTTGTATGAGGTTGCTTTCAAGTTGAATTGAGCATATATAAACCCGAAATCACCCGAAACACTATGGAATCATTAATTGAAAATTAGGGTTCTAGTTCATACAATTGGGTATTTTTGATTCATGGCTTATTTGATGTTAAAACTTGGATAAACATACTCTACACACTTCTTTGTCCTCCCGAAACACTTTAGTGCAAATCCTATGGCTAAAATTTTTATCGTAAACTTTGAACTATTAGGGTTTAGACTACGCGTAAGAGTTTCTACGCGTGAATCGACAAAGCGTCCAATAGTGTTTTGATCGTCATTAAATGAATGTTATGTGTTAAACATTGATGATATGATGCTTTGTTTCGGGCTTTCTACACTTAATATTCAGAATCAAGGTTGTTGTTACTCACGCATAAGGATCTACGCGTAGCTTGTTATAAGATTTGTCTTCTGGCGTAGCTTCTACGCATAAGGTTCTACATATGGGACTACGGCGTATCACTGTGAAGGATATGCGTGCGATGACCTCTCGCGCATAAGGTCAACTCTTACGAGTAGCCTTACGCGTAAGGTTAATATATGCCTACGCATAAGCTCTACGCATAAGGTGCCCTTTTCCTCGCGTAACACTTCTTACAGCGTAAGTTAGGATCCTACTGGCGTAAGTTTACGCCTCGCATATATCATTCACGTCTCACGCATAACTTTACCAATCCTACGCATAAGCCGAGATCATACCTTCGTTATGAATTGTTACGTGTACAAACTTGTAAATAAACTAATCATATCATCACGAATCCAAAATGTCACTAATAAACTTAAATCGTTTGATATGTTGTGAACAATAAGTGATAAAATAAACTTTAAAACTTAAAGTTAACTAACTCACGAAACATTTCACGACATCATTGAACTATTGAACATACAAGTGACTTAGGACTCGTAACAATCATTATCACTGTACATTCAATAACTAGACAATAAGACCATACGTTGACTAACATTATGTCTTTCGATATGTTGGTTCTTTTGGCTAATGTTATTTCGAGATCACGACATGGTGAACAAATGAATGTGGATGCATCAAGTTCTCTCCATTGCGATATCTATCCTCATGGCTATCCAATGAAGATAGGAAAGAATAATCTCCGTGTAGACTTTGACACCCTCACTTGCTCGAATCTTCGTGTTTAATTGCTATTGACATTACGAGGACTCATCCGTATCGAACATGCTTACTCACTCTGCAAGCTGTTCACGAGATCTACATCCAACAGTTACGGAACACTATGGAAAGGGTCAAAGACGGGCTTTGTGACGGTGACTACGAATCACAAACAAGTCACCATTACACTGCGAGACTTAAGAACATTCTCCTAATTCGATGTCGATCCAACCAAACTATATGCCACTTTGTTGAAGAGCTCACTCTCCAATTCTTAATCGATATCGGTTATGGCGAGGCTAAAGGAGTAATCACCAAGCATTCTCACGTAGAGCTTAAGAGTATTCCTCAACCTAGAGAACTCTCTACATGATCATCACCAAGTCATTTACGGTCGTGACGGTGACTATGAGCACCCTAAGCTCATGGAGCGCAAATATTACGGGCATTGGTCAGCTTGAAACACATCGCTATCGAAGCTCGATTTGGGATGACATGATGTCATTTCTCAACAAACTTGGCTCAAAGATTCCCTACATCGGATATACTAAATTGTTGATCCGAGAGAGCACTTGGACTTCATCACGATATTCCCAAGAGGCTCAATGACCCCGACAATCACGATATGTTGACGGAACCTATTCTATCTGTCGAGAATCAAGGAAGCGTCTACAAAGAAACAAGGTCTTTGTCTTTGCCAGATTTCCTTCTAGCGAAGATGTCGAAGCTCGAAGCGTACAAAAGGTATCCGAAGCGGTCGAGACAAGGCAAAGTTGGTCATCTCGACGAAAAATCTTTGGAACACTGTAAGGAGAACCGAGAAAAGGAAGTCTTGGAAGTGTCACAAGTTCGAGATAGTCGGAGGAATGTTCCAAAGAAGAAACCTATTCAAAAGAAACCTACCCCTAAGAAAAAGTTCCTTCTCGGAAGCCACTCCGATCCTTTCACGAACCGCAAAGGCGGCTCGGGGCGAGGACTCGATGCTCTTGACACGAGATGAAGAGATCACATACTGCGAAGCGCAAGGATGAAAATCCTCGGTACCAAAACCTCCAAGTCCTCAAACTAATAAAGGAAAGGAAGACTCACACTTGTGTCACATGATGAAAGCTACGAAGATGAAGAAGAGCAGCTGGATCAATCATACGGGAAGAAGTTTCACAACGTCGAGACACCTTCAAAAGGCGAAGAATTTGCTAAAGATCAAATGGGTGGCCCGGAGGATCAAGTGGTCTTGCCCCTCCTCTCCGGATCTGATGCGGTTAATCGACCCGATAAGGGATCGGTGCCACCACTCTTGTGCAACAACAAAAGCACATAGAGGATACTATTGTGTATGATTTTGAGAAGCTGGGCGAGAAAGAAAAGTCTAGAGATGGCGAGGATGATTATACAAAGTTTCTTCTAGGCAGTCCAACACACTCAAAGGAGAAAACCTCGAAACTCCTAAGGACATGAAGTCTCCTCATGTCTCCTCATCATCAGACTCTTCATCTCACTCATCACCACCACCATCAACGAAGTCAACGGATCATCATCCAAATCGGTGAAGAAACCACCTAAATCTTGGATTTCTCGGACTCATGAAAAGATTGTGAAAGTTTGTCCAACAAGTCGAGAAAGAAGGACATACTTCTGAAAAGCTGAATTGGTTTCTTGACCAAATTGATACTTAAATGATGAGAAAGACAAGATGGAGAAAGAAAGGAATTTGTTGAAGTTCATGAAGAGTCATCGTAAAGAGGCTGAGCGAAATGATCGAAGGTTACACTAACAAGTACCTTGAGGATATCGTTCCTAAAGTCCAAAAGGCTGGAGAAGGCGACAAGAGATCATACCACAAGTTTCTTCTCGACCCTTGTCCCGGTGTGACTAGAGAAGTATTTTCGGACAACTCACCCTAACATCGTCGCATTGGTTAAACATACAATGGCCAAAGAAGGCGATCTCTACGAATACGGGTTAATCGCTAAACTAGTGATGCAAATGTCAAAGCGATGCGGGCGTTTACCGGATGAAGCTAAATTTTTGAAAATCTACTTGATTTTCAACTCGGATCATCATGCAAGGAGTCACCGATCAACCCAAACGACCAAGAGATGGCGATGATAAGGACAAGGACTACGCACCTAAGCGTCGAAGCGATGCGGTAAATCTACTTGATGCCGCCTCCTCCACCACGGACTTCTTCTCAACAAAGTCTCCTCCACCTCGGTCTTCTCTTGATAAACCTCGGGACGATTCCGAGTTACCACCCCGACTCATAAAGCGGTGATTACTTTGAGTATACGGGTGGTGGCGATGAAGAGGTCCTTGAGCCCGACAACAACCCACCTCACCCAAACAAGTGCGAAACCGGTATCATCATCAAAGCCTTCCAAAAGAAGAAGAAGGCGACTCGGCTGAAGTCGTATCATGGCTAAATGACGATAAAACCGAAGAGTTTGAATGGTTCTCCACACTTGTCAATCAAACTCCTACGATGAAGGTCAAGACTTGGTGAGCGGTTCTACATTGGAGCACGCAAAACTTACGCAAGAAAAGTTCCATGTGAAGAAAATGGCGAAATCGAGTTGAGCGAATCAAGAATGAAGCGTTTCAACTTCTACAAGACGACTCTGAAAGCGCCCTCGGTCGAATATCATCTTGAGAACATCGCTCGAGCTATGTCTAACAACATGGATTGGCTCAATCCGGAAGCAAACATTGACTTCACACAAAGGGACAACCCTCCATACTACACCATTGGACCAAACCCCTACCGACCATTGGCGGTGACGAACCACGGATTCCTTCCGATACTTCTTTTGAGAGACGGATTTTCTCTTACGGTAGCGATGGTTCGCGAAAATCGCTACATCATTGACTCTTCCATTCCGTGACTATTTACTCAAAGCGCATAGCTATCGAGGCGTGCAAATCACTTGTTTTCGACAGCGTGCAAGCATCGACCAAGATGCATTGTATGGGATTCATCATTGGCACGAGCGCAGAAGAATCTACTACTGAGTTGCATGGTTTGAAGTCTCAACATGCGGTGTATAGTTCTAAGGACATCGTGGCCATCAAACACATTGATCTCAAGTCTAAGTGGGACTACACATTCTTGAAGAATATCATAGTCAAGCGACAAGATGAGCAGGACTATGGATTCTCCGAGGTGACTTTGAGAACTTGTCCTCAGCGACATCGAAGACATGTATCTTGCCAAAGTGCGAGGTCGTATGAGACAATTCTCGTGAAGTTCAACGTGAATTTATCAAGTCGGTTCTCATCTTCATTAGGCGCATCGTGATCAAAGAGCGTGTTGAAGATATCCGGATGGTTGTTGAATCTTATCGACGCGTGTCAACCTCACTCCTCCAACGCTTACTCTTCCCGATCTCAACCAGCTATCTCAATATACACTCATCGCAAACCTTTCGGCGTTGTTTACCATAGTGAACTTCAAAGCGCTTAATGGCGTGTAGTGAGCTCCACAAATTCGGGATCATACCTTGAAGGCGGTTAGGGATGGATTGGCGTCTGAGTTGAAGGATATCGCTGAAAGTTGGGTCTCCTAAGCTGGAATTCTCGGAAAGGAGGGATGTGAGATGCATCATCACCATGATTGATGAGCGGTTGTTCGAAAGGATCGATTCGAGACGATTGGAGAGCTATGTTGGTGGTCGACCGGAGAAACATCACCGGCTTTCAGCGCCTGTCGCACTCTGGGAATATCACTTTGCACTTCTGGTACCCCTTAAATTGTTTCCTTCATATAATTTTGGATGTGTGATTATATATGTCAATGGCTTGTGCACACATAACGATGTACAACCCGTAATTGTCAAGAAAGGACCACGTGGTGCGCCTTAGTGCCACAATCCTTATAAAAGGGCGAAAGCTTCTTATTTTGAGTAAAACCTATCAAACCTTTCATTTTTCAAGGTTTTGCTCAAAAGACAAGTACTTCCCATATGATTTTAAAACCTCAACCGTTTATATCACTAGTTGAGGGAGTATTTGATTTAAAACTTTGTTCACAAATTGTTCATAGTGGTCATCTTCCCACAACACTCGAAATGGTCATATTTATTGTCAACCGTTCAAAAATAACATTTTATATGCCATTTTGAGGGAGAAAATTTGTGTGATAAGAAATATGTTGTGCAAAATGCAAATGAATCGTGTACCTCGGACTTAACCAACGAATTGCGGTACTAAACCTGTTTGTAACTCGAAAAGACTTGTCTGGACGGGTAATAATTTCAAGCTAGTTCGCTAGTAATGTAGCGTGTCTCGCAAAGGACTTGTCCAAGTAGAAAGTACCATTCGAGAAACTCTTGATAGACATGAACTCGGCGGGTATGACAACCTTTCGAGGTTTGTCTACACCTTCAAGGTAGTTATTAGAGCTAGTTGTCACCTAAAAGGCGACAATGTATCTCTTTAACTATTCAACGTAACCGTGTCTCGCGGAGATTGTCTATCTTGATGGATCAATTCAAAAGTCGCGCTCTTTCCTCACTTGTGCATTTAACCATTAAAACTATTAAGCACATGTGGAGGGAGTATTTATGCAAAACTTCATCTCTCGCGTGGTTCAAACATGTTTTCATTAACAAACCCTTTGAGAGATATTTTAACATACGATGGTTTTAATGGCAAACATAGGTTAGTCATGGAGTTATAAGGTGACTAAGGTTAGGAATAACCGTCCTATGATCCGCTTGAGCGGAGGGATCTACCCAAGGACACTACCATTAGTTAGTGTTAGAAGTCCTTAGGAATGATTATAAAAGGAGAAAATGAGAATCGGAGAAAGAAGGAGTTGAAGAATAAAAAGAAATGTAAAGTAAAGGGTGAAAAGAAATAGCCCTCAGTTATTCAACTTAGGCGGACAGGGTTCAATTCATATACTCTTGGTTGTCACTTAGTGACACCGGTATTGAAGATTAAAAGTCGTCATGGACCCGATGGCGCATGCACTAAACCTTCTTAGCCACTCAAGTTTCTCTCAGCGAAGCTTGTTTCATTCTCACGGGGAACCCTACGTAAACTATTGGCTTTCTCTTAGAGATCTTTGGTATTGAAGAAGGAGACCCTCTCCTTGTCTCCGCTCGGGAAAACCAAAGCAGCACTATTGAGTCTAGAGCCACGAGATTCATCAAAGATCTCTTAGGAACACTTGACATTTAATCACTTGATGATCAACAAATAAGATTATTAGTGGTTCATATCGAGTCCTTCACGGATCTTAGCAATCATCGAGAACATTTATGAGAGGTTCACATCGTGATCCTCGGTGATTGAATGGAAACTCTGCCGGGGTCAACATCAAATAGCCACGGCGGTCGCCGGTAACTCCCGTGGATTACGCGGGTGTGTCTCAACGGTCTGATCGTGAGGTGATGCTTGGTGTACCTCGGCGACTCATCTGAGCTGTAGATGTACCGGTACATCGCGTTATCTCACTTGTGGGACTCGGTTCGAGAGCGGCCTTTGTAAAATTAGAGTTGTGTTTTCACACTATCTTTGTTAACACTCTCAAAGTTCAAACTTGTAAGTGCGGAAACCGCTTATTACTAACCGTTTGAAATGTTTTCTTCTTATGGAAGCTCGGGGCGGAATGATCGTCTTGATTCTTCTCATGCTCACGCCAACATCATCACTAATGAAAGTCTATTCGAATGCAACACAACCGATCGAATGATTCTTCATCAATCAAAGAATCTACAAAGTCATAAGACTTAGAGAACTTCATCGATATTGATTTCCAACGTCAAAGGCGTGTGAGCATGTTGAAGAATGGCGTGGAACCTTTGGAGCGTGAAAGTAGACACGAAGCGACTGATGCGAGATAACAACATACTATCACTTTCACCACAAAGAACAATGATCAAAGAACAAAGTTAATGATGACGTTGAAGCATAAGCTGTTCAAAGATAACTATCTCTCTACATTGGGAGATTGTTCGAATCAAGGCAATTCCTCTCACAAGAAAGAAGAATGTCGAAGGCGTCGAGCTACTATTACATCAACGCCTTCACCGTTTACATTCATATATACTTGAGGGAGATTGTTGGAATCACTCTAAGCAGATATTTCAAGTATTTATATTTCATATGTAATAGGTAGCTTTATTATGGCCTTTATGTTTGTTTAAGGTCAAGCTTATGTAGAAGGCCCATAAGCTTAGGCCCAAGCCCAATAAGTAATAAATAGGGAAGGAGAGGGTGTTGATCTTGTTCCTAGCTCCTTGCCTATAATAAACTAATGTAATAACCCTCACGATAGGGTTTGAGGGTTGGTTGTTCAAGTTTTCTTAAAAATGTCATGGTTCATCATGGTTTAGTATGTATGGATTAACCATTAAATAAATATTGTATCATGGTGTGTGTGTGAATGCAATGGTATATGCTTGTTCATCCGCCTTCATCTCTTCTCTTATAACTTGTAAGTTTGTAAAACTAGTGACCTAACAATCTTCAATAATAATCTTTGAGAAGTCCTTCTAGGGGCGATATCACGAATTAAATTGAGCTTTCCAAAATTCATCATACCTCCTCTTAAGCTTTGTTGTTTCATCCTCATTGGCATCCATATCTGCAGCTGTATCAACAACATCAACATTTGCAGTTGTATCAACAACATCAACATTTGCAGCTGCATCAACAAGATTGGCATCCATATTGGCATCAACTTTTGCAGCAGTATCAACAACATCAACATTTGCTTGATCAATATTGGCATCCATATCTTCTGTATTTGCTTGATCAAGTTGTACATCAACCAAAGTATCATCATCAAAAGCACGTACATCATTAGACTGGTTATTTGACCTTGTATCAATTGCTTCCTCAAGTTGTACATCAACCAAATCATCATCATCAAAGAGTCTCAGATTGGGCGTTACGTATAGGGCAAATGACAAAAAATGCATCGAACTTGACACTTTATGTGATTGCGTATAGTTAACTATTTTTTCTTATTGTATGTCTCGAACTTTCAAATTTCGATCATTGTGTGTATTTTGTGACTATTACGCCATAATATGACCATTTTACCCTTCGAAATTTGAAAAAGTTAAGGGTAAAATGGTCACAAAATACACACAATAATCGAATTTTGAAAGTTCGGTACACGCAATAATAAAAAAAATAGTTGGCTACACACAATCATAAAAAGTGTCAAGTTCGATGCATTTTTTTGTTATTTCCCCTTCTATATAATGGTTCTCTTAGTTAGAATATAAATCAATTAAATCATAGTAACAAAAAAAATAAACATCTAAATGAAACTTACCCTGTATAATATACAATGAGAGAGATGCTGAGAGTGATGATAAACCTGACCTCACACGTTGTCAATAATCCTACCCCTTCACGCAGGGATTTATACAGTGACCATATCTTACCATTAGGGGTGTCAGTAGGGTCGGGTTGACCCAACCCGAACTCGATAAGGCCTTATCTGGTCGGGTCAAATCGGGTCAAAAATCTTGTCGGGTTGTTTTGACCCGAACCCGATAACCCGATAGTGTTATCGAGTCGGGTTAGGGTTAAAAAAATAATGTTATCGGGTTATCGGGTCAACCCGATTAGACCCGATAATCAATTTTCGTTTTTTTATTTAATGGTTTTTATAGGTGAACATTCAAAAAGAAATCACGTCAAAGCTGAGGTTTTCTTAAATATATAACAATATTACGATAGTTTAAATGAAATAGATTTCTGATTTATAACTATAGATTTTAAAATGTTAGTTTGTTCATCGATCTTGAGGTTCCATGAAAGTCGTTTGTATATGTACTCCGTATATGAGAGTGAGATAACAATTGATTTGATGTGATTTAAAGATAATGAGTAGCATATTAATATTATACAACCATATGTGGACATACTCATATGTTGACTATATCGACCTTGTCATAAGTCTTATTTATGCCGTGAGAAGCAAGATCATAACGTGTATAAATATAGCTCGGTTCAATTCATTCTTCATCCCCTTCAAGCCTTCACTTTAGAGCTTTCTTTCCTTTTCTCGAGTTCTTGTAGATTAATGCTTTCTTTCTTTCCTTCAAGCCTTCACTTTACAAGTCTGCTGCTGTGATTGATGTTTTAACCCGACAACCCGACCCGACTTAACCCGACCCGATAACACCCGAACCCGATAACCCGATTACTTATCGAATTCGGGTTCAGTGACTTTAAAAAATCATAACCTGACTCAACCCGACCCGACAAACCCGATAACCCCGATAACCCGACCCGATAACACCCCTACTTACCATCTATCCTAAATCCTAAACCGAAATAATGAAACAAACAATTAAATTTTGGATAGAGCCTAAACCCTTCTATAAACCCTCAAACCAAACTGACCCTTAATGATGAAAGCGAGCTTGGATTAGAATCCCCATTTTAACAACATGAGAGTGACTTTTATCTAACACATGTAATCTTTAGGCTACCCACAATCGTGACCTGGGTCATCGGCTGTCACATCAGCTCTCTCTCTACGGTGAACAAACACGACCAAGTTTTTTTTTTTTTAATTCAAGTATTTAAAAAAAAAAAAAAAAAAAAAAAAACTTAGTTAATAATACAAATATTACATAAATCAATACAAACTAAAATAAACTAAGATACGAAATACATAAATCATAAATCTTAATCTGAATGCGCCCCGCATGCAGAATCATACGGAGGAGACCGATAACCAGCAAATTCCTCGACGTAAGCCAAACGTTGTTCTTCCGCCTTCCTAGCTTCCTCGTCTAGCAGAGGTTGCTCAACAAATCTAGGTCTAGCAAACGAACTTGATGCACCTACACCGTCGGTTTTGTTCTCCCGATAGCTCCAATTGATTTTGGTGCTGATGTTGTTCTGTATATGTTGAACACACCCTCACAACGTGTCAGCAATGTCGCCGTCTTTGCGGGTTTCATCCATAAAAAATTTGTCGATCACAGCTTTTCTTTCAGGCGAAATGTCGTTGCAAATCGCGTATTTTTCTCTCAAACGTTGCTTCTCTGCCTTTGCGAGATCAAACTGCTTGATAACGTCAATAATAGCGTTTTGTCGAGCCGCATCGTCTTCTTCGCATTGTTTATTAACGTACATTTGCATTTGTTCGACGGAATGGGGGAGACGACAAACCATAATAATTTTGTGTTGAGAAGTAGTTTGAAGTTGGAAGTGAATATGGATAAGAAGTAGTTTGAGGTTGAATTGTGTGTTTAGAAGTGTGTTTGCGGTTGTAATTTATAGAATGTAAAGTGGTAAAGTTTTTTTTTTTTTTTTTTTTTTAAATATTTTTTAAAATGAAGCGGTAAATTTTTGAAAATGTGTGTAAGAAATCGGTTGAAAAACAACCGACTTTTCGTTTTGTTGCCTCGACCTTATCCTCACGATCATGAACGACCGACTTTAATGTTGGTCGAGTATCATAACCGACCGACTTTTTTCAGTCCACTGTGACGAGCCTTACTTATTCGAGTGAGAAAAACAAAATGCCGGGTAAATTTTATTGTGAATTCAAACTATACTTAAATAACTGAAATTTTAAATTGTAAAAGATATGCGTAGCCCCCAAGTTTGTCACACACGGTTAGCAAGCACGAGTTGTCACTTTTCACAGATTTATCTTAATTCCAAAGATACCCTCACTTTCATATCATATTTTCACTTTTAGAATTTTGAGTGAAAATAAACCTCAAACAAATTGTTTCTATAAACATAAGACATGTTTTGGTATCTTTACTAAGAGGCGTCTAGGCGTTTTGAAGCACTAAATAATAACGGTTAATGTAATGTATAAAATGTTTTGCTTGAAAACAAGTAACTAATATTCTTACTTCCATCAAACCCTCCAAATTAAAAGCGTTATTTCAATAGCGATTTCTGAGCAATTAGTGAATCCACTTACTAATTATAAAATATACAACTATGTTATCAAACGCATTATCAAAACAAGCAGTTATTGTTTAATGCTATCGCTAAATCTTCTTTTTGCTATCGCTATCTTCGCCACACATACCTATTTTTGTTCTAAAAGTTTATAAATTATATGGAGTGTGAGCATAACGATCTCATATATTGACTAGAATTTATAAATCTTAAAACAATATTGGTTGTGTTAGCGACTTAGGAACATATGATATCTCGTTAGTCGAAACAAATTAAGTGTCTTATCAAAGAGCACGTAACCACATACACCACATCATTCGTACAAATAAACAAGTTTATAATATCGTAAGTCTGCAAACTTGGTCATTTTCTAGCAATATTCTTGAATAACCGAATTTTAACAAGCTCTCAAACAAAGGTTTGTGTAAAATTGGTGCTTATCACAACTTTACACATTATAAACGTACACCCAAGATAGTATTTCATTAAAATCATAATGTGACAATATACATAATTTATTTCTCATTTCTTATAACATGATATTTGTGAGGTAAAAACTGTAAAAAGCTGAATTGTACTAGTACTATTTATATTGTATTGTGAAAATTCTTGATCGCTTAAAATGAAAGTCACAGTGTCTGCACTTACCCATCTTTCTTCTCATTATCAAAAATACCCATACATGTCGGTTATATATTTTCGCTATATACGACGTATGCGTGTATGTACAAATCATTATTGCAAATAAATGTGTAGCATCTCGTGTACCAAATGAGATAGATACACGACATGAATCATTCTTGCAAATAAAGTGTAGCATCTCGTGTACAATGCAAATAAAGTGTAGCATGTAGTGTAAAAATGAGATAGATACTGTGACATGGTTTTGTTTTCATTTGGGTACATTCAATAAAATACTGCGACGTGTTTTAATAATTGAACAAAGTTTTGGGTCTAATGCAATAAAATACACGACATGGGGTTGTACACGAGATGTATCTATCTCATTTTTATTTTTCACTTCATTCTATTGTATGAATCTTTTCAAATGGTAATGATATATGTCTTTCGAATATTCTCTTATTGTTTACAACCAAAGTCATGGTTCCACACTTCCACAGTTTAACCAAATTATTGGATTTATAAGCTCTCTTTTAGATATATGGTGTAGATAGTGTGTCAAAGAGTTTCATTTAAAATCAAATTCAAATGGGTAAACGAACGAGGTTTTCTTTGTTTAGGTTATCCGAAAAGGACGAACTTTTTAACTCGGATGACGCGCGCTTCATTGAATTAATATCGAACATTTCGACCCTTTTTAGCCACCTCCAAATATCACACCTAACGAAGTTTGAACTATTTACCCTTTTCAAATGTCAAGTACCTTACCAGACTAGGCCATTCGATGGTGGTTTTAAAATCAAGTTCAAGTTCTTGAGAATTCTTATGTTAAAAACATTTCCACAATGTTTTGTAATGGATCATTGTTATTTTTGTGCATATCTGTGCAACTATTTCAAAATTTTCAAATGGTCTAGTTATTAATAGACCAAAACTAATTTTTTTTCTAAACCTTAGTCGAGCTCATTAACCTTGTTAGCTTGGCTTGTGATGCTGTCAAATCAAGCTTTAGTGCTTTACTAGTTTTGATATACATTTTAAGGTCTAAACCAACCAAATCGAATCATGTATATTCATAGTCAAACAAAACCATGTCAGTGTATCTATCTCATTTTTTACACGACATGCTACACTTTATTTGCATTGTACACGAGATGCTACACTTTATTTGCAAGAATGATTCATGTCGTGTATCTATCTCATTTGGTACACGAGATCTTCACATTTATTTGCAACAATGATTTGTGGCCATACTGCGTACATGTCGTGTATATAGCGAAAATATATCCCGACGTGTATGGGTATTTTGATATTGAGAAGAAAGATGGGTAAGTCTGAGACAGCGATCTTTCGTTTTAGGCGATCTGATAATTTTCACTATTGTATTTGTATTTGTGGTAGGAGCACTATTACAGCTGTAAAAAGCAGATATGTGTGTTATATGGGTTGTGTTAGTGGTTGTGCAAGTGTGTATTTTGTATATGGAGCATGAAGTAGCCTTGCAGCAAAAGTAGTGGTGGTACGAATACAACGCAAGACGTCACTATTTTCATGTGCTTTGATATTTTGTCGGTTCACATGTTGTAGGCAATCCTTTTCGGACCCGGTATTATTTCAATTTTAATGGGGCTCCCTTCATAACACATAAATATCACTATAGCACTAGTAGTGATTACAACAAATACTTTTTATGTGTAGCTAGTTATATTATAATTACTTAACACGTAATATACCTTAAATAAACACAACCTTATCCATTATCTAATTTATTTTGAATATTTCATATAAGACAATAAATTATTCAAGAAGCCAATCACAATCCATTTTGGATAATGGAGAGACCATGCAAAATAGAGCAGCACAAGCACAACGTACAACTAAAAATGCTTTCATCCTTTTTTTTATGCTTTGGAGAATTACAAAGATCGTATCAATAAATTAAAAGCTCAACTAGCTAGAGAATTCGAGATGAAAGTATTAGAATAGGTTAAGTCCCCATGCCGATTTCATTAGCATTCCCCTGTATCAATAACAATACAAAGCGAGAGCGAGGTTCGAGTTTATGTGTAACATGTATATAAGGATAGCATAGGCACCCAAAAACACGCAAGTTGTCGTAAGTGGGTGATTTGTGGTAAAGTTTGGTAAATGGTATTTCATTTTGTATAGCGGTTGATGGAAGGATATTCAAAATATAAGCAGCCATGTTAAGAGCCTCTACCCAATAAGAGGGTGGCATGTGTGCTTGAAAAAGCAAAGTGCGAATAAGATTGTTAATGGTACGCAACATACTTTCCGATTTGCCATTTTGTTGTGACGTGTGGGGGCAAGAAAAACGAAATTGAATGCCATTTTTGCGAAAAAGGTCATGGAATCGGGAATTGTCGTACTCACCCCCATGATCACATTGTAAAGCCTTTATATCTACACCAAATTGTTTATTTACATAAGCACGAAACAGAACAAAATAATCATACAAGTCAGATTTTTTATGCAATGGATAAACCCAAACATAATACGAAAAATGATCCAAAAAAAATAGCATAATATTTAATACCACTCTCACTCGGAATAGGGGATGTCAATACATCCGAGTGAACGATATCAAAAATAGAATCAACATTTGACTCTGAAGCATAAAATGGAAGCTTTATTTGTTTACCTAACTGACGCGCATGACACAAAGTGGACAACTTTGACTTATTGCAAGAAATAAAATTACTAGACTCCAAACGTCAAAGCACGTCTGCACCGGGATGCCGTCTGTTCCACGTAGTATGACTGAACGAAAGCAAAGCAAAAGGAGAATGCGTAGATGAGGGTTGCGTGGCGGGTAAAGATCACCCGCGCTATCACGCCTGGAAGAATTCTACCCGTATGGTAATCCTTAACAGAAAAACCATATGCGTCAAATTCAACAGATACGTCATTATCACGCGTAAATTTTCTAACATAAATCAAAGTTTTAATTATGTGGGGTGTGACAAGTATATGATTAAGTTGAAGTGGTTTATGAGAAGTGTACAGTAAGCTATGTTCAGTATGCGTAACAAGTATAGATGCGCCATTACCAATGATCTGTGCAAAACCGTCAAGTCTAATCACACAAACTGGCCACTTGTGAATGACCAGCCGTAACAGGCTTAAAACAGTTCAGACACAAATACAATGAAGATCAGAGAATACAATGAATTCCCGGGTCGTTATGTCCCACGGAGACTCAATGGTGTGTAAACACTTGATCAGACGGTAGAATGATCACTAATGATAGTGATCAGAAAGGATTTGAATGGATAATTACACTACTGAAAAAGTTTATAAATTAAAGCGACTTAAATACAAATTAAGAAAATTAAAAAGATAAACTATATTAAATAAACGCTATCACTATTTTTACAATGATGTTTTTGTGATTTATAAAATAAAATAACTTAAATAAACTATATTAACAAAAACGTAAACTCAAATTATCTAAAAACGTTACTTAAAACTAAAGCAGGCGTTATGTACGAAAATTCTGTTTGGGCGCAAGACAAAGCGTAAAATTTATGAAATAAAAGTCCTACAAGTGTAAAACAATTTTATTACATACTATATGATAAAAGAAAATTTTAGGAAAAAGCCGAGTATTTTTTCGACTCTTAAATTATTTATTATGATTTAAAAACTAAATTTAACTAAATTAATTATTAAAAATACTAAACGTTTTAGAAAAATATGAAAATTCACAAAACTACTTTAACTTATGCTTGATCTAAGAAAATAAAAACTAGATGGTTGTTATGTGAAATAAGCTCAAAATAAGCTAAAGAAGTGCTTAAAGCAAAACCGACTAAATACCCTTATATATTAACTGTTGCAAAATAAAACCAAGACAAGTCCCAAAGGCGAGTTGGTTGTGCAGGTGTGTCTTTGAAGCGTGGTGGGTGTGCAGGAGGTCCCGAGTTCGAATCTCGGTGACCCCTTTTGCCTTTTTTTTATTTTTTTTTTTCGATTTTTCTTTTACAAACTTGTTAAACACAAGAAAATAAGCACTTTCTATAACTAGAACTTTTTATGAAAATGACTAATAAGCTCAAAATAAGCTGAAGATTTCAACAGTTGTGCAAAAAAAATGAAATAAGCATAAGTTTTTAAGCTAAGTTACTAATAAGCTTCTAAATAAGCAAGAGCTAACTAAGAACAAACTAGATAAATGATTACAAGCTAGAATAACAACTGAATAAGCAATATATCTTGAAAATAAGCACAAAATAAGCCAAAACAAGCACTTTGTTGGCACAAGACACTTTTCGAGAAAAGGTAGTCAAAGAAGCTATGAATTAAGCACTCTATAAGTCGATTAAGATTAAACTAGTATTTTTCTAATTTATTTTAGCAGCTAAATATTAATTTCCCAAAAGCATTTAAGCTAAATCTTAATAATGAGCACACAATAAAATTCCAAAGTTTATTCAAAAGCGGGTATTTAGAAATTTTGACTTTTTATTACACTAGCACTTTGACTTTTATGAACTTATGGCGATTCTATGGACTTAATATGTTATAATAAGCTATATTAAGATGATTTTAAACTAAAGTACTAAGTTTTAAGCTACTATGGTGAGATTTGCAATTTAAAATCTTAACGATTAACACTCAAGTTGAGATTAAGACTAATTTTGACTTTTACAAAACAAGCACTAGTTTTTATGGTGAAATGAATTATATTATCCTAATGTAATATGTATCAACCAAGAACAAGGCTACAAACAACCTTAAATATAGTGATAAAACAAATCCAAACACCCCTTAAGTGGTGATATGATAGTGAAAATGGGCAAGCTCTTGATTCAATTTTAAGATTTTGATCAAACTAAGTTACTAGACCTAAAACAACTTAAGAAAACAAGTTAGAACTACTCATGATCACGGATACTAGTACCAATGACTGCAATTTTGACTTGAAATTGGAAAATGAGAAAATTACTTACAACCGTCCAACGGTGTTGTAAGCTAAACCAAACCCATAACTACTCTATGCTACTCTAATCCAACCCATATCCACCTCTGCATCATCCGCATCATCACAAATCCATTCTTGGCGGTTTGACTTTCGTTGACCATGAGACAATTTTACTTGAAAATGAAATATAAGTTTGCAAAAGCTATGATAAGCTTAAATAAGCTTATTTAAGCTAACACAAAGCTACTTGGAAGCTTTAATACAAAAATTTGAAAATAGCTTTTCAACGATTAACTAAAACTTGGAACTTAAACCAAACTTGAAATTGATTCTCAAAAGTACAATACAATGATATTTAAACTTAAAGATGATACAAATAAGCTGAAAACTACAACATTTAGGCTAAAACTAGAACATTAATTTAAAAGCGACATTTAAGAAAAATTAAAACTAACTAACTACTCTCAAGCCTTCCTCTAGCTCTTTTATACCTCCAACACCTTCTCCATGTCTTTAGCTTTTCCCACCTTTATTTCAGACCCTTGGATGATTTTAAGTGAATCTTGGCCATTGAGCATTTTTGGCGGGAAAAAGGATATATTGGCAGTTGAGGTTGAGTAAAGGAGTAGGAGGTGCATTAATTGAAGTTTGGAGTTGTGTGGAGGTGGGGGGACAAGGGTGGTGATATGGTGAGGAGGGGGATGGGAGGAAGAGTGATTTCAGGGATTGGTTGGGGAGAAGAAGAAAATGGCGCGGGGTGTGTTTATTTGACCATGGGATGGGTTGGTTGACCGGGTTGGGATAATAGACCGGGTTGTGTTTGTTTGGGCTTTGGATTGGGCTTAGGGTATTAATAACTAGGGTCCGTTTGGTTGTAGTAATAACACAAGGACCATTCATGTAATTTCCCAAACTTGAGGTGATTTTGCATTTTCCCAATTAGCTTCAAGGACCAATTATGATGTAATTCAAAGTTCACAAACCATTTTTCATTTTCAAATTTCAAAATTTCCGAGGGACCTATTTTGCCATTTTGGATTTTCGGGGACTAAACATGTAATTTTGGAAAACTTGCAACCCAAGTGTAATATTTTGTGAAATTGACTTTCAAAACCTTGGGTTGGCTTTTCCTTTCAAAATAAATGCATAGGGACTAATTTTGACAAGTTTTGAAACTTGGGGACTAAAGCGCCAATTTTGCAAATTTGATCGTTTTTATCGATTTTGATCTTTTGCATTTAAAACACATAAAACACTGATTTGTGATATTTTCATCATTTTGATGCATTTTGAGTGTTTCGGATGATTTTGCGGTTTAGATTGTACAAAAATGATGAGTATTTAGACACTCATCAACCAACATACACAGATGGATAAATGCAAGAATTACCAACAGTAGTGAGTATACCTGTGTTGTCAGCCAAGTGGAAGGATGCACCAGTATCCATGTTCCAAGCAGGATCCGGGAGAGTCATCGTCTGAAACGCTTGAGGAAGCGTAGGAGCCTCAGTCTGAAGAGAACTAGGAACCATATAAGCATAATTACCGAAAATCGGACCTCCCTGTGTTACAAAATTGCTACCAAAACTGGGCTGAGCATGTGTGACACACGGTAATTTTTCACTTATTATTAAATAATAATTGGTAATCTATTATTACTAAGCATGTTCATTAAGCATACATAAGCTTGCCCGATCATTTGAGTGGATAACTCGCACCCTGTAGCTTGTTGCATTACTTTTGCATTCATCGCATAATTTGAATATTGTGTTATTTTAGCCCTGAAATCCCCTTATGATTAAAGTTGTAAGACGAGAGGGTACCTCGTTTTCCACTGTGACCGACACCGCACGCGTACCAACACTATGATAAGGGCAAAATAAACATACGGTAAATCCCCGGAATAGAAAACATTACCAATATAATACCATTTCAGAAACGTATTCATAAGGCGTTTCAATATAAAAAGTATCAAACTATAATACTTCAGTCACGGTATAATGTCGCGAGACATAAAATACATACTACAAATTTTAGTTTACTTACAACACTCAATAATTAAAACTTACCTCATAAATTAAAATTATACAAATTAATTAAGAAAATAAATAAACGTCTTATCCATCTACTTTGGTTTAACCCCCCCCCCCCCTCTATTTTTTTATCGTTTTCTGCCTTTCTCCTGTTCCCCACGTTTCTCTCACAAAGGATAACAACAAATTCTCTCCTACCCAAAAAGTCTCTACCTCTACCTTCTACTGCTACCTCACGCCTAGGTCAACTCACCAAAAAGGAAGGGTTGATAAAAATGGATCCTGAGAAAGCCTCTTTCATCTCCACTTTCTTGTACAAGGTAATTAGGTGTTTGTTTTTGTTGGGTCTTCGCCAACACCCACGCCGCCCCAGTTTCAATCAAGAATCAGAGTGTCCAAGAGATGGCTATAGGAGCATCATATGTCGTTTGCTCCTTCCTATCCTTCCAATAAGGAGCCGCCTGGTGTGAGGATAGGTGTAAGAGAGAAGAAGGTCTTAGCTTAATATGGTATTACACCATGTCCCAAGATGAAAAGTGAGGTCAAAGACCCTCTACAAGGCTTTCTATTTCACTGATTCGAGCCATGAGAGTCCCTCTCATCCACCATTTACATTCCACTCTCAAAACTCTTCATTTTAGTTGTGGCGATAAGCATCAGTTTACATTTAGGTTCGAGCCAAGAAAGGTTGGATTTGGGTTTAGTTTTGATCTCGAGTTAGCATTCATCCTCGTCAGTTTCATCTCCCTTTGATAAGGTTTACTATTTTTGCTCTTCTTGTAAATTTAGTAATGTTATGAATCTTAAAAGTGAGATGTTAAATTTTGATAATATGTATTGATTCATGCTTGAGAATTTCGGTTAATTAAGTTGTCATCATCTTTGGTGTGTTAAGCTTGTTGTTTGGTTAATCGATGAGACCCGTTAGATATCTTGGTTACACCAATCGACACCCGTGTCGTGATACGTTCTGTCGACATAATCATATGTCACAGTTGTTAAATCTTATGGCCACAATATGTTGGATTTTCATACTTGTAATGATGAACAAGCGAATGATAAGTACTAAAAAACTTGCTATTGATTTTTATTTTGACTTGTGATGATCCGAATTTACAATTACTTGACCACATATATACAAAGCGAATCGACACCTATGAGCGACATAGTGCTTCAACCGTTTCTAATCGACTTTCTAATATGTCGTTTGGTATAAGCGACATCACCATAATGGGTTTCTTAATTTACATAATGACACCCTAAACTTACATTAAATACATACTATACTTTCTAATATGACCCATTTAACCCCAAGTTTAGGTTAACAATCAACACTCCCCTTAAACAAAACTTTGGTTTAAGGTAAGTCTCCGTCTTGCTCTTCACAACAATATCGGTTCTTAGTCCTGCGAGATGAGAAACGCTTCTTGCTCTTTGTCTTTCCATTAGTGCATTCTTTTGCAATGTGACCTATTTCACCACATCAAAGCATCAATACTTCTTCTTGTCTTGATCTTCATGCAGTGCCTTTTCCATGTCCTTGATCACCACGTCTTCTTCCATTATGCGGTTTCGGTTTGTTTGAACTTGCTATTAGTAGTTTGCTCGGATCGTTCTCTTACGGTTCGGCATCTTTAATTCATTCTTCAAATGTTGTTATTCTTTCAATGGCTTCTTGAATGGCATGGTATCTATTTTCGAGTATTGTTCAATGGTAGCTAAAATCGGTAAAACTTCTTGGGACCGAGTTGAGTAACTTTCTCACAATTAACTTATCCTCGAGGTAGTGCCAAGGCTTGCAAATTTGGCTTTTATCTTGACTTTCACGAGAAGTCTTTCACTTTTCGTTTTCTTTCATCTTCAAAGTTTCTAACTCACTTTTAGCGTTTGTAGCCGTGCTTTACGGACTAGGCGCACGCAGGTATCGTACTTTCACTTGAATCCCATACTTCGCTGCGGTGTCATATTGTGCAACTTGCATCAAGATATCCTGTGGTAGTGTCACGTAATATCATGGCTTTCGTTGTATGCATCTTCTTTTCATCTGTTGCACTACTTCCTTCTTTCGGGTTGATCGTCTCCCAAAGCCCATACGCTTTTAATATTGTTTCCATCAATACTGCCCATGTTGTGTAGTTGGAATCCGTCAACTATACGCATTTAAGTGCTATACTGCTTCCTTCTTTTTCGTTCGTCATGCTTTCTTCCTTTCTTTCTTCTTTCTTGCTTTGACGTGCTTTCGCCTTTCTTGCCTTCTTTCTTCATATCTTTCTTTCTTTACGTGCGTGCTTACATCGTATCTTTTTAGATTCAGCGTGCTTACTTACGCTTTCTTTCTTGTAAGCGTGCTTACTTACGTTTACTTTGTTACTCGCGTTTACTTACAGCGTTCTTTAAACAAGCGTGCTTACCACGCCTCGTTCTTATAAGCGTGCTACTTACGCTTATTCGGCGTGCTTACTTACGCGTTTAATGTTTTCAAAACAATCTTCCCTTGAATACCCCCACTCCGTTTGGCACTCAAATATTAATACAAAACTAATACTCCTATGTAAATCAGAGAAAAAATTGTACCCAGTTTCTTTGTTTATGTGGTTCAAAGTCCACAAAATACAAAAGGTTATATCTGCTTTTGTTTTATTCGAAATTCCCAACAGATAATATGGGTCCTTCTCTTTCCTTGCAATAAAAAACACCCACCTTTACCCTTTTATTTTTTACTTTTGAAAAAAACAAAATACACTACCCCACTCTTAAATATAAACTATAAAAATTAATTAAGAATAAAACTTATATACGGAGTATAAAAGGATACGAAAAGTTTGATATAAAAAAACTTACGGGGTGTGTTTTTTTTGCTTATTCCCCTTCAATCGATTGCTGGTATGATTAGGGTTCCTCCGATTAGGGTTCTTCTTTCTCCGATCGATGCCTTCTCGATTTGGGTAACCCTGATCGGTGGTTTTAATAACCGGTTGTGTTTGTCTTTCTCCGATCAAACTCGGTTACAACGTTTATGTGTTTGATCTCTTGATGAACAAGTATCCTTCTTCTTCTTGTCTTTCTTACTTGATTGATTCCGGAATCAAATCGCTTTCAATCGATTGTCACTTATGGGTTCTTCCTGGATCGATTAACGTGCTCGATGCCAATTGTTGGATTTTCGGACTTGCAATGGTGAACAAATGAATGATAAGTACTAAAAACTTGCTATTGATTTTATTTTGACTTGTGATGATCCGAATTTACAAATACTTGACCCTATATATACAAGCTGAGCAGAGCACCTATGAGCGACATAATGCTTCAACTGTTTATAATCGACTTTCTAATATGTCGTTTGGTATAAACGACATCACCCATAATTGGGTTTCTTAATTTACATAATGACACCCTAAACTTACATTAATTACATACTATACTTTCTAATATGACCCATTTAACCCAAAGTTTAGGTTAACAGTCAACACAATAGATTTTAAACATGGGAAGTCTAATAACTCTAAATTGATGGGGTAACCGGGTGATTAAGTCTTAGGACCATTAGCACAATCTTGGATTGTTGCTATAAGTCTTGTGTTAAACTTGTTGTGTCTGCCTAGGAAAAGAACCCAAGTCGAGAGTACCAATTGCCAAAATGAATGTGATTAGCCTATATTATGTCATGATCCGTAGTGGTATAATAGGATGTCGGGATGAAACCGGGTTGAGTAGTACTCGACTAACACATGGTTTCGCCACACCCTTGCTCTAACTTTTCAGTTAATGTGTTAGTCTTGAGCATCATCTGGGACATTATGGACACGACGAGTAGTCGAGTATGTGCTGAAGCACATCAGTCATGACACCCTCGGCCTGAGTTTAACCCCGAAATGATAACATCTTGCTCGAAACCTCTCGACACCTCGAATGCATCCTTTGTTATATCTCATTATATCCTGTGTTTGGTCTTAGCCACACAATTTTGGCACAAGTATTTGCCTTGAATTTGTTATGTAAATCATGCCAAGAATTGCGGTGAATACTAAGTTCTGAGTAGTTTTGGTCCCGAATGGGAGAAGTATGTCATTTTCTCCGTCGGCGAAGAATATGCATCATTCTACATATGGATTGTTGTACGATTACTTGAAGCCTCATGAAAAGGAAGTTGATCGGGAAAGGATTCTCCGTGCTCAAATTGCTCCACCTACACATCAGGACAATCAACAACTTGCCTTATATGCTCAACAAAGTTATCCTCCTCAACAAGCAACTCAACCTCTCGCCTTAGTCACACCAAGCGATCAATCACAAAGAACCTCAACAAAATCAATTGGTTCCTTACAACAACAACAACAATGATCAAGCACTTCATAGTCAAACTAATGAGGAATCCGATCCGTTCGAAGCATTGCAGCGAGGATTTGTTATGATTGCTAATGCTTTTAGCCGTTATACAAACAAATCCAACAATCGTATTCGTTCCTCATCCAATACGAAATCGGTGTTGTGAACAATGGGCGAGTTGAAGTTCGAGAATCGTGGTTATGGTCGTCAAATGGGAGGTGGTCGAGGGTTTAATGCTATGGTAGGAATAACAATGAGCTCAAGTGGTGGAACAGGAAATGCTCGAGAATGGGTTGAATGGTCTTGATGCTACAAGCGCAATGAGAAGGGCATCGGCTAATGCATGCCCAAAGCCAAGGACTAGGGGCGGTGCTTACTTCAAAGAGGCTCTTCTTTTGGCTCTTAAGGATGGTGGTGGATCTCTCACAAACAAAGAACAGAGCTTTATGGCGGTATGGACTCGGATGATGATATGGAGGACTTGCGAGCCAATGCGGTATTATGTTGATGGCTAATATGCATGAGTTACACATGAGTGAAAGCAGGCCCGATGTATGACACCGATGGCTTGTCTCGTGTACCGAACAAACCATCATCATATCGAACTAATATCTCGCCAATATCCGAATCCGGCGACGGATCGGACTGTTTAAAATGAGTCATCTACATCTCATTCTCGGCGATTTTCAAGTTAACCCTGTAGTTACATTTGACGATCAAGATGACCTTATGGTTTCCTTTGATAATCAAATTGACTTCGTGGTTGTACCGAGGATCTAAAGAATGATCATGTTGTGACTCGCGTTGAACAAGATGAATGTTGCCTCATCCAGTTTTGCTCGGTTAATTCAAGACCATCAAATCAAAATGGATGAATGTTATGCATTAAATAAGGACTTAAAAGCAAAATGCTTTATTAACCAAGGATTTTGAATGCCTACAAATGCAACTCAACTTTTTCAAAACTCAAGAAAACCGTGAAAAAGGTTTTGAAGCCGCTTTTGCTAAATCTCATCAAAGCGAAAAATATTTAGAGACGGATCGTGATCTAGCCGCTTGAAGAATGCTTTGTTGTCGAAATAGAACAATGAAACATGAACATAAAAGGCAAATTAACGCTCTCACCTTGGAAAATCAACAAGCTAAGGTGAGTTGTTAAATTGTCAAAACAGTTCTCGACATACAAAAAGCATTCAACAAATAGGGTAGATGACCTTCTTGCGTAAATTATTGGCTTGCAAAACAAAATCAAAGAGTTTAAAGCTGTTGTTTACAAACATGGTGAATCGATGTGACTATTGAAAAGTTTACGTTAAAACCCAATCGAAAGGATATGGACCAAATCTAGGCGATTACAAACCAAAGCTTTCACTAAAAATATTCAAACCAAATCCACGAAGTTTCGGTGAGAATATAAAATTAATGATCTTTATTATGAGTGTTGTTGAATATCATCGTCAAGAGGAATTAGATCACGAAGGCGAGAGTCGATCAAAATTAAAAGCATTATTTACAACAAACCTTTTAATTACTCAAACCGGTCACTTCGTCACAACAACGGATTCTTCTAACACACCAAGGGTTATCATCAAAACACACGAGTCTTCTAATGTTAATCCCCAACCGGATTATGCACAAACTTATGGTCCTTTACCTTGATCGATGAAGTAAACTCAAAACGAAAATCGCAAAATTCTTAGATATTTTGATATTTTCATGGTGACCTCAAAACTTTAGAACATGAGATAGAACATCATTTTGAAATCAAAGTTCAACACTTTCAATCGCCTTTTAGCGAGAACAAAGAGACATTTTTGGAAAATCTTTTACCAAATGTTAAAAATTTGAAAAGTTGTGCATTAGCTTGGGAAAAGGATTTTCATAAGGAACTTGGAGTGATGAAGGTCGTTTCGAGAAAACGAAACATCTATTTCTAATACTAAGCGTAAAAAGAAAGCGTTGAGAAAAGATGTTGATCGACTCTTGGAAGATGCTATCCGTCGCGATATCCATAATGTTGTGTTATTCTATTCTTTGCCACATGCATCGATTATATCTCTGCGATAATGTTGACTCTGTGGTAGCTGTTGAGAATCGATAATGTGCTTGGATCGAGTCTTTAAAAGCGAAAATAAACAATTACTTAACGAACTTTACAATGCAAAGCGTCGTCTTCTTTGGTGTGAAAAGATATTCACAATCATCAACTTAGTTTTCAAAGAAAATCGCTCAATTGAGTGCAAAATCTTGATCCTAAAATTGAGCAGCTGGATGATCAAAGCGTGTCTTTGAAAAGTCAAATCTCAAAATATGAACAAGAACTTGTAAAAGTTAAGCAGGGAATATGGTGTCATATTTGATTTACTCAATAAGACTCGACATGAAGCATCAAACGAACTTGATCACTATCTTGCTCACACTAGAGAAGTCATGAATTTTCTTTGAAATATTCGATTCGAAAATCAAGATTTGATTCACACTATCTCTAAGTTAAGAGAAATGTTAGGAAAGTATGAACAACTTCCGCCAACCATCATTAAGAGATTAGCACCTGTAACACTTAGTAATCGTGCACCAAGAATCCCTACTGCCAAATCACAAGTTGCTAATGTGCTTCCTTCTACTGAAACATGAATAGTTGCGTCTTTTCCCAATGTCCGCACTTCACAGCCTAGGAGCACTCAATCGAAGAATAGGAAGTTGCGACCTAAGAAAAGATCAATAAAGAATGCTAAAGTAGAAGAACACCATAGGACCATGAATAAGACTCACGTTGCTTCCACTATAGATGTTGTGTCTGGAAAATGTAATAGAAATAGTGATGTAACGAATGTTAAACCTTTAAGCACTTTTGATATTGATCGATGCACCTTGTGTTATTTGTCGTAAAAGTATGAATTCGATTGTCATGACAAATGTGTTGCTAGAGCTATAATCTCTGATTCGGAATCTAAGAATCGAATACCTCTAGGCCCACTAATCATTCTAAGTCATGCTTGGTAGACCGCCTTCTTTAGATTCTAAGGCAACCATTCTTGTCACTTGTAGCTCAGTTTCACCTCCTAAGAATGTAGTACCACCCCGGTGCATTCACTAAGACTAAAGCTAAGAGTAGTTATAGATGGCGAAATGGATATATAACACACTAGGATTTACATGGATGCCTAAAGTCATTAATGTGTGCATGTCTCATATACCTTGGAACCCTCTAACATTTCGGGTTCCACATCTACTCTATTCCATCTGTGTCGTCGCATGTGTAATGCGGTGATCTACAGATCATTCTCTAGATTGTTGATAGCGGATGTTCCCAACACATGACGAGCAACCTTAAGCTGTTATCAAACTTTATTGCAAAGTTCATTGGCTTCGTCGGGTTTGGGAGCGATCATTTCGCGACTATCATGGGCTACGGAGATTATGTCAATGGGAACATCGAAATCAACGGGGTTTACTATGTGGAAGGCCTCGGTCATGTCTGTTTCGATGGGTCGGTTTTGTGATGGAGATTTGGAGGTTGCTCCGGAGAAAACTTGTTTCATTCGTGATCTACAAGGAAATGACCTTATGTCCGGCTCGCGTAATTCTAGTCTCTACACTATCTCTATGCAAGACATGGTTGCTTCATCTCCCATCCGCTTACTTTCAAAGGCAACATCAACAAAATCACGGCTCGCACCGTCGTCTCTCACATCTAAACTTTCAAACCATCACCAACCTTGCTCGACACAAACTAGTGAAGGTCTCCACGATTCAGTATTCAAAAGATCACCTTTGCTCGACTGTGAACAAGGGAAAAGCACTCGTGCTCATTTTCCTTCAAAGGTGGAACACGACTCTCGGCATGTGCTCCATCTTCTTCACATGGATTTGTGTGGCCCGATGCGCGTGCAAGCGATCAATGGCAAACGCTACATCTTAGTAATTTCGATGACTACTCACGATGGACTTGGGTCTACTTTCTTGAAGCAAAGACCAAGCTCCACAAATGATCATCACCTTTCTTACGAAAATACGAGTTCGACTCCGCAACACCGTCGGGCTAATTCGAGCAGACAAAGGCTGAATTTGTTAACCAAACCCTTCGTGAATTCTATGAGAAAGTGGAATTGACATCAAACATCTATTGCGTACACACGAACAAAGCGGAGTTGTTGAAAGCGAAACCGAGCGTTAGTGGAAGTTGCAGAACAATGTTAATCAATGCTAAACTTCCGGATTACTTGTGGGCGAAGCCGTATATCTGCATGCTACACTCAAAACCGGTCTATGATCACAAAGCGCCACAACAAAACACCTTTCGAGCTTGTCCGCAACCATAAACCAAATCTCAAACACTTTCATGTATTTGGATCCCTTTGCTATCCGAATAATGATCGTGATGATTTTGAAAGCTCAAAGCCAAAGCCGACATTGAGTCTTTATTGGATATTGTGAGAATTCTAAAGGTTACGAATCGGAATCGTCGTACAAAGCGGTGATGGAAGCGATTCATGCTCATTTTGATGAACTCACGGAAATGGCTTACGAGTATAACAACTTAGAACCGGTCACAACCGTTTAAACTTTCCCACCCCATCATCGGTGAACAAAGCCCCCACTCACTCGTCAACAAATGGAAAGGTTATTTGCTCCTCTGTTCGGTGGCGATATTGATGAGCGTGCTCGGTGTATCCATTGTTTCCATGACAACGATAATATTCCTATACGATACACTGCTACAACAACTCTTGTTGAAGATGCACCTACACGATTAACCCAAACACAGCGAGTTGAACATACCGCTTCCAACAATGATGAACCGGTGATGATATTACGAATGAAGTACCTCCACTGCGATTTTGATCCAAATCGTCCTTTAACCCGTTTGCTAATGAGGCTGCGCACGGATGTCGCGAAATCTTCAACAAACCAATTGAATCCTCGAATCGCACAATGTATACCAACATCAACCTCTACACATAGATGGATAAAATACCATCCTCCGGCTAATATTATTGGCAACCCGAATCAACGGTCGTTCTGCGACAACGTCTTCGCACGAGATGGTGAACATTGCATTTATGCACTCACCGTCACCGCCATCCGAGCCTAAAAATATTAAAGATGCAATGACAAAGACAAGCTGGATTGAATCCATGCAAGAAGAACTCAACCAATTCAAGCGTCTTGAAGTATGGGAGCGGTTGAAAGACCAGCGGGTCTACGTCATTGGTCTAAAATGGATTTGGAAAAACAAATTGGATCTTTGAAGGGCGTCATCCGAAACAAGTCACGTCTCGTTGCTAAGGGTTATCGTCGGGAAGAGGAATAGAATTTGAAGAATCTTTTGCTCGAGTTGCTCGTCTTGAGGCATTCGGATATTTCTCGCATTCGCGGCTCATATGAATATGACGGTCTTTCAAATGGATGTCAAAGCTGCGTTTCTCAATGGACAATTGAAAGAAAGCGGTTTATGTCGACCAACCCGAAGGATTCGTTGATCGAGTGCCCGAACCATGTCTACAAAGCGAACAAAGCTCTTTATGGTCTCAAACAAGCCCCTCGGGCATAGTGCGATAAGCTATAATCTTTCCTCATTGCTAATAATTTCACCAAAGGCTCGGTTGACCCAACTCTTTTTATACAATATCACGGGCCACATATCTTAATTGTTCAAATTTCGTGGATGACATCATTTTGGGTCTACACATAAAAGTTTTCAACCGCTTTTGCAAAACTAATGAAGAAAAATTTTGAAATGTCCATGATGGGTGAACTTACATTCTTTCTAGGATTACAAGTTCATCAATCACCCGTAGTATTTTCTTGAGTCGGTCAAATATGCCCTTGAATTGTTAAACAAATTTGGAATGAAAACTGTGATACTTATGCCACACCAATGACTCATACCAAGAAGCTAGATTTGATTTACATGAGAAATTAGTTGACCTACCAAATACCGAAGTATTATTGGGTCTCTCATGTATCTACGACTACGGACACGATATTGTCTTTGCCGTTTATCTATGCTCCCGTTATCGATCGCGTCCAAGCTGAAACCCGCCTCTACGAGGCTAAAAGAATCCTCCGATACATCAAGGGAACCATTAATTTGGGGATCACGGTATCCAAAGGATTTTGGTTTTGAACTAATCGCTTTTAGATGACCGATCACGCGGGATGCTTAGACTCGAGAAAAGTACTTGAGAGCTCTACAATTTCTCGGTGATAAGCGGTGTCTTGGCAATCAAAGAAGCGAGGATTGTACATCGCTTTCATCAACCGAGCGAGAATATGTAGCCATGTCGCGTGTTGTGCTCAAGTCATCGGATGAGAACCTGACTCAAAGACTATGGTTACGTGTTGTGAGAATCCCAATGTCTGCGACAATCGGGCGCCATTGCGATCTCGTGCAACTCGGTTCAACACTTTCGAAATCAAAGCACATCGATCTTCGCTATCATTTCATCAAGGACCACGTGGAGCAGTGCAGTTGAATTATACTTTGTGGGTGCAGAATACCAATTGGCGGATCTTCTCACCAAAGCCTTGCCTCCGCTAGGTTTAATGAGTGATCCACGGTTGGTATGCGGTGTTTGACTCAAGAGGAATTGGATGACCTCTTAAAGCGATCTTAAAAACACATCAAACACCAAAACTCTCTTTTGTAAATAAATTTTTCAAAAACAAAATACAAAAATATAAAACCGATAAAATCAAAATATTCTTCTAATCTATTTTTCTTTCAACATGGCAAGTACATTTCTTCCGTCAACACTTTTATCTTTCAAAATTGGTATTTTCCGATCAAGTGTTGAGGGGGAGAAAACAAAACATATGTGTACTTGCATGTTATCATATCTCGGTTGTTTCTTTTAACAATGGTGGTGAAGTTTCTGGTTCAATGACACTCCTCGGACTAAAATTAATAACCTTTCATTATTTTCTAGAGTCGAGGGGGAGTGTCGTCAAGTTTCTTTCCTAAAAACTTTGTTTGGTAACCAAAATGGAAGTTAAATGGCTTTGTTTGAAAAAGGAAAAGGTGGAGGGACTAAAACTGTCAAAATGTTAAAGTTACTTTTAATAAAAACACCTCCCACCACTTTTTACTTCACATTTAATACACACAACCATATTCATCCTCGCCTAAGATTGAACCAAGAAATCCGTTGTTTTGATCATCATTTTGTAAGTGTTTTAATGATCTTAACATGTTTTTAAGCTAAGGTTTTAATCTCATGCAAATCCAGCGGCTAAAAAGTGTGTTCTGGCGTGATTATGTGTTCTACGCATAGCGTATGAACACATAATCATTGTGTGTGTTTTTGGTTATATGGATAGTGTCAAAATGTTTCTTATACATCAAGGATACCATTTTAACCATCAAAACCTACCCGAAACACGTATTAATGATTGTTGAAAATTAGGGTTTATGAGTCGATTTGGGTTTTCAAATGTGAAGTGTTGTGGTCTAAAAGATTGTTGGGTTATGGTCATATTTTGTTGAATTGATGATTTCCATGGTTGTTAACCACCCGAAACACTAATTGTTTAACAATTTGGAATTAGGGTTTAATGTTCATAACTTTGGGTAATTTTGATTCTCAGCGAATTAGATGTTAATACTTGGCCTAAAGACTCTAACAACACTCTAGACCTACCGAATTAATATGGTGCAAATCCTATGGTTAAAAATCATACGCGTAATTCTTAACCCTTAGGGTTTTGACCTACAGCGTATGACTTTCTGTGTAACTATTAACGAATGATTCATGCCATGTTTCGTTTATATAAAGAATTCTTGTGTTAATTTTGATGATTTGATGAATTTATTTCGGGCTTTGCTACGCAATATTGAGAATCAAGGTCATTTGATTCTCTACGCATAAGGATAACCCTACGCGTAGTCAAGTTATGCGTAAGAATAATTCTCGCATAACCATTACGCGTAAGGTTCTACAATGGGACTACTGGCGTATCACCGTGAAGGATATGCGTGTGATGACCTCTACGCATAAGGTCTACTCTTACGGGTAAGCCTTCAGCGTGGTATATATATGCCTCTGGCGTAAGCTCCACGCATAAGGTCCCTTTTCCCACTGGCGTAACATTTCTTACGCGTAAGTTAGGATCCTACGCTTAAGCTTTCGACTACGCGTATATCATCTCTGTTTACGCTTAACTTTGCCAAAACTATGCTTAAGCCTTGATTGACCTTCATTATGAGTTGTTACGTGTACAAACTTGTTAATAAACTTATCATATCATCACGAATCCAATAATGTCACTAATAAACTTAAACGTTTGATATGTTGTGAACCATAAGTGATAACATAAACTTTAAAACCTAAAGTTAACTAACTCATGAAACATTTCACGGCGTCATTGAATTTGTTGAACAAACAAGTGACTTAGGACTCGTAACAATCATTGACCTTGTACATTCTATAACTAGACAATAAGACCTTACATTGACTAACATTATGTCTTCGATATGTTGGTTCTTTTGGCTAATGTTATTTCGAGATCACGACATGGTGAACAAATGAATGTGGATGCATCGAAGTTCTTACAATTGCCGATATCTTTCGAGGGTTATCAGAAAGCTTGGAAAGAACAACCTTAGGGTTGACTTTGACACCCTCGCATGCTCGAATCTTCTTGTCTCATTGCGGTGGATATTCTCGGGAATCATCCCTATCGAACATGCTCTCACTCTGCCACGGTTCGAGGTCTACATTCAACAATTACGGGATTCTATGCGAGAGGATCATTGGTCAAAATCTTGTGAATGTGACTCTTAATCACAAACAAGTCACTATCACTCCCGATGACTTACGAGTTGTTCTCATCATTCCAAACATCGCTCCAACCGACTTCTTTGCTACCCTCTTGAAGAGGCATCTGCAATTCTTGATAGATATTGGTTATGATGAAGCTAAAGGAATTATTACTAAGCACTCTCGTGGGTGAAGAAATTCCTCAACCATGGAGGACACTCTATATGATCATCACCAAATCAATCTCTCGGTCGTGACGGTGGCTATGAGCATCCCAAGCTCATGGGCGCAAATTTTCAGTCGTTGATCAACAAGAAGGACATTATAATTGAAGCCTTGCTATGGGAAGATATGATCTTGTCTCATAAGAAGCTTGGCTCCAAAATTCCCTATGTCGGATACACCAACTGTTGATCGAGCTCTTGGACTTCATCACGATATCCCGTGAGACTCGATGACCCGAGATAATCATGACATCTTGGTGAGCCCATACTATCTGTCGAGAATCAAAGAATCGTCTCTGAAGAAGCGGTCTTTGAGTTACCCGATCACCTTCTTACAAAGGAAATCAAAAAGGCGGAAGCGTACAAAGGTATCGGTGGCCGTAAAGAAGGAAAAGTTGGCCATCTTGATGAAAAGGCTTACGGGACACCTACTCGGAGAACCGGAAGAAGCGGTCTTGGAAGTGCATTAAGCATAGAGAGTCATAGGAAGTTCCCCAAGAGGAACCCTTCTTCAAAGAGGATTGTTCCATCTAAGGAAGCTACTCCCATCCCAATCCCCAAGCCCGAACCGCAAAGAAAGTTTTTGGACGAAAGCTCGAAGGTACTAACACGGATGAAGAGATTACCTACTCGGCGCAGCGGATGACAATCCTTGATGCCAAAACCTCCAAGTCCTCAAGGCGATAAAGGAAAAGGAAGACTCTGTGCTTGTGCCCTATGATGAAAGCTACGAAGAAGAAGAAGAGCTACTAGATCAATCCTACGGGAAGAAGTTTAAAATCGTCGAGACACCTTCAAAAGGTGAAGAATTTGCAAAAGAACAAATGGGTGGCCGGAGGATCAAGTGGTGTTGCTTGCTCCTCACGGATCACGATGCGGTTAATCGACCGATAAGGGATGCGGTGCCACCACTCTTGTGCAACAACAAGCGCTTGTGGAGAGTCTGCGATTATAACATTGAGGAACGAGAAAGGATAAAAGCGATAAAGAAAGCGATGAAGAAGCTAAGACTCGGAAGGAAGAAAAGGCTAAATCTGGACAAGATGGCGAAGAGAATTATGATGATTATCTTCTCAAAGTCCAACTCGTTCCAAAGAGGATACCTCTGCCTCAAGAAGGACCAGAGTCTCCTCATGTCTCCTCCTCATCGATTCTTCATCTCACTCATCACCACCACCATCAAAGAAATCAACAAAATCAACATCCAAATCGTGAAGAAACCACCTCGATCTTGGATTTCGGACACATGAAAGAATTGTGAAAATTTGTCAAACAAGTCGAATGAAAGACATGCTATCTGAGGTGAATTTTCTCAATCAACAAATACAATATCTACATAGCGAGAATGACAAGATGCAAGAAGAAAGGAAATTTATCCGAGAATTCATGAGAAGTCATCGTCAAGAAGAAGCGAGCGAAATGGTCGAAGGTTACACTAACAAGTACCTTGGGATATCGTTCCTAAAGTCACAAAGGAGATGTTTACAGAAAACTATATCGAATCTTATGCGAGATAGCCAAGCAAACTATAAGATCCACACCTTTAACCGTCACAATCAATCCATCGATCTGTAGTTTTCTCGGATAATGAATTGGTGGCCAAGCTTGTCACACAAATGTCTACGATGCGGGACATTTACTTACGAGGAAGGAAAACATTTCAAGCATTCTTTGGACTACCAACTCAAAGAAGCATGTAGATTTGAAGCGAAAAGTCTAAGCGTCCTAGAGGCGATGAAGACAAGGATCGGGATAAGCATGATAAAGCTAAGCGTCGGAAGAAGTCGGTGAATCATCTTCTATGTTACCCCTCTCCAGCGGACTCCTACTCAACAAAAGTCCCTCCTCGTTCTTCCACGGATAAACCTCGGGGCGATTCCGAGTTACCACCTTTGACTCGAGCGGTGATCACTTTGAGTATCACGGGTAGTGGCGATGAAGAGGTCCTTGAGCCCCTACAACAACCCAACTCTCCCAAACAAGTTCGAAACCGGAATCATCATCTAGGCCTTGAAAAGAAGAAGAAAGCGCCTCGGTCGGCGTCGTATCTTGGCAACATTGGGAACTTCATCGCAATTGCTTGATGGTGTGTAATGAGCTCACAAATTTGGAAATCATACTCGAAGATGGTTAGGGACGGATTAGCTTATCGATTGAAGGATATCGTGAAAACATTGGGAACCTAGCGATGGAATTCTCGGGATCGGAGGAATGTGAGAAGGATCATCACCATGATTGATAAGCGGTTGTTCGAAGGATCGATTCGAGACGATTGGAGAGCTATGTTGGTGGTCGACCTAGGATTAACATAGCCGGCTTTCAACGCTACATGCACACTCACTGGGAACATCACCGCACTTCTGGTACCCTTGAATTGTTTCTTTCATATAAATTTGGATGTGTGATTAACTCTGTCAATGGCTTGTGCACACATAACGATGTACAACCAGTTCTTGTCAAGAAAGGACCACGTAGTGCGCCTCGGTGCCACAATCCTTATAAAAGGGCGAGCTTCTTACTTTTGAGTAAAACCTATCAAACCTTTCACTTTTCAAGGTTTTGCTCAAAGGACAAGTACTTCCATATGATTTTCAAAACCTCAACCGTTTATATCACTTGTTGAGGGGAGTATTTGCGTTAAAACTTTGTTCACAAATTGTTCATAGTGGTCATCTTCCGCAACACTCGAAATGGTCATATTTATTGTCAACATTTCAAAATAACATTTTATATGCCATTTTTGAGGGGAAAATTATGTGATAAGAAATATGTTGTGCAAAATGCAAATGAATCATGTACTTGAGACTTAACCAGCGAATTGTGGTACTAAGCTGTTAGTTACTCGAAAAGACTTGTCACAGACGGGTAATAATTTCAAGCTAGTTAAGCTAGTAATGTAGCGTGTCTATGAAAGGACTTGTCCAAGTAGAAAGTACCATTCGAAACACTCTTGGTAGACATGAACTCGGCGGGTATGACAACCTTTCGAGGTTTGTCTACACCTTCAAGGTAGTTATTAGAGCTAGTTGTCACCTAAAAGGCGACAATGTAACTCTTTAACTATACAGCGTAACCGTGTCTCGCGGGGATTGTCTATCTCCGGTGGATCAATTCAAAATGTGCGCTCTTTCCTCACTGTGCATTTAAACCATTAAAACTCTTAAGCACATGTGGAGGGAGTATTTATGCAAAATCCTATCTCTCTCGATGGTTCAAACATGTTTTCATTTACAAACCCTTTGAGAGATGTTTCACAAACAATGGTTTTATGGCAACATAGGTTAGTCATGGGTTATAAGGTGACTAAGGTTAGGAATAACCGTCCTATGATCCGCTGAGCGGAGGGATCTACCAAGGACATCACAAATAGTTAGTACTTAGAAGTCCTTAGGTATGATTATAAAAGGAGAAAATGAGAATCGGAGAAAGAAGGAGTTGAAGAATCAAAAGAAATGCTAAGAAAAGAGTGAAAAGAAATAGCCCTCAGTTATTCAACTTAGGCGGACAGGGTTCAATTCATATACTCTTGGTTGTCACTTAGTGACACCGGTATTGAAGATTAAAAGTCGTCATGGACCCGGATGGCGCATGCACTAAACCTTCTTAGCCACTCAAGTTTTTCTCAGCGAAGCTTGTTTCATTCTCGGGGAACCCTACGTAAACTATTGGCTTTCTCTTGAGATCATTGGTATTGAAGAAGGAGACCCTCTCCTAGTCTCCTTCGGAAAACCAAAAGGCACTATTGAGTCTAGAGCCACGAGATTCATCAAAGATCTCTTAGGAACACTTGACATTTTATCACTTGGCGATCACAAATAAGATTATCGGTGGTTCATATCGAGTCCTTCACGGATCTTAGCAATCGTCGAGAACATTTATGAGAGGTTCACATCTGTGATCCTCGGTGATTGAATGGAAACTCTGCCGGTCAACATCAAACAACCACGGCGGTCGCCGGTAACTCCCGTGGATTACGCGGTGTGTCTCAAGCGGTCTGATCGTGAGGTGATGCTTGGTGTACCTCGGCGACTCATCGAGCTTATAGATGTACTTGGTGCATCGCGTTATCTCACTTGTGGGACTCCGGTTTAGGGCGGCCTTTGTAAAATTAGAGTTGTGTTTTCACACTATGTTGTTAACACTCTCGAGTTCAAACTTGTAAGTGCGAATCTACTTATTACTAACCGTTTGACATGTTTTCTTCTTATGGAAGCTCGGATCGGGATGATCGTCTTGATTCTTCTCATGCTCGCCAACATCATCACTAATGGAAGTTCTATCCAAAAGCAACACTGTGATCAGAATAATTCTTCGTCAAACCAAAGAATCTACAAAGTTAAAGACTTAAAGAACTTCATCGATGTTGAATTCCAACGTCAAAGGCGTGTGAGCATGTTAAAGAATGACGTGGAACCTTTGGGCGTGAAGCGAGACACTGAAGCGGAACTTGATCACGGACAACAACATACTATCACTTTCACCACAAAGAACAATGATCAAAGAACAAAGTTAATGATGACGTCAAAGCATAAGCGCTCAAGGAAAACTATCTCTCTGCGAGGAGATTGTTCGAATCGAAATTCTTCTCACAAGAAAGAAGAATGTCGGAAGGCGTCGAGCTACTATTACATCAACGCCTTCACCGCTCATCACCAACACTTGAGGGGAGATTGTTGGAATCACTCTAAACCATAATCAAGTGTTAGTAATTAATATGTAATAGTTAGCTTTATTATGGCCTTTATGTTTGTTATTAGCCTTAAGCTTATGTAGAAGGCCCATGAGCTTAAGCCCAAGCCCATTAAGAAAGGATGGAAACTAGGAGTGTTGCCTAGCTTTCCTCTATAAATCTCTTGTAAACCTTCATTTGAAGGTTGGTTGTTCAAGTTTTCTCTTCACATTCACCTACAGCGTAACGGTATTATTATTGTTTGTGTGTGTGTTAGATCTTGTTCAATCGCCTCATCTCTTTCTTATAAGCTTGTGTTTGTAAAACTAGTGACCTATCAAAGGAGATGGAGTAGGCGAGATCTATCATAAAAAATTCCCCATAAAAATAGGCGCCTATCAAAAGATACTCAGAAGGCTTGGGATTAAGGTCTCGTTAGCTAAAGAGACCCGACCAATCCACGTGGCACCTTGACGAACGTCATCACGAGGACATTGTAAATTAGTTTGCCTTGCTTTAGTTTTCAATCGTGCGGGCGCTTACCTTTTTGGTTCCTTCCGGCCCGAAAGTTAAACCCGACTAAAGATTAGTTTATTTTCATGTCACACACGAACCATGGTAATATACACACATACAACAACAATAACAATCACGTGTGAGTGAAGTATGAGAATGTTATCATATATAATCAAACCATTAACTTTGAGTTAATTCACGATCACAAAAATTTGGAAAAGTTTTGTGCCTCTTTAAAAGTGTTCTTAAAAGAATAATTTTATATGTATAAACACACTAACAACAATAATAATAAATAATAATGCCAGAAGTAGTGCATGATAAAAGTCACAGAAATGGTATGAGAAAGTTCAGATGTAAATAGTCATATTTTCTCTAGGATCATAAGATTGCTTAGTCGGGCGTTATCGTGCAATTCGACCACACGCAAAGGCCATCCATGGCACGTGAAGCCCATGACGGAGGGGTTGTTTTAGCGCGCGAAAGGTTGTTTTGGAGTTGGTTTGGTGAATTTCCTCATCTAATGAAAGAAAGGAAAAGGTGGGGGTGTTGTTATTATTATTTTCTGTTTGTTAGTGTGTGATATATTGTGGGTTATGTTTTTATAAAATAAAATATTTTTATGTGTTTGGTTAAGTGGTTACTATTACAGTTGTTAAGTGGTAATTTAGATCATGGTTAGAGGGCAAAGTATCATAACGCCTGAGGCAACGTTATGCCCACGTGGCATTGCGTTGCGCGGCGTTATGATACTGGGGGAGGACGATTTTGCAACAACGTTATGCTGGGAGTTGCTCTAGCAACTTGGAAAGCATATATATATATATATATATATATATATATATATATATATATATATATATATATATATATATATATATGGAGTTTTAAATGGTTTTGTGGTGTGTGCATGTAGGGTTGAGCATCGGTCTGGGCCGGACCGAACCGACCAAGACCGAGACCGAATAGCCCAAAAGCCGAGACCGAGAACCGGACCAAATGTGGTCGGTCCGGACCAACAAGGCAAAATAGTCAGTTTGTGGTCCGGACCGGACCGACCAAGACCGAGACCGAATTAGCCCAAAAGCCGAGACCGAGGACTGGATCGAATGTGGTCGGTCCGGTCCCTTCCGATCCGTTCAAGTGGTTTGCTCAGCCCTATGTGTATGTGTCGACTGTGGGTTGTTTGTGTGTGTGTCTGTTTCTAGTGTGTGTCAAGGGATGAAGAAAAAAGCACGGGTCTGCAAAAGAGAAAGTGGTGTTTGACTGCAAAAGAGAAAGTGAGGTTAAGGTTAAAAAAAAGTGAGGTTGGGTCGAGTAATATCATTTTTGAAAGTGTTTTTTGTTCTTTATTATAGTTGGCCCAGTGTTATGATATTTTTGAAAATAGATAGTGTAAAATTTAGCTTCTTATTTTTATTTGATTATAATTTGTAGAGTAAGCGCAAAAATCATCCACATGGTTTGTGTATGTTTGCGGATATCATCCTATCTCGAGCGTTCGACAATAAACACCACCAAGTCCTGAAGCGTTTAGCAATAATCATCCTAGCACTAATGAGGTTAGTTTTCTCCATTTTCTACCCGTGCAATAACACGTGAGGGTATTTTGTCAATTAGTATCGGGGATGATTTTGAAACATATCTTTGCACCCACTTTCCGCCTATTTCCCACCTATATAATCCTCTTATCTTAACCCCGCACCATTTTTCCCCAACACCTTTTCCCTCAAACCTAATTCTCTATAACCCTAATTATGAATAACCCAAAACTTTGTCATCTTTATGCGACACCAACAACAATTACCACATCATGGACAACAATAAATCCGGGCGGCGTTTCTTTATGTGCCCTAGCGTAGCTTTGATGATTGGATGGATCCTCCAATGTGTCCAAGATCTGTGGCTATCATACCTGGGTTATTGAGGAGGATCAACAATGCTGAAGAAACAACTAGGTTGAATGCCTGTCAAGCTAGCAGGATGAAGATGCTATTGTGTTTAAGTTGGGTTTTTTTTTTGTTTTGTATGTTGTCATTATGGGTTGACTAATGTTGGTCACGACTGGAAAAGTCAACTGGTTTCATGTGACTTTGTAGGTCATATTTTATCTTTTTGTAATGTTATCTTATGAATGAAAAAATGCAATGTTTGTTATGTATATGTATTGTTGTGTGTAGAATACCATTATGTATTGTTGTGTGTAGAATCAAGGTTGTAAAAATCGCTAGGCGCTAGTGAGGCGGTCGGGTAGGGCCTGGCGATTAATCGGTTAGGCGGGGATTAATCGGATTGGAATTTTTATGCACAAAATTGTAATTTTAGATATTATACTATATTATATGTATGAGATAAGCGTAGTGCATCAAAGTTCAAATATTTAATGTGTTCAGATATAAACATAATACATAATTCTTCAAATTTCAAAGTCAAACATCGATATTAGTCGCGTTTTTGACCATTTTAAGCGATCTTTGACCGATTAATCGGTTTGTTGACTGATTTTTAAGCGATTTTGTCCGATTAATCGGTTTGTTGACCAATTTTTAAGCGATCTTTGACCAAACCGATTAAATAGGCCGATTATGATAAATCAAGGCGCTTAGTGAGCGATCAGCGATTATCGCGAGGATGTCGGTTTGCTGGGCGATTTTCACGCGAGTGTAGAATACATAGGTATTTGCAGTCATGTGTGTAGAATACATGTGAATCATGACTGCAAATACCATAGTGAAGCATGAGTAAACCATAAACTGAAAACTGAAGCATGGCTAAAACTGAGTAAACCATAAATTGAACCATAAACTCCACTCATGTGTGTAGAATACCATAGAACTAAACCATAAATTAAAGAGTAAACTTCAAATAAACTAACTGCAGTCATGTGTGTAGAATACCATAGTGACCCATAAAGTAAACCATGCCTGCAAATAAACTGCAGTCATGTGTATAAATGAACTGCAGTCATAAACTAAACCATAAATTAAACTGCAGTCATGTGTAGCAAAGTGCAAATAAACTGCATAAACTAAACCATAAGTGACCCATAAACTGTAGTCATGTGAGTAAACCATAAATTGAACCATTCCTGCAAATACAAAACTGACCCATATAGTGACCCATAAACTAAACCAAAATTGCAAATACCAAATAACCATAAACTGACCCAAACTGCAAATACCAAATAACCATAAACTGATCCTAGTTACCACAAGTCTTGGCAAATACCAAATACCACAAGCGACCTAGTACAAAATAACAAACTGATCCTAGTACATGATTGTTTCACAAGATCATAAGACCATAAGTTTTACCATTCTTGAGTTGTCCTTTGCATTGGTTGTTTTCCTTTGTCCTTTGAGAATCTTGAGTTGCTCTTGATGTTGTTTTTAGTTCTCCTTGACCTCCACTTGATGGCGGTGGTCTTCTGTACAAGTCCTTTTGTTATGTCGATCTGCTTGCACTTGGGGCAGTGTGATCTTTCCTTTTCTAAACAGTTTGACTCCATCCACCATACTTTGGCTTGATAGTTCATCGACTTATTTCTTCCTTGCCTTGGGTGGCCTCCCAATCATGGGTGGTGCTTTGGTGGAGTGATAATGTTAGGTGAATGATGTTTTCTCCATAATTTTTACCAATAGCGGATTGATTTTGTAGCGTAAACTTTTTCCCAAATGACCGACCAATGTCGAGGATGCACCCGACTTCAGTGTCCCAACTTGCATGTTATTTGCAGCCATATCCCATATAGTTGTTAAGGCATGCTTGCAAACTATCCCTGTAAGTTCCCACTTTCTGCAACTACATGTCCTCTCTTGCATATCAACAACAACTTGATCATCCCATGATCCCTTAACCCCATACTTGTGTCCACCATTCCATGTTACCTTCAAATTTCATTAACATAACAGACCCCTTTAACACAATATTTCACTAATAAAACAAATAATAAACAAAATAAGGAATAAGAAAATAATTTACATTGTATGATTTGGCTTCACTTTCTATTTGCTTGAACAAAGCAGATTCGGTGGTGTAAGAGGTCCATTGGATTTACGAATAACTTTTGGATATTCACAATTCTTTTCATTAGATACTCCATTACAAACTCAAGCATGTGATAATTGGGACATCTTTTCCATTTAGTAGCTGTCTATTGAATACTTCACACATATTGTTAAGCAATACATCACAGTGAGACATGCCTGCAAAATTTAGAACAGACATACAATATCATCTTACTGCTAAAATCTAAATAGGAATAAACTATGTCACTAAAGCTTACCACTAAAATGAGATCTTGACCAATGTTGTGGTGGGATCTTTTCAAGTACTCATAAGCCTTATCATTCACAATCCTAAGTTCATCCATGGCTTTATCAAAATATGGGACGATCTAGCGATTCTGACCCTCACAAGGTCCTTAAACAATTTACCCTCCATTGCGGTTTCATATTTTCATGTATATGCTTTAAGCGAGAACCTATGTTACTGCACTGAGGAATATCTTTGCAATGGCGGTATGATACCTATGTTTATAACGGTTCATATATGATTAGTCCTTAACAAAGTAATACATGATATTTAAAGCGCATAGAAGAAAAAAGAAGGTTATAGGGTACCTTTTGTCTATCACTCATAAAGGTGAAATTGGAGTTACGGCCCCAATCCGGATCATCTCTAACAAGTAAGAAACCATGTCCGAGAACTTGTTGTTTGACTTCAACTAATGCATAAGCAAGTGGATATCGCCATGATTTAGATCCGCACCAACATCGGTTAATGGCGGCCGGTGAGGACCTTTCATAAAGCGACCATCAAGTCCTAGCAAGTCTTTTATCTGACTTTAAACCCTTGCTTAAGAGCTCCTATGCAGACATAAATCCTTTTAAGCTTGTCTTTCTAAGGTGGTTTGGATCAATACACATTTCAACTTCAATTTTCACAGTGGTGTCAGGGTTTGCACTTTGCAACTCTAAAGCATAATCTCTTAAAAGTGCATACTGCTCTGTGTAATCTCCGTTTACCTTCAAGGTTGCTTTTTCCTTTGCTCTATAGATCTTGTGGTCGAAACACCCAAATTATACTTTTTTTTTTTTGCTCTTTAAGAGATCGATTGGAACCTCGGGATTAGTAACAAGTGTCTCTTGATATCTTTGCCAAAGCTATTAGTAAGCATACTTACTTTCTGTTTGAAAACGATTATGGTGGTCATCAAAGGTTTTCTTGTCCATGTTTCATCTTCACTATTTTTGGATTTGGATATATGACAGACCCATGGGCAAGTTATTTCTTCATATTGATATGCCCATTTCTTCCTACATACCTTTATTACTTGTCCACCTACCTTATTAACACCACTTGCACTTATTTCCTTTACCCACTTTCCCCCAATATTCTTAAGCTTACTTGGACTTGACACTGGTGGCCCTTTAGCAATTGGGTTAGACACAGTTGGACCTTTAGCAATTGGGCTAGACACAGTTGGACCATCAAGTGTTGGATAAGTAAACACCGGTGTTTTACCTCTACACACAACCCTTATTCTAAACTTGTCATTTTTCCATATATAGAGTTGTCTTCTAGTGGCCACAGACAATGCATACACAGAATCTTTAATGGTTTTTTTTATCACCAAATTATTTACCAATATAAAATGGGGCAGACTCAATGGTATCAATACTTTTACTTTTCTCATGCTCTCTTATAAGTTTTCTCATTGCTTTCTTTCTTTTTCCCTCCTTTTCTGAATCACTGTTACTTTCGAAATCATCTAGATTCATTTGAACTACATAATCATGCTCACCTTCATTGTCAGATACATTCTGAGTATCACAACCAACCCATTCAACCCCTTTATCAGTGTTTGCAAGAAATTCCTTCGTATCAACTTCAACATCATTCATCAAGTGATCCTCATCAACAATGTAGTCACTGTCTTCCTCTTCACTATCAACCTCTTCATCACTTTCAACCTCTTCACTTTCAACCTCTTCTTGGCCACTATCACCATCGATTCGTATCACTTTCAACCTCTTCTTGGCCATAACCACCATCTTGATCAATATCACTTATTGGTATACTAGGGGTTACGTGCTTATATTGGTTTCACCAAAAGGATCAAAATCATCATTCATAACACTACGACCAATATCATTACCCTTTCCTATAACACTACCCGACCAATATCATTAGGCGTCCCATAACTACTACCACCAATATCGGTACCACGCCTAATATCAGTACCCATAACACTTCCTTTTCCACTAGGCCATTCAATTTCTAATCTTTGCCTTTTTTTGGTCACTCTCTTCTTAAGACTGTTAGGGTCCACTTCATCTGGGAGTTGTTCTATCATTGCCTTTTGGGGTATCTTAAAGTAAGTTTCAAGACTTGTAAACCCATGTTCAACATAAACCTCAACTCTTTTACACTTATATATATATATTTTGTCACACCCAAAACATCTAAATCACTTCCTAATGCTTGCAGACCATAATCTAAATTGTTGTTGGGTATTTTGTAATGATAATACATGATTTCTTTTCTATCATAACCTAACTGAACAATCATATCATTTAACTCAATAATTGAAAACAAATCAGCATATACCATATCAAAGTAGTTGAAACTCCCTGACTTGTATTTCCTATTCGGTGGGTCAGTGAAATATCCACCATGGTAAATCTTTATTGAGAACATGTTTGGACCATTCCCTGTAAAAAACAAACCACAATTCAAAACTAGGGTTAGATTATTACACAAACCACAAAAAACACAACACAAATTTGGGAATTGGGTATAACTTACTATATGCATGTACTTCATCAATCTCTTGATCTTTCGTACGAATATGCCACTCAAAAACCACCATTGCTAATTAATTATTTAGAGATTATAGTTTAACTTAGGAATTAGGGATTTAGGGTTTACGTTTGATCAGTACACATCATTATGGGAATACAGAGACTTGGTCGTTTTTTGAGTTTAATGGTTTTGAGTTTATCCCAATAAAGAAAGAAATAAAAGGGGAAAGATAATCAAGAATGAAAAATACCCTCACATGTTATTGCACGTGGGGTAGATAACAGGGAAAACTAACCTCGTTAGTGCTTAGGGATGATTATTGCTAAACGTTTGTGGACTTGGTGGTATTTATTGCTGAACGTTTGAGATAGGAATGATATCTGCAAAAATACACAACCCACATGGATGATTTTTGCAGTTTACTCTAATTTGTATTTTAATTTAATTAATTAAATGTAGTGTATTTAAACAAATGAAAAAGAAAAAAAAAATGTGAGTTTCAAAAAGTGGTGTTATGATATGGGGTGATTTTTAAGTGTTAATGTTAAAAAGTTATAGTAGAAATGACGCTGTGTTGGTGGTAATTTTTTGGAGTTAGAGCATCGGTATGGTGAATCTCATTTGCTTTTCATTTGGGTCTCACTTGATGCTACATTATCTTAACATTCACATAACAAACCCCGATCTATCATAAAACACAACATAACTTCGTTTGTGTCATGGCTTCCGATTTTGATAGCGAATGCATTTTTGATTTAATAGCAACAATTTAATCAAAAAGTTGTTTGTTACTTACCACTTGACTACAACGAAGTGGATACCTTGAAGACCAAACGGCGAGGCATGTGGGTATGGTGGTGAGCTGCAAAATGGGACGAAGAGGCTGCCACGTCACAACTGCGAGATGGAGAAATCTACCATACCCTTTGCTCTTAGAGCACAAGGTATCACAATGACGAATAATACGTTATTGGTATGTTATCTCAGCGCCACATCATACACTTCTCAATAACACATAAAAAACTAGAGTAAATTGCAAAAATCGTCCTCGTGGTTTAGCCAATTGCGATTTCGTCCGTCTTTGTTCATTAAGTGCAAAAGCGATCAGTTGGTTGCCTTTATTACGTGCTTTTGGTCCTTTGACTTAGCTGTAGTTAAATGGACTCAGTTAGTAGTTACACTTTAGCCCTTTTGACTAACCACCGTTCGGACACATCCTTCAAACCACAAGGACGATTTTGCAATTTTTTTTAATTTAAAAAAAAAAAGCGTTTTTATATAAAGCTTTTTATATAAAAATGTATTTATATAAAAATATTAAAAAGTTTTTTTATATAAAAGCGTTTCATATAAAACAACATTTTTATATAAAACTTTTTATATAAAAACATTTTCGAAAAAAGTTACTTGACGATAAAATTATTCAAAAAAATCGAACAAAACGGATAAAAGCGGCAAAGCGTAACTTTTTCCGTTTTATCCATTATTCATTTTTATCCGTTTTCATCCGATTTTGTTTTCCTACGATTTTGTTTGTTTTATCCGTTTTGGTTTGTTTTGTCCGTTTTTCTTACTACATTTATTTATATAAAAGTGTTTTATATAAAAGCGTTTTATAAAAAGTTTTATATAAAATGTTGTTTTATATGAAACGTTTTTATATAAAAATGTTTTATATAAATTGTTTTATATATAAAAATATTTTATATAAAAACGTTTTATAAAAAAGTTTTTATATAAAAATGTTTTATATAAAAACGTTTTATAAAAACTTTTTTATTTTTTTATATACAAACATTATTATATAGAAAAGCTTTATATAAAAGCTTTTTATAAAACATTTTTCATAAAAACATTTTGAAAAAAAAATTCAAAAATTTAAAAAAGCGTAGGATTTTTTTTTTTTTTTAAATTCGAAAAAAATTGCAAAAATCGTCCTTGTGGTTTGAAGGATGTGTCTTTTAACGGTGGTTAGTCGAAAATTTAAAGTGTAGCTATTAATGGAGTCAGATTTCTACAGCGGTTAAGTCGAAGGACCAGCGCCGCGTAACGGATGAGTCAGCAATTTTTTTTGACTTAATGAGCGATGCAGACGAAATCTGCAATTTGGCTAAACCACGAGGACGATTTTGCAATTCTCAGCTAAAAACATTCTCGCCATGTGCTTAATTAACGTATTATTATATGCCATGAAATCGCCACCAAATATATCAATTCCTTCTGATAAAAAAAAAAAAAATGAGGCAAAAGTTGCATTTAGCGCATTATTGCGTTGGCTTAAAAACGTAAAAAAAGCGTTTGGTTTCGCGGATGACGTTTCTTTTAGTATCCCGTTTGGCATGTCATTGAAATTTTTGTTATTTGGCGCGCTAATGAAGTTGCATACGGGCTGCTCTTACGGTACCTTGAACTCTTAGAGACAGTAACTTTGTGCAAATTTTTTTCTTACTGTATAAAAGATAAACCGAAATAAATGGTAAAAAATAATAGTTTATGAAATGATAGAGATAAAAGCGAAATGTTGTAAAAATATCTTTGTACCGTATATAGAGACAAAATAGGGGTAAAAAAGTCACACAAAAGCCTCATTCACTCACCTCCCTCCCTGGATAAAAAGCAACTTTTTAACCGGGTCTTTCCATTTCTACCCTTCATCTACCTCCCCTATATAAACCCACTCCACCACTCTCTCCATTTTCACACGCACTATTCACACCTCCAAAAACACCCTTTCTCTCTCTCTCCAAAAAAACCCAAAAACAAATAAAATGACTGGTCACGGTGGTCAAACCACCTTGCCTCCGCCGGTCAACGCTCCTCCGGTGAAAGAGCTCGAGAAGCTGTCTCTGGTGACACCGGCGCCGTCGTTGATGGTGCCGTTGGTGCCGTCGGCGGCGAAGAAGCTTCGGACGCCGGCGAGGAGTGGGTTCGGGTCGGTTGGGAGGAAGGTTTTCATAAAAGCAAACCATTTCTTGGTTGGTGTTGGGAACAGAGACCCTCATCAATATGATGTATGTCTTCTTCTTTTTATGCTTCACTGTGTGTTCTTACACCTTCACTGTGTGTACTTTTTTTTAAAAAATTCTTGGGTTTAAAAATATTATTTGTAAAATTTACTCTGTTTAACTGTGTGTTTTTTATAGACTTTTACTGGTTTATTTTTGTGGTTTATGGTTAACTGTGTGTTTCTTTACACCTTCACTGTGTGTTGTTTAGTGTGTGTTTTGTAGAAGGTTTATATACTCTGTTTCATTGTGAGGATGTTTAAAATAATACTGTATTTCTGAAACATACTCTGTTTTAACTGTGTATTTTATAGACTGTGTTTACTGTATGTGTATGTTTTTAATATGTGTTTTTACTATTAAACTCTCTTGTATATATTGTTTGGGTTTTAAAATATACTTTTAGTAAAGTTACTCTGATTTTACTGTGTGTTTTATAGAGTGTGTTTACTGTGTGTATGTGTTTTATTAAACTCTGTGTATTGTTTGGGTTTAATACATTTTTTTTAAAACAATAAATGAGGGGTTTATATCTGTCAATAAATAAGGGTTTTAACATTTAAAAAAAAAAATTATTGTTAAAAACTCATCACAAAAAGTGTGTGTTTTAGTATGTGAGGCTTTTAGAGTTTTAGACACCATTTTTTGAAGAATGATTGAAGCAAAAAATAATTTCAATGGTTTTATTGGAGGTTGAAATTGCTCTTTATGTGTATAATTTTGATTTAAAAATATCGTTTACGTTACTATGTCTGTTATATGGATGGTTTCTATTCTGCTTATGGTGAGGCTTTTTAATGTTATTTTGTAAAATATACTCTGATTTTTGTGAGACTTTTAAGCAATTTATTCATAAGAAAGCAAATAATACTTTTATCTTTGTGTTCAAATTTTTCAAAAGGGGTTTAAAGTTTTCTTCATACTTTGTCTTTTAAGAGTGTTTTAAGCTACTTTGCATTAATCTTTGTGTTTTCATTATTATATATACACAATAGTACTTTTGTAAAATCTGAAGCAAATAATGCTATAATGTTAATTTTCATGGTATATGGTTTTCAAATATTCGATAAACTGATGATAGCTATTTCTATAGAGTTTATGCTAATGTACATGTTATAGGTGAAAGTCATAGAGAATTTGATTGAGTAATAATGTATCTATTTGAATCCTTAATAAAGGATAAGTAGATGTGTTATTGTAAAATGATTATCTTATTATCATTTCATTTTTATATGACTCTGTGTTTTTGTTTGAATGCATAACTGATTATGCGTAGTGACTTGTATGTTTTGATAGTCTATTTGTCTCTTGGAACTTGGTTTGTTTGTATAGTTAAATTTGCTTTAATGTATTCCGCTACGTTGTGGAAATAAATGTTTGTTGACGATCAATATTGTTTACAGTGTGTGTTTTGCAATGTGTGCTATCATCACTTTCTGTGATACTTGATGCAATAAGGATTACTGGTTTCTTCTGAGGTTTATGTTATTCATGTGGTAAATTTTTATTTAAAAAACTCGTGTCAATGAATGTATATCGAGTTTTGTTTATGTAATAATTGAATTTGCTCAGCAATGAATTTAATCGGTCTTCTGTGGTTTTCAAAAGGGGTTTTAAGTTGTATTTACCTTTGTCTTTTAAAAGTAAGTTGTGTTTCATATTACATGATTCTCAAATATCTAAGTCTGATAAGATTGAAAACTGTTTATATTAATGAAAGAATATGTTTATTGTCTAGCGTTTATGCAAATGTACATGTTTATGAGATGTTGAAGTATACTGTTTTAACATTCTCTTTTGTTAGATGATTCTCAAATGATGCTTGATAACTATTTGCATACAAATATGAATTTGTACACATTGTTTATGGCGTATCTGCTTATGAACATGTTGAGTGAAATATTATGTGGGAAAGCTAGAGAGATTTGGATAAAGCACCATATATGGGATGTCACAATCTAAAGCTAAGTAGATGTGATTTTGTAATATGGTCATCGAATTAACATTTCAGTCTCTATGAATTTAATGATGTTTCTGTTTTAAGACATAACTGATTTTGTGATCATCCATAAGACGATAAGTAGATGTTTTTTAGTACATGAATGATCTTTATATATACCGCCTTTTTATTTTGCAAATGACTAATTGTTTTTGTTTGCTGTCATTCAATTTATGTAGACTTATGTATAGAATTGATTTATGAACTGGTTTGGGAATAAACAAATCTTTACAATTTAGTGTCTTGCTTTGTGTTTCATGATGTGTTCAATTTTGATCGAAAAGAATGGTGATAGCTTGTGGAAATCTATGTGCGATGAGGTTTTCTCTTGTTTTACAATGTCTGTTTTACAACATGTGGAAATCTATGTGCGTTCAGTTCGTGTTTTATTCTCTGTTATCAAACATTGTTAGTAACATTTAAAGCAATAATGCTTACTGGTTTTCTCGTTGGTGTTTATGTTGTGCTTCATGCATTAAATTTGATTGCAAAATTTGTGTGAACATATGTATGCTGAGTTTTGTTCGTTATGATAACCTGATTTTGCTTGTTAAAGTATATGTAACTGGTATTCAAAAAGGGCTTAAGTTGTTTTGAAAATTATTATGCGATAGTGATGGTCATATGCAGTTAGAGGACTAAAATATTGCGATTTCATGAAACAAATATATGAAAAGGCTAGATGTGGACATAAGCAAATCTGTATTGTTTACAGTGTTCTGTTTTTTATGCTTATGAAATGATATGCGGCTCATAATGTAATTTCCATGTGTTAGGTGACAATTGCTCCGGAGGTAACCTCCAAGACCAAGAGCCGAGATATTATGAAGTTTCTCAGTGATTCATACGGTGCTTCCCACTTGGGTAATCTGCTGCTAGCGTATGATGGGAAGAAGAGTGCATTTGCTGATGGGCCTCTACCATTTGATTCAAAAGAATTTGTTGTTAAGCTTGCTGAACAGAATGGGTACACTTTGTTTTTCACTATCTTGTGTTTAATAATTGTGTTTTCAGAAATGTTTTCGTTTGTAATTTTGGTTTTGTATTTTAGTCGAGAACGTGAGTTTAAAGTAACCATCAAGTTTGCTGCTAGAAAAGAGTTAGACCATTTGAGGCAGTTTTTGGCTGGGAGACAACATGATAATCCCCAGGAGACAATTCAAGCTCTCGATGTGGTTCTGCGAGAGTCTGCTTCTAAAGAGTAATTAACATAACTTTGTTTGCATTTTAACAGTTTTTTCTTTATGTCATTGATATACATTCTTAATGTGATGATTCTAACTATATCTTATGAACTGCAGCCGTGAGATAGTTGGAAGATCATTGTTCCACACTGATTTTGGAAGAGGGCCTCTTGGTGATGGGATCGAGTACTGGAAAGGTTTTTATCAGAGCCTTCGACCCACACAGATGGGACTGTCACTCAATATTGGTACGTTTCTTGACTTTTCTGCTTTATATTTATGTTCATTGACTAGCATTGTTTAATTTGTTGATAATCTGATTATATAAGTATCTTATGTTGTAGATATGTCAGCGAGGGCTTTTTATGAGCCTAAGTTGTTATCGGAGTTTGTTGGTGAGTTCCTGGGATCAAGAGACATGTCAAGACCTCTGTCTGACCAAGAAAGGATCAAGGTAACTGTTTGTCACTCCTTTGAATTTATCATTAGCTTATGTTGACTACAGTTTGTCTATTCCTTTTGTTATTTACATGGGTGAGAAAAAGATCATAGGTTCTTATCTGGTATTTTCTAAATCTCAGGTGAAGAGAGCTCTCAAAGGAGTTAGGGTGGAGGTTCGCCGTCAGGATTACAAGAGACGGTATAAGGTTCAAGGTTTAACGGCTCAACCGATTAGCCAGCTAAAGTAAGTTTGTTTTGTAGTTAGTGTTACGTTTTACTCTTACTGTTTGAAAGCAATTAAAACTCAGAATTACTTTTTACTATAGGGCATTGAAAGTAGACTGAACTTTAAAGGCAAGTAAAATGCTTGTGCACAGATTAATTTAAAAAAAGTATATGAACAGTTTTGTTTCCAAAAAAATATGTTGAGCAATTAAATGGTTGCTCTTGTGTGTTTTTTTATGTTCTCTCAATAAATTAGAGAACTTCTTGTACGTGTGATCCTCTTCTTTATATCCGGCTTATATTTCTTCTTGTTAATTTTTTTAGTTTTATTGATGAGACGGGAGCCACCAAAACTGTAGTTCAGTACTTCCGAGAGAAATACAATGTTCAGCTGCGTTTTCCTGCTCTTCCTGCTGTTCAAGCTGGCACAGATGCGAAGCCTACTTATCTTCCAATGGAGGTATGCTGCTTTATACTTTTGTTGTTTGAAAAATTCTTAAACCTCTTATACTTGCTAAAATTTCAAAGAAAACACTATACTTAGCAAACACGAACTATTCTGAGTATTTAATTTGTTAAATTGAGGTAAATGATTATCATTTCTTTGCAATTTTTTCAAGAGGGTGATTTTTTGAAAGCAAAAACTGAACACGATAATAAAATCAGTTTCCGAGCCTGCTGCTTTACACTTTTGTTGATCGAAAAACATTTTATATCTATATTATTACTCTTTGGCTTTCATATAAAATCTCTTTAGATGTTGAAATACAAAAGATAACATTATCCTTGGTAAACATGAACATTTATGAGTATTGTATTTGTAACAATCGGCCAAAAGATTATCATTTTCTTCCCAAGTATATTGAAAGCTAAACCTGAACAAGATAAATATATTATATTGAAAGCTATTTATGTACTTTATCACAACTAATTCATTGTAATATTTGCTTGTTTCGATGTGTTTAATTTTAGATCTGTTGGGTCACTCCTGGTCAAAGATACGCTCTAAAGCTGAATGAAAGACAAGTGACTCAGTTCCTAAGGGCAACCTGCCAGCGCCCAAAAGATAGGGAGGATAGCATAGATAATGTATGAATTTTGACATTTCATGAACTAATACTGTATAACGTTTTCAATTTTATCATTTCAATATAAATACTTTCTGCTTACTTGTTAGTTGGTGTTTGCAGACAATGAAAAAAACAAGTACAACAAGGATCCTCTAGTAAGCAAGGATTTTGAAATGAATGTAACAGAGCTGCTCACCTCCATTGAGGCCCGAGTTTTACCGCCGCCACCTGTAAGTTCACACTCTAAAACTCTTTAAGTGAATAATTGTAGTAGTATCATTTCTCCTGATATCCATATTAACTTGCTCTTGGGTTCTATTTTCAGCTGCGTTATCATGAGTCAGGGCGTACATCTGAGGTTAATCCATCTGTTGGTCAGTGGAACATGATTGATCTGGTAAATTTCTCTTCATTAACCATTTTAAAGTTTTTAATATAGTCTGCTGTTCTATCTGACTTTTTTAAAATGACTCCTATTTTATTCTATTACAGAAAGTGATCAATGGTGGAACTGTTAACTACTGGACAATAATTAACTTTTCAAGGCACAACGAACAGGCAGTTGGCCGCTTTGTTCATGGACTTGTTTCCATGTGTCAGACTAAAGGCATCGTATGTATCTTATACTTTCACTATGTTCCTTTATTTCACCAAATTAATGTATAAGTAAATCATTCTAACATTTTTTCACTTTCTGTCAAAGGTTTTCAATCCCCAACCCCTGATTCCAATGCGTTCAGCCATGCCCCAAAACATTGAGAAAGCTCTTGTTGATCTCCAGTCTCAGGCTTCAGCACAGCTAGCACGGGTTGCACCTGGACATCCTTTGCAGATGCTGTTTGTGATACTTCCTGAAACTAAAGGAACTTACCGTAAGTTCGCTTTTTTAGATACCTAAAAGTAAGTGTGATAGTCTACAGACATATTTGTGGCTGACATTTGAAACTTTTTTCTTTCTCAGCAAGGATCAAACGGGTATGTGAAACTGAGTTGGGAATTGTGTCTCAGTGCTGTAAGCCACAACATGTCATGAAGATGAGTAACCAATATCTTGAGAATGTTGCACTGAAGATCAATGTGAAAGTAAGTTCTTTTCCATGCAAAACAACTCTTATTATGGTTTTATTGTCTTCCACATTTACGAATTATGTTAAACCATATCAGGTTGGTGGGAGGAACACCGTCTTGGCTGCAACTCTGAATGGCAGGCTTCCTTATGTCACTGATCGGCCAACCATAATCTTTGGTGCCGACGTTACTCATCCCCAGCCTGGAGAGGATTCTAGCCCTTCGATTGCCGCCGTAAGTTGCTATGCCTACTGTTATCACTTTATTGCATTATGTAGAAGGAAGCCGTTTTGACCCATTTGCCTAATGTTATTACTTGATTGCATAATTTAGAAGTTAGCAGTTTTGACCCATTTTATTGCACTGATATGGGTTTAGTTTAACTTTAGAATGAGTCAAATGTGTCATCCAAAGTGCTTGGGTTTAGTTTGACGTTGACTAGGTCAAATAGGTCGAAAGTGTCTCAAACTTTCTTTAAAAGTTTAAATAATACATGATGTTTATAATCTGAATTAGTACACTGTTTTGTAGCTTTTAAGAAAGTTAAAAAATCTGACGAAATGTTATTGGGCTAACCTAATTCTACCTGTTTGAAGTCGTAATGATACTGCCCCATATGGACCAGTAAATATATGCTGTATTATCTGACCACTTTGACGCGTAACATGACCCACCCATTTTGACCCCTTTTTGTATTCAGGATGTTCTTAAAAGTTTGAATTCTTTATTATCTTACAGGTCGTTGCTTCTATGGACTGGCCTCAAGTGACAAAGTACAAGGCCCTCGTATCTGCACAGCCTCATAGGCAAGAAATTATTCAGGACTTGTACACAACCCGTACTGATCCCAAGAGAGGCGTCATTCATGGAGGGTTGATCAGGTAAAGAGCTAACCCCTCATAAAAGGATAAAAGGATTCGTGTAATTTCTATATATTTTTCTCACCTTTTAGTTGGATCTGCAGGGAGCTTTTGATATCCTTCAAGAAGGCAACTGGACATAAGCCACACCGCCTAATATTCTACAGGTGTGCAACTCATTACATTTCCTATCTTTCAGCTACCCTTAAATTTGTTTCTTATTCTCTCATCATGATGATTCTAACACGCCACTGGTATTTCAGAGATGGAGTTAGCGAGGGCCAATTCAGTGAGGTGTTGCTAAATGAGATGGACAAGATCCGCAAGGTACTTTTCTTTCTTGTTTTAGAGCTTTTAAGCTTTGTCTGTTCCCCCTTTTAAAAAATAATGTTGATGTTTCAGGCGTGCATTTCGTTGGAGGAGAACTACATGCCTCCTGTGACGTTCATTGTGGTTCAGAAAAGGCACCATACTCGTTTCTTTCCTGTGAGGCATGGTGATAGGGGTAGCACTGATAGGAGTGGCAATATCCTTCCAGGTTGTTATATATTTTTTTTGATAACTGTTTTTTTTACAAATCTTTCTAATGGATTAAATTTTCAGGTACTGTGGTGTATACTAAGATTTGTCATCCTTCTGAGTTCGATTTCTATCTCTGCAGCCATGCTGGCATTTAGGTGAACCCTTTTTACTGTATAGTTTTTTCATATTTCTCCTTTGCTATGTAATTTATGTGAAGTGTCAAGTAAAATAAGTCTCCATCTTTTGGCTAATCTAATTTGGTTGTCTCTTTGCAGGGAACGAGTCGCCCCACTCACTACCATGTTCTCTATGATGAGAACAAGTTCACTGCTGATGGCTTGCAGATGCTCACAAACAGCTTATGCTACACGTAATACAACTATACTAACCCTGTTATCATTTCATAAGTTTCTAAAAAACTTACTTTGTCATAAACGTAACATAATTGCATTTCAACTTTCAGGTATGCTAGGTGCACCCGATCTGTCTCCATTGGTATGCCTTGTGATTCTATTTACATATTTTGCTTTTTTTTATAAGGCATTATATAGATTAACTAGTTAGACTCATTCCTTTTGTATTTCAAACTAATTAGTAATTCCTAACGGAAACCTGTGTTTGCAGTTCCACCTGCATACTATGCTCATCTAGCTGCATTCAGAGCTCGGTCATACATGGAGGGGGATCAGTCAGACACCAGTTCGCGTGGTCAGCGTGCAACAAGAGATCGTGTGGCTGAAGTGCGTCCTCTTCCCGTCATTCATGACAATGTGAAGAGCGTTATGTTCTACTGCTAGTTTGGTGTGACGGCGTTTTTGAGCCTTAAACCTTTTGGGATATTTTGATGGTACTTGGTTATTCAGACTTTAAGTTATGGTTCAAGTATATGGGGTTTTTGTTGGCTTTTGTTTGTGCCTGAGTTTTTGATGGTGGTAAACTTATTGCATGATGCTAGTTTTTGAACAATGACAAGTTATCTTTTAAAGTCCTTCTTATGTTATTACTGTAACTTTCTCTTGTGTGTGCCACTGAATGCCATGCTTTGTATTCGAATCTTTACAATATCAAACTTTTAATATATTAGTTTAAAAGTCTAAAAGGGTATTGCTCATTAAAGTAACTTCTTTACTGGAGTGCATCTAAATAAAATAAAATAAAATAAAAATATATAAACAAAATTACATATAAGTTAAACTCAAATTGCATATCTATCCTTACTAAACAATAAAAATATCATATATGTCCTAATAACTATTTTTATTATAACTAAAACCTAAAAATAAATAAAAATTATCATTTACTATCAGAATAGACTATTATGCCCTTTGACTCAGTTCACCCACTCTTGGTATGTATAAGTTTTGTAGTATGATCAGTGGCATATATAAGATTTTGACAACCACTGATCTAAATGTTAGAATAAATAATTGTGATATGTTTGCTGTCTCAAAAGACACATCTCACCCACGACGACCTCTTGCCACCGTTTCTGAACTAAAATGTTTACCAGTCAACCATCACTGTTTTTGCATCACCAACCACTGTCGTCTACAGACGTCACCGCCAGCTACGTCCATCGTTCGTAGCTTCTCATGTCGCGTCACCAACCACTGTCTACATAATTTATCTACGGTAAGAAATGCCGACAATATGTTAAGTGTATCTCCGACGAGCATTGCTTTGCAAACATAGGGTATACGGACAAACCATAACTGATTCGGGCAGAAATTGAAAAGGAATTTGTGGGGTTTGTGTGGTCTCTTAAAGAAAAATGAATTGCATCAAGAAAAGAAATAAGGGTGACTTTTGGTTTTGGTTTATCACTGTGAGAATTATGGTTTGATAAGTCTGTGTATGTCCCATAGGTTAATCTGGTAAAGAAAACAAATAAGGGCATAAAGGTCTATTCTCATTTAACGGGTAGTTGTCATTTATTTATAAGTTTTAATTATAATAAAATAAATTATTAGGACATATATGATTTTGATTTGTGTCGAAGGATATAACATTTTTGATGGTATTATATATCGATTTTAATGTTTAGGAGGGATATATATGCAATTTCCCCTAAAATAAAAGTAATATATAAAATAAAATACAGTAGAATTTAGGAAGCTGAATGGGCCTGTATAAAGAGTAAAGTTGAATTGGGCTGCTGGGATAATAAATATATAAATGTAAAGTTAGGAAACTGAATAGTAACCGGATATACACTCTATAAATATATCCAATTGAATCCCCCCCCTCCCAAAAAGAAAACCTCAGACTAATTTAAAAACAAAAGCAGCTATATTTATCGATAAATCCAAGTTTGAGGTATGAGTTCAATCTCTTTTAATATTAAATTCAAGCTTGTTAATGTTTAAAGTTTCGATCTTGATCCTTAAATTACTGATCTTGAACCTTAAAATTTTGACATATGTCATATAATAATGTAACTATAATATGTTAGTTTTAATCTTGAATTGAAGCTTATATCAATTGATGATTTTGTCTAACATTGATGGTTTTTTTTATTCATGCACAAATTCATGTTTGTCACACCTGCTGCTCTGCCATATTAGTGTTAATTATGGTGTAGGGGATTTTATTTTCTTAGCATTATTATTTGTTGATTTAAGGTTTAAGTTGATGAAACCTGCATTGATTATATGAATGATCAGACACTGATTTTAACTTCAAAATTAACTATAGTTGCTTGTTTCCTATATGCAATCTTAATTTTGAAGTATTTTATAACAATTGTTTTATTATTCTTTATCGTTTAAATTTTATTATGACTTCTTACCTTAGTGCATTTGATTTTGCAAATTATATCTTAGGATGGAACAAAGGCAGATATGTTGTAGTTCTGTACACGATCAAATACCTCCCCTATCTCCAAAGCATGTGTGGCTTGTTGCTCAGAACCTCGAAGTCGAAGAAGAAGACGACAAGGTCCAAATCTTCTACAATGTAAATAGTCCGCTTTGTCATTATCGGTGCCGAATCCCTGAGTTGCTTGGGAAGCATATCCGTGGGTGCTTTTATGGTTGGGTGATTCTCTCCAACTATCAAGACAACATCATGTGGTCTCTTTGGAACCCTCTCACATCAAAGTTCATCTATCTCCCACCCTTGGTTCATAAACAACAATCAAATTCCGATAATGACGATGATGATGATGATATAGGATATTGTTGTTTGTCTTCCCCTCCTGATGATCCCAATTCAATTCTTCTAATGACAAGAACCGAAAAACCCAACTTTGTGTTTTGTAGAATATACCCTAAAAAAAAGAAATTAAGACGATGGACTGAAATGTCATACGCTAAACAAGTCAAAAGAGTAACTGATGGTTTAGTCCACTGTCTAACTTGTTGTAATGGTAAAGTATATGCCTATGTGGAACACAAAGTTGTAGAGGTAAGCATTGTGGTTAAGGATTCAGAAGTTGCGATAAATCTGTTGCCACTGTTGAGCCTTCCTTCTCCTGACCAAAATGTTAGTCAGCGGCATCTTTATCTTGTTGGATCTTGTACAGATTTATTTTCTATCTTTATAGATTCCGATGAGGTTACGGAAACTATCAGTTTTGTTTATCTGTTTAAAGTCAACATGAATAGTAACACATGGGAAGAAGAACTAGAAGACCTAAAAGACGCAACTCTTTCCTTGGAATATGGTAGTTATTTTTGCCCGAAATTTCACAGCCCTGCAGTTACGTCAGAGCAAGGGGCTATATACATATGCTTGGTGAAAACGGAAAATTATATACTCGTATCACGTCAAAGATAAAACAATGTCCATATCATCTATGCCTTGTTTAGCCGGAACAAGCCATGTGACTGCATGGACAATGCTTGAATGCGAAAGGTATTGTATTGCTATCATTTCATTATTAAACATTGTTTTTACTGTAAATTACATAAATTGTTCCTCTAGTTAGTGAAAATAACAGAAATTGTCTCTTTGTGATACTATTTGCATAAATGGTTATCTAACGGAAATCGTTCCTCTGGTACTCTTGGTCCCTTGCGTATGTAATCAGTTTTGCTTTTGTGCCTATATGGTCACGGACAAGGTCCCAAAAGCGAAAGCAAACATTGCAATTAGGGACCAACTTTTTGTGAACAGTATCAATGAGGAACAATCTCGGTTTTTATCACCAAACTACAAGGATGTTATGTAATCTACTCTTGTTTTTATTTATAGCAGGAATATGACTTATAATCATATTTTGTGTAGGTTGTTAGAAGGTGATCATAAACAAGAAGAGGACAAGAACGATAAGATAGTCATTAGTAAAGCTAAGAGTGATGGGTTTGAATTTGATGGCATGACAGATGAATCACACTTGCTCAATCTTCCGTTTGATGTTTTGAAGATGATTATGGAGTTTAGTGTTGGCATCGAGTACATGAACTTTCGTGCTTCATGCAAACTGTGTCATTTAGCAGCACCCATAATACAATGGAGCAACCAACAAACATCAAAGAGGCTGCAGTTGCATGCATATTCGTTAATTTCACCTTGGCTGATGGTTATTGGTAAGCACACGATCACTTTTATTGATCCGATGTTTGGTAACAAGTATTTTATAAAAACACCTCGGGAATTAGGATTGACTGGTCAACTTAAAATACATTGTTCAAGGTACGGTTGGCTGCTTATGCGTAAATGTGACGAGGGACCCCTAACTCTCTTTAACCCCTTCACACGTGATACACGCGAGCTACCACAGGATCGTTATTTAGAATGTTTTGGTTTCTCAGCACCACCTACTTCTCCTAATTGTATGGTTGTTGGATTTACTTCAATATTTGAACGACACGTTCACATCCACTTTGTAGGCCGAGAATCATCATGGCGTGAATTTACTCTAAATTTTGGTGAAAACGATCCATATTCCTATCGTTTTCCGGTGTTTTATGATCAAGATGTTTATGCATTGTGTAACGATAAAGGACTTGATGTTTTCAAAGAATTGGGTGATGGGGATCTCACTCGGGAATGTGTTCTAAAGGAAGCCCCAATAAGTTGTTGCACATCTAATGCACAACGTTTCCTAGTGAAATGCGATCATGAGTATAAATGTGATCAACATCTTTTACTGCTTATTGTGGGCAAGTTTGGAGAATCCATCGAAGTATTCATACCAAATAAGGATGCTGGTAAATGGGAGAAAATAAATGATATAGGAAGGCACATGATTTATATTGGTGATAAAACATCTCTATGTATGGAAGCCAAGACACCGGAGATGGAAAACAAGATATATTTTCCAAGATCACGTTCCGGGAAAATAGTGTTTTATTCTCTCAAAACATGCAAGTTTCATACATCCGGTGGTGGTAAAATTATCCAGGAAAGTTTTGGGGATTTCTTTGGAACAATAAACCATCTCTCACATAATGCGTGGATTGAACCAAGTTGGTCCTAGTTAAACTATATCGTTATGTAGCAAGTTAATCTTTTGACATAATTGTTAATTATTCAATGTTTCACATTTATCATTTTTACTTAGGATATTCAATGATAGTTAACCTTATCATTCTACTCCTATCACCTCCCTTTACAATACTCTAGTATGCAATACACTTTGATCAATGTTAGTATGTATTGACTATGATGAAATGAGATACATGTAAAAACCCTGCTTGATGAATTTGTGTGTTCAGGAAAAAAAAAAACTGACTTACCTAAACTAAGCTTTTGACAATAAATTTGATTATCAAGATACGGGTCGAATCTGTGTGTTTTGGACATTTCAAATATTTTACACATGCGGGTCAAATAAGTGTAATTTACTTCAAAATTTATAGAGCAAATCAGCAAGATGTTTTTAAAACCACAAAAAGTCAAACTTCAAACAAAGCTTACACCATTATTTGAGGTCTCATTTAACGTGCATAAGTGCATAACTTTTTTGTTTATGTATATTTCCGTTATTAAGAAGAATGTGAAATGATGCTACTTTCATAATGCGCAAAATTTAAAAAAAGATAAGATTGCTACATTGTGCAACAATTATATTAGTGAAGCCAAACTTTCTCGCCTAGGGATTATTAGACAACATGTTAGACTCAGGCTGCGCTTAGCTTGAAGATTAGAAGATCCAAACACTCCTTTGAAGCTGCTGAAATTTGGAAATTTCATGTGTTTCAGAGAGATGTGGAATGTGTGCTTTATCCTGTCCAATGAATAAAGGTTATATGGAATCGGATATTATGTACTATATGTTCTTTGTGGTATAGAAATCTGGTGGTGGTCTTGGGTACTAGTAATTTTGGAATTTGTTGGTTACTATCTTGGTGTGGTTTTAGGGGCACTTAGCTGTTTGGTATCTATGTTTGGAAAGTCAAATTCAATGCTTGCGGATTTGGTTGGTTGACAACTGTTTAAAGAGTGTTTGGGTAAAAAACGATGTTATATATTGGGTTGGATTCCTTTTTTGTTTGGTGGTTTGTTTTTTGGTGTATTGATATGAATTTTGAAGTGTTTGGTATTAGAGAAAATGTGAGGTTTAGATTGCTTAGTTTGAAGATAAGAAGTTCTAGACAAGCTATAGTGTGGTAAATTATAATGATGGTAAGAATTTTTATTATAGTCTTAATGGTAATGGTTTGTGCAGAGTTGATGTTTTGGTGGAGTTAAGAGTGTTTGGGAGAGGGGTTATGTGGAGTTATGGGGCGTTTGGGTTATGTTTTTGGAGGGAAGTGTATGGTTATATTTTCTGATCCACATGGTAGAGTATACAATTTTGCTATGGTTGATCATGTATACCTAATTGATTCTAAGTTTCTAACAAGTTCTCCATGCGAGAGATGGTCAAAATATTAGCTGAACTGGGTTTGGGTGATAATAAACAGTTGTTGTTTACCCATTTTAGGGTCCAATGACTGTCTTTAGATGATGGATTAGTTCCCTTGATGTCGGATCAGGACGTGCTGACATTGTTAAAATTTGTGCCTATGGATAAGGAAATAGATGTTTATGTAGAGACTGATGTATCTTTGGTTGAAAAACATATGTTGCTGGTTAGGGGTTCTCAGTCCTCAAAGGGTCTAGTGATTCAAGAGATTGATGAGGATCATGCGGTCAGTGCACCTGTTAAGAAAAATAAAGGAAGATTGTTGTTGTTAGAATGGTATAATCATTAAATGGCACCAACGCGTCATGAAATTGTTAGCCCGTATTGTGTTAGTGTAACGGGCTCAAGCCCACATCTAGAACATTTTGTATATTGTTATAAATATGTACGATGTACTTGTGATCAATCAATCAAACACAATCATTACCGAATATATGTTGACATGGTATCAACAGCCTAGTCAACCGATCATCCTAACCCTAACACAAACTGCCGCCCAATAATTCAATTTGGCATCTCCCCTTTCGACCTAAAATCAGCCGCCATTTTTTATTTTCCCTCTCATTTGTGTTGGTAGTTTGTGCTATACGTCACAAATCCACACTTGTTTGTTTGTGTTGCTCGTGCTAAGGTCACGATCTTTGGTGATTTCCTTTTGTTTTCTCTTTGCAAATCGTGTTGGTGATTGTGCAAAGGTCATTAATCCACACGTTAACATAAGTTATTCGTGCTTAGGTCACGAATCGGTTCTCCTGTTTTGTGAATTTACATACTGTATGTACCTTCTAAAACCTAAACCATCTTGTCATCATGACCAGTAACAATATTGAGGAAGTTGTGCTTAAGTTATTAGAGAGATTGGGGCTAACTGGACATGTTGAGAATGTTACTGGGAATAACAACAACACAAACGCACCACCTGTTAGTAACACAAAAATTTGTTAGTCACTTTATTAGGACGTTTGGGTTTTGGAATTGACATCGAAACACCTTCTGTTTCCCCTAATACCATGACTACTAAGCCCACAACCTATTATACTACAACCAACCCAAGCCCACTCAATACTTTTGGCGCAACATACCCCACAACCCATTACCAGCGCCCACACACACCTATCGGGCCCCCATGGTTTTGGGTACTATGCTACTCAAGCCCAATTGGCCCACTACCCTACTCCTGTAGCTTTGTATAACCTAGCTCAAACACATGCTATTGGCCCACTTCACTTTACGACTACAGCTCGACCACCTGGATATGCTACTGGTCATCAGGCCCCACGACCCAATATGGGTCAACACCTACTGCTCTCGGGTCAATGGGACCCACAAGTACATGAAACTATTTTGCCTCATGCATTCACTGCGTGAATACTTCATGATCCCACAACGGGTGCCTGGAACATGGACACAGGTGTGATCTCGCATCTACATGCCTCAGTTAATAGTTTTAGTCATGTTGTTAATACATGCATGTATCCGTCCATCTCGGTTGGTGATGGGCATTCTATTCTTGTCACCAATACGGGTCATAGTATTTTGCCAACTCCCTTTTGACCTCTTCACCTAAATAATGTTCTTATTACTCCACATATTGTCAAAAATTTAATATACGTTCTTCAATTTGTTTGTGAAAATAACTGCACTGTTGAATTTTATCCTTTTAGATTTTTTGTTAAAGATTTCATGACCCGTCGGGTGCTTCTCCGATGTGATAGCACGGGGGACCTTTATCCAGTCACAACTCCGTCTCCCATTCCTCAAGCTCTCCTAGTGAGTCAACATACGTGGCATAAATGTCTTGGACATCCAGGAAGCGAAGTGTTACATCGTCTAGTTTCAAGTAATTTCATTTCAAGAAATAAATAGAAGCCTCCCGTGCTTTGTCATGCCTGCCAGCTTGGCAAACACGTTAGACTTCCATTTGCTAGTTCCAATACTGTCGTTAATGCTTCTTTTGACATCATTCACTCGAATGTATGGACTTCACCAATTCCGAGTCCTTCGGGTTTCAAATATTATGTATTAATCTTGGATCATTATTCGCATTTTGTTTGGGTCTATCCTTTAATTAACAAATATGATGTTTTGTCTAAATTTGTAATCTTTCGTAATTTTGTTCACACTCAATTTAAGTGTGAAATCTGGTCCTTTCAGTGTGATCATTGTGGAAAACTAGAAGGGGGGGTTGAATAGTTTTGCCGATTTTAAGTTAGTTTCAAAAACTTTATATTCGATAATATGTGAGATCGTATGGATGTAGAGAAAGTATGGATCTAATGATAAAGCAAGTAAATAAAGTAAAGCAAAGGGATAGAAATGACACAACCGATTTATAGTGGTTCAGCTACAAGGACACCTTCCTTGCCCTACTCCACTCCCCGAGTCACCTACTCGAGAGTTCAAGCACTATGTCAACAAACTCTTTCAACTTGGCGGAGAAGCCTTCACAACGTTGCTTACACCTTTTTTCGGTACAAAGCTAAATACCGAGTCCGTAACACGGTGGACTAAACCAACACGACTATTACACAACAAATATGTGAAATATCAAGTACAAGATCTTTGCTACAGAAATCTTGTGGAGGAGAAAATCAATCAAGGACCCCTTGCTTGGATGACTTGTAGTGAGCTCGTGATCTCGTCTTAGAGAAGGACCTATATGAGAATCACAATAGAAAAAAAGAAGAACAACTCTCTAGATCAAGTGATCTATATGTTAGAAGAGAGTGAGAGTGTATGAGAGATTTAGGAAGAAGAGGGGTGAGTTAGAATGAATAAATGGCTCTCTATTTATAGGCAAAACTTGCCACTGTTCCCCGGATCCCACGGATCCCTCCCACAAGGGATCCGTCTAGTGTAAACCTAGGGATCCGTGGGACGCTCCTCTTTGCCCATGGGTTTTGGTTATGGGTTATGGGTTGGTCCATGGGTATTTCTTTAGATTCAATGTATCTAATGAATACATTGTATCTAGGGTATGGGTATGATCCATGGGTTGTGGTTTTACCCATCCTGATAAACTATTACAACAAATGATTAATTACAACATTTTTGTATTAGATGGCTATATATAAATGCTTTACAAAAATAACATGTATTCTTATAATTTTACTTATGATAACATTATACTTGTTATCAACAAAACATAAAGAGATCGCAAAATATTAATAAACGTTTTTACGGTTTATTTGAATTAACAATCTCCTCCTTTTTGTTGATGACAAAACATAGTGTTATGATGAGTAAAATTTAAGATTAGATGTATGTTTTGAAAGCTCTAAGTTTTACTTCTTCTCTCCCTTTTTGTCGAAACAAAAAGTTAACCCATCGAAGAAATAAATTGTGGGAAAATGGTCCACGTACCGGTTACTCCCCCTTGACGGTAGCTCCCCCTTGTTTGGGGCGTCAAGTGAAGAAAAATAAAAAAAAATCCTACAAAGAGAAATGTTAGTAACATGCTTAGGTAATCTTGTGATTGACGAGAATCAAGATTGGGAGCCAAGGTATGTAAACAAGGCCTTGTAATAAAACAACAAAGTGTAGTGGTATTTATGCCACGTACAAGCATGTAAAAATAAGAACAAGACTTGTTCTTGAAAATGAGTCAAAAGAAAATACTAATAATAGAAAATAGTAATGAGGATTCCTTCCATGCTTGCATAAGGTTATGGATGGATGTTTTGATGAGTGATGGTATTGAGGCGATCAAGAATGAGGTTGAGTATGAATCGCATTTCCTCCCTAACTTCTATTGCAATATCCCTAGTGGATTGGCAATGTTCACAATGTAAGTGATGTGGGTAATGAGTGTGGAATTTTTCCGGGTTGTTTTGATTTGTAAGTTGCGGAAGATGTTGTGGAAAAATAGGAAAATATGGATCAATGTCCGGAATGTTTGGAAGTGGTGGTGGAAAAGAACCTAGGTGTTCTTGTAGCTTAATGGGAGCTAAGGGTGGTGATGTTTCAAAATCTTGAAAAGTTGTATTTGGTGAAGTGGGAGGAGTAAAAAAGGCTAGTTCTTTTTGTTTTGGTTGATGAGATCTTGTTGGAGTCGTAAGGAGTTCCAAAAGAGTGACTTTAGGTGGTGAGTTGATGTATGATGAAGTTGGTGTACTTGTTGGTGATGAGGGAGGTGCTATAATGGAAGTATCTTGTGATGAGTTATTGGTTGAGGATGAGCCATTCAAAGATGGTTTTGCTAAGCAACAAGATCGGATGCTAATCCGTGCGGATATCTTAGATTTTGATTGTGGTATTTTGGAAGGTGGTAAGACAAAATTTTGGATTTCTTGAAATGGATTGGTTGCACTAGATGATTCATCTATGTTGATTGATCTTTTGGAAGACATGGTGGTTTGTGTTTGTGAGGATGAGATGAGTAGCAAACAATGTTGGGAATCCTTCTTATAGAAAAAAAATGTTGCATTGCAATGAATGCTTGACCCAAAATATGGATTAAAATCTAATGATTAGATATGAATTTAAGCCATGTGATCTTGAGAAAACAAGCATTAAATCCCATACTCCCAAAAAAATGAGAAAAATAGAAGTTAAACAAGCTTTTGTCTCACGGATCCCACGGATCCTTCCCTTGAGGATCCGTCCAGCATTAAGGCTGGGATCCGTGGTGCTGGTGATACAGGCAGCTCAAAATTTTCCTTTTTGGAAACATTTGTGCCTAGTGTGTGCCTATATGCAAACTATTTTGAGTTGCGGTTATCTCGACTCCTAAAAAAATAAAAAAATAAAAATGAACTAGAAGTGAAAAAAAAAGCATGCTATTATGTGAGATAACCCGAGTGCTCCTAATTCATTGTTGCTTGAATGAATGTACCCGAAAACACATATTAGTTATGTGTCCTCTTTAGCATTCAAAAGACATGAGATGCAATGAAAACGGGTTTTTACTTTGTATTAACAATGAAAAAGCGATTTGTCCTAGACGTGAGAAATTGCTTTTGTGAAATTGATACGGGAAGAGGTATCATCTTTTTAGAAAACATTTTGAAAAGAGGTTTCTTTGTGTGAATAAAAATCGTTTTATCCTTTGAAAAGAAGATGTGTATGTAATTATGTGTTTGCAACTTGTACTTATTTTTGAAAGAAAATAAGAGAAACTATGAGTTATAAGTGAAGAACTTATCTTGGGTTTTGAAAATTCTCGTATTGTTTGTGAGTTGTGCGTGAAATAGAGATCCTAGACTCAGAAAGAGGAAGGCTAGTGTTTACATACCTTGTAGAGTAAAAAAGTAAATTACGACGTTTGTTCCATGAGACCAAGACCAAGATGAAGTAGGTTGAATTGTTCCCGCTTCAACGGTTTGGTGAGGACGTCGGCTATGATGTCTTCGGACGCTACCTTCTCAATAGAGATGTTCCCCTTTTGAACATTGTCTCTTAAGATGTGATGACGAATCTCTATATGCTTTGTGCGAGAATGCAATACCGGATTCTTGCTTAGATCGATGGCACCCTTGTTGTCACATAGAATGGCTATGTCACTTAGATGAATGTCGTAGTCAACTAACGCTTGTTTCATCCATAGTGCTTGTTGGCATGCTTTGCCGGCGGAGACGTATTCGGATTAGGTTATTGATATCGCTAGTGCCGTTTGTTTCTTAGAAAACCAAGATGTTAAACAACATCCCATAAAAGTACACACCTCACTTGTACTTTTTCGGTCAACATAATCAGCTGCATGGTCAGAATCTGCATATACAATTGTTTCTACTCCCGTGCCCTTAGGATACCATAATCCTAATTGTGTTGTACCCTTAATGTATCTAAATATCCTTTTTACGGCTTCTAGGTGTGATGTTTTAGGGTCTTCTTGAAACCTAGCACATAGACAAACACTAAACATGATATCCGGCCTACTAGCCGTGAGGTAGAGAAGACTACCAATCATGCCATGATATTTTGTATTATTAACGGATTCGCCGTCTTCATCTTTTGTGAGTTTGATGTCGGATGACATTGGTTTCCTAATTGGTTTCGACTCTTCTAAACCGAATTTCTTTAACATCTCTTTTATGTATTTAGATTGATTAAAGAAGATACCATCTTCCACTTGTTTGATTTGAAGACCAAGAAAGAAACTAAGTTCTCCCATCATACTCATCTCGAACTCGTCATGCATGATTTTGGAGAAATCATCACACATGTCTTGACAAGTGGATCCGAATATAATATCATCTACATATATTTGAACTATGATTATATGTGACTCTCTTTTCTTGGTAAAAAGTGTGTTGTCAACTAACCCCATGGTATAGTTGTGTTTGATTAAGAATGACTTGAGTCTATCATACCAAGCTTTTGGAGCTTGTTTAAGACCGTAAAGGGCTTTCTTTAATTTATACACATGTTTAGGTTTTCAAAATCGATGAAGCCGGAGGTTGAGCTACATATAATTCTTCATTAATAAAACCATTTAGAAAAGCACTTTTGACATCCATTTGATAAAGCTTTAGATCATTAGCACGAGCATAAGCAAGAAGTATTCTTATAGACTCTAATCTAGCCACGGGAGCATATGTCTCATCAAAGTCTATTCCTTCTTGTTGGTTATACCCTTGAGCAACGAGTCTAGCCTTGTTCCTAGACACTACTCCGTTTGCATCTAATTTGTTTTTATAAACCCATTTGGTTCCTATTATGGTTTAATTCCTAGGTGGAGGGACAAGTGTCCAAACATCATTAGAAACAAATTGATTTAACTCTTCTTGCATTGCCATTACCCAACTTTCATCTTTTATGGTTTCTTGTGTATTCTTAGGTTCTATGGTTGAAACAAAACAAAATAGACTACTTTGGTTTTGGACTTGAGACCTTAAGGTTCTTTCGTTTAACTTTCCTATGACCTTATCTACGGGATGATCTTTGGACTCTTTAATATTAATGAGTTCATTATTTAACGGTTCTTCTTCTTCTTCTTCATTTATCTTTTTCTTTATTACTATAGCTTCACTTTTGACAATCTCGTCATCGACAAGAGGTGGAGAAGGTTTGGGTGGACTTTCATCAAATTTTACAGTAACCTTAAAAGATACCTTCGGTTGATTTGGGATCAAATTTTGCAAGGTAATCTTTAGTGTTAAGAAGAAAACATTTGCTACCAAAGACTCTAAAGTGATTTAATGTAGGCCTTTTGCCTCGAAGTAACTCATATGGAGTTTTACCTAAGAATGGTCTAATTAAGACTCGATTAAGTATGTATGTTGAAGTATCAACGACATTGCACCAAAACTTTTGAGGTATGGATTGCTCATTAAGCATGGTGCGACTTATTTCCTGTAGGGTTCTATTCTTTCTTTCAACTTCCCCATTCGATTGTGGAGTGCGCGGAGCCAAGAAGTTGTGAGTAATACCATTAGCGTCACAAAAAGCTCCAAATTGCACTTCATTATCGAATTCCCTACCATGATCCATTCTAATAGACACTATAGGACTTCCTAGTTATCTTTGGATTTTCTTACTTAATATTTCAAAGTAATTAAACGTTTCAGTTTTGTCTTTTAAAAATTTAGTCCATGTGTACCTAGAGTAGTCATCCACTATGACCAAAGTGTAGTAGTTTCCTCCATAACTTTGGATAGCGGATGGACCAAATAAATCCATGTGTAGTAGTTCTAGACACTTAGTTGTTGACACCATGTTTTTAGGTTTGTGACTAGAATGAACTTGTTTTCCTACATTACAAGCATCACAAAAGTGATGTTCATATTTTAACTTAGGTAGATCTCTTACTAGATCTTTGGATGATAGCGATTGAAGAAGTCGCATATTGGCATGACCCAATCTTCGATGCCATAAGGTCGAAGTATCATCCATAGAGGTAAGACGAGTTTGTCTTTAGGTTCATTACCAATTTTAATGACATAGACTCCATGTTTCCTAATTCCTCTTCCTATGGTTATGCCATTTTTAATATCTTACTACGGTTTGGTAAAAGCACATTGCACTTTTATCGCATATTTGTCCTATACTTAAGAGGTTAAAGTTTAGGTTTTCTATGTGACACACATCGTTAATGGTTAGAGATTTGTTAGAAATCGTATCTTTACCGATGATTTTACTTTTGCTATTTTCAAACACCACATTACCTCCATTGAAGGATTAATATGTGGAGAATAGATCTTTATTGTCGGTCATGTGCCTTGTGCACCCGCTATCCTTGACCCATTCATCCGGGTCTAGGTCGAACTTTAAGCACACCTAAGAAAACAATTAACTCGAAAGTTTGGTCCCCATTTGTTCATGGGTCCATTAGTGTTAAACATTTCATTCATGTTAGACATGTATGGATAAGGTGAATATGCATTCCATGGTGCAAAGTTTTGAAAAGGAAATCCATTTTGCATATTTGGGTTCCATCCCATTTGATGGTTACTTCTCGAGTAAACATTATTAGGTCTCCTAGATGAGTTAGGTTTTGAAAAAGATGGAGCCTTGTTTCTTGCAAAAATGGGATTATATTTTGGAGGTGGTTGTCTAGTGGCAAAATGAGTTGGTTTCTTCTTATTAACAATAACAAAATTAGTTCTAGATGAAGATGCTATGTTATTACCACTGTTTGCTACAGCAGACCCACGGATCCCTGGCTGTACACTAGCCGGTTCCCTTTTTATGGGATCCGTGGGATCCGCCACAACAGTGGCTTGTTTTTCTAGTGCCTTAACAAATTGTGTTTCTTTGTTTTCACTAGTTGATGGATCAAGTTGTTAAATCCCTAAACCTCTTTGGTTGTATCCAGCTTTAACACTATCTAGCATCATATTTAACGTATTAGTACTCATTCTAGCAATATTAGAATCTAGTTGATCAACTAGTGTTTGAAGTTGAACGCAAAGTTCACATTCGCCACTTGCTATTTTAGCCTTTTCTATACGTTTCAATTTTGATTTTAGCTCTATGACTTCTTTATCTAAACGTTGGTTTTGATTTTTTAAGAACTTGTTTTTGTTAATTACTTTTAAACTAATTTTGCAAAGTTTGTCATATTCATTATGCAATGATTCATCATCTAATGATTAGCTACTATAGTATTCGTGACATACCTCGTCATTTGCCATGAGACAAATTTCTTCGTCCTCCTCCTCGCTCATTCCCCACGAGCCGCTCACAAATGCCTTTTGATCATCCCTTTTGGGACACTTGCTAATAAAGTGGTTTGGGTCCCCACATCTAAAGCAAGCACGATCATCCCTTGGCTTCTCGTCCTCTTTGCTTTTCCGTAATCCTTTCTTGTCGTCATATGGTTGTTTGACGTATCTTCCCTTCCTTCTAAGGAACTTCTTAAAGTCCCTTACAGCCATGGCATACTCCTCATCGTCACTATCCGAAAAGGAGTTCTCTTCATCGCTTGAGGCCTTATTGGCTTTAAGGGCAAGAGATTTGTGTTTCTCTTTAACCTTTGAAGCTTCAGAATCCTTAGTAAGGACAAACTCATAGACTTTTAGGTTGCCTATGAGTTCATCAAGGGTGAGGATTGTCAAATCTTTTGACTCTTCGATCGCCGTCACCTTGGATCTCCACTTGGATGAAAGTGCCCTTAGATATCTCCTAACATGGTTACGGCTAGAGAAAGATTCATCAAGTGCTTGTAAAGATGTACTAATAGTATTGAAATTAGAAAATGAATGATCTATAGTTTCCTCATCCGATATTGAAAGTTGTTCATATTGTTGAACAAATAAATTAATTTTATTATTTTTAACTTGTTGATTAACTTGATGAGTTACAACTAAAGAATTCTAAATTTCTTTAGAGGTTTTAAGCATGGAAATTCTCTCGAATTCCTTTTTGGGTAAAGCATTATACAAAACCATTTTAGCTTCACTATTTTTAGAAAGATTTTTCTTCATTTCATCGTTTAGTTTATCATGAGTTATGTTAACTAAATTTCCTTTATCATCTTTTGAGATAGCCTCAAAATCGCCTTCAACAATAATGTACCAAAGATCAATATCTTTAGATTTCACATATGTTTCGAATCTACTTTTCCAATAAATAAAACCATTAGTTTCAAGTAGTGGTGGTCGTTGCATATATTGTCGATCCGCCCAAACCGTCAAGTTTTCACTCAAGCCGGCCACTCAGGAATGGTCAATCGTAGAAACTTAAAACAGTTTAACCACGAATGCAATGAAGATCGGGAGAGTATAGTGTTTCCCAGTCGTTAAGTCCCAACAGTATGCGAGAATAGTCAAACGTAAAGTGATCGGAGGATTTGAGCGGAAAGGATAGTGATTGATCTATACCTAAGAGAAAGCCCATAAACTAGGGCTTAAATGCAAATTAAAGAAAATTAAAAGATAAAAATATTAAATAAACGCTATCACTATTTGCAAAATGATGTTTTGATTTTTCCGCTTTTATAAAACTTAATTTAAAACTACGCTGACGATCAAGAAAATGTGAAACTATAGCAATATTAATCCTAAAATATGAAAATGACATTTTACAATCCTAATGATAAAAGAAAATTTATAGAAAATAAAATTATTTTTATAACTATTTAATTAATTATTATTAATTAAAAACTATTTTTAACTATTTAATAATAACCTAAAATACAAGAAAATATGAAATAAAGCTTGAAAAATAAAATTATGACTTAGAAAAATCTAAAATAACAAAATAGAATTTTCAAAACTATTTTTATATTTTTCTGAATATTTTTGAATTTTCTAGGAATTAAAAACTATTTAAAACTACTTAAATTACTTAAAAATACAAATTTAACTAAGAAAAATCTGGAAAAATATTTTTTGTCTTTTTATATTTATCTTAACTTAAGAAAAATGAAAAATTATTTTTTTGAACCTTTTCTTAATTAATTGTATTAAATGCTATTTAAAAATGCTTAAAAACTGAATTAAATTAAGAAAAATAGCAAACAGGCTAGGAAAAATCTGAAATTTTCAAGAAAAGTCTAAAATATTATTTAGAATCTAGGAAAAATAGAAAAACTTGGGCTTGTGTGGAGGAATTTGAAACTGATGTGCAAAGTGCTTTATGAAATAAGCACTTGGATAAGCTAGAGGGACAAAACAAGCACCAAACTGATACACAAGCTAAAATATGCTAAAAGCACTTAAAACCAACTTATCTCAACTGCTCTTAACCACTGAAACTCAAGTTGCTATGATTTGGCTTATTTGAGTTTAAGCACAAAAATGATTCGAGACCTACTTTGAGCCTATGAATAAGCTATCAAATAAGTCGAGATTCAAAACCAAAAATGGGGACCTATACTAGACCTGGCTAACTATGTTTAAACCAAAATCAGACCTTGATAAGCTAAACTAAGCCTGTGCAAGGCTGAAGACTCAGATAATCTCGCATGCGACTCGACTTTCATCGAGTCGGTTGCAGAGCAATTACACCCATATTGATAAGCTGATATGGAGCTTATAAATAATTTGTAAAAATCTAGAAAAATGGTAATAAGGAATTAGACCAAGTGAAGTTTTTAAAACAACAAGTTTGACATGATTTGGTCCAAAACTGAGTAAATGAAAAATCCTCCTAGGTGAGCTAAAAACAGGTTTTTATGTTTTTGACTTTTGAAGTAATTATGCAAAGTTGACCAAGTTGAGATTTGAAGCCAATTTTTGGACTGATCTTGACATAATGTTATGAAATAAACTTACTTAAGACTATATCTATATATATGAAACACAAAATAAGAGTTTGATTCTTAAAAATCTCAGCAGTTAAGAGTTAAAGACAGTTCAAAAGTGATTTTGACTTTTAGCAATTGCAAGTGCAATATGAAGACGAGATGTGAGTTTAAATGAACTCAATAAGCTTAGAGCAACAAATCTCAACCATCGAATACACCTCAAAAGCAGTTAAAACAACAAATCCAAACACCCTTAAAACTACCGATTGAACTAAAAAAATGAACAAACCATCGAACCAACATGATATGAAGATCAAACTAAGTTTAATTACTACGTTATCACTAAATAAACAGACTAAAACATTGGTAACCACAGATACATCTACAAACAAAAACTGCAATTTTGACTTGAAAATTGAAAATGAGAAAATCACTCACCACTGTTCCAGCTGGCATGCAGGCTAAAACCAAGACTATAACTACACTAAATGAAGCTATTCCAACCCAAAACCAATCACTGCATCACCCAAACACCATTTCCATACCTGTTTAACCCAATCTTCTTCTCAGTTGACTTTTATTGACCATGTGACTAATTTGCTTGAAAATGAATTGTGAGCTTATCAAAAGCTTTAAATAGCTCAAACAAGCTTATTGAAACTTAAGAATAAGCTGTTAAAGGCCTGGAAATAAGATTTTGAAAATGGATTTTGCAACAGTAAACCTGAAATTGTGAAACTGAAGTGAAACCTTAAATTAGTACTTGAAATGAGTTTACAATGATTAAGTGACTTATGTTTATTACATTGAAGCTTAAAATTACATCTTAAAACATTAACTTAGATAATTTTATGAAATACGACATACAAGAAAAAAAATAAAAACTAACTACTTGCTTCACTCCCTTTCTTCTTGCTTCTTTTATACCCAAGAGGTCTTGCCACGTGTTTCTGAGCACATCCCACCTCTTGTAAGCCAATGGATGAATAGAAGTCATTTTGGCCACTTTTCCAATTTTATGGAAGGGGTTTTGACCTCTGTTGACTTTTAGACCGCAACTAGGGGGGTGGCTAGGTATGATGATGAGGGGTAGTGTTGAAGGGATAAGGTAGGTGGGAGGTGATGGGTGAGAGGTTGCAGGTGTTGCAGGCAAGTGGTGGTGGTTGGGAGGAAAGCTCAGATGTTTGACTTTGGTTTGACTTGGGGTTCAAAAAGCATGTATTGTGGGGTCAAAAGGAATAAGGCAGGGTCAATTGGCAATCGCGTGGTTGAAAGGTGTAAAGGGTCTTGGATAGGTTTTAAATAACAAGGACCTAATTTGCAACTTCTGATTTTTGAAGGACCAATCCTGCCAATTTCCCAAAGTTGTCACAAGGACCAAAATTGACAAGTTTTAATAGTACAAGTACCATTTTTGACATTTTCAAATTTTCAGGACCAAACTTGACAATTTCAAAAGTTTAGGACCTTTTTCGCCATTTAACAAAAGATTTATTCAAGGACCATTTTTGACAAGTTAGAATAATTCAGGGACCTTGAATAACATTTTTCTTTATTTGGTTTTACCAGGACTATTTTTGACAACATTTGAAACTTGGGGACTAAAGCGCCAATTATGCAAACTTGATCGTTTTCACCAGTTTTGATATTTTTACATTTAAAACACATAAAACACTTATTTGTGATATTTTTATCATTTGATGCATTTGAGTGTTTTCAAATGTTTTTGCAGTTCAAATGGTACAAAAATGATGAGTATTTAGACACTCATCAATTGCCCTTCCTTATAATTTTCAGAACCCATAGTGATTGAAAAGTTTTTAAAATACAATTTACTTTAAAACATTTATAAACTTAGCTCTTGATGCCAATTGTGAAAAACTAGAAGGGGGGGTTGATAGTTTTGCCGATTTTAAGTTAGTTTCATAAACTTTAGATTCGATAATATGTGAGATCGTATGGATGTAGGGAAAGTATGGATCTTATGATAAAGCAAGTAAATAAAGTAAAGCAAAGGGATAGAAATGACACAACCGATTTATAGTGGTTCGGCTACAAAGACACCTTTCTTGCCCTACTCCACTCCCCGAGTCACCTACTCGAGAGTTCAAGCACTATGTCAACAAACTCCTTCAACTTGGCGGAGAAGCCTTCACAACGTTGCTTACACCTTTTTCCGGTACAAAGCTAAATACCGAGTCCGTAACACGGTGGACCAAACCAACATGACTATTACACAACAAATATGTGAAATATCAAGTACAAGATCTTTGCTACAGAAATCTTGTGGAGGAGCAAATCAATCAAGGACCCCTTGCTTGGATAACTTGTAGTGAGCTCGTGATCTCGCCTTAGAGAAGGACCTATATGAGAATCACAATAGAAAGAAAGAAGAACAACTCTCTAGATCAAGTGATCTATATGTTAGAAGAGAGTGAGAGTGTATGAGAGATTTAGGAAGAAGAGGGGTGAGTTAGAATGTAGAAATGGCTATTTATTTAAAGGCAAAACTTGCCACTGTTCCCCGGATCCCACGGATCCCTCCCACAAGGGATCCGTCTAGTGTAAACCTAGGGATCCGTGGGACGCTCCTCTTTGCCCATGGGTTTTTTGGTTATGGGTTATGGGTCATGGGTTATGGGTTGGTCCATGGGTATTTCTTTAGATTCAATGTATCTAATGAATACATTGTATCTAGTCAAATGGGTATGGGTATGATCCATGGGTTGTGGTTTTTATCCATCCTAATAAACTATTACAACAAATGATTAATTACAACATTTTTGTATTAGATGGCTATATATAAATGCTTTACAAAAATAACATGTATTCTTATAAATTTACTTATGATAACATTATACTTGTTATCAACAAAATACAAAGAGATCGCAAAATATTAATAAACGTTTTTACGTTTTATTTGTATTAACAGTCATGGTGGTGAATTTGACCACCGTAACCTACATACACTTTTTGCCGACAATGGCATTCAGTTTCGCTTTTCATGCCCCAAAACATAAAAAAAAAATGGCAAGTCTGAATGGATAATTCACACTATCAATAATCTCATTCGGACCTTGCTTTTTCAAGCCAACCTTCCAGAAACATTTTGGGTTGAAGCTCTCAATATGGTTGTTCACGTACTCAATATTTTGCCCTTAACTACTATTGCCAACGAAATCCCTTATACCCGACTGTTTGGCCAAAACCCGGACTATAGCCTTATACGCACATTTGGCTGCTTATGTTACCTCCACTTATATCCTAATCATAAACTTGAACCACGTGCCGCACCCTCCATATATTTTGTCAAGCTTCAAATCGTTATGGGTATCGTTGCCTCGAATTAAACACCAATAAAATCATCATTTCTCGCCATGTAACCTTTGATGAAACTGTTTTTCCATATGGCACTTCTAAACCAACATCGGCACCCAACTACAATTTCTTGAATGACTCACCCGATATAAATCTTCCATTCATTCCATCCGCCCCCGTTATGCAATTCACTATGCCTCACCAACAAACAAGCCAACAACACCAATTTCCACCAGTCCCAATACGACCCAACATGACGCAGCCCATGACCCATCACCATCCCCATCACCACCCGCCGCCCAACAACATACACCAAATCTATCACCACCTGCGAACCAACACCAACACATTATCCCAGATCCTCCTCACAACCCAAACCCAGTCTCGATTCATCCCATGGTCACACGATTTCGTGTCGGGACTAATCGTCCTACTGAGCGTCTCAATATGCATTTGTCTTCGGTTTCGCCATTACCAAAATCTTATTGTGATGCGTTTAATGATCCAAATTGGCAAAATGCTATGCGTGATGAATACACTGCACTTATTAAGAATATAACTTGGACCCATGTGCCCTGACCCAAGGACACCAACATTATTCGATGTATGTAGCTTTTTCGCCACGAGTATTTGGCTAATGGCATTTTTAGTCGCTACAAGGCTCGTCTTGTGGCAAATGATAGTAATAAATTAGAGGGGGTTGATGTAGATGATACCTTTAGTCCGGTGGTTAAACCGGGTACTATTCGGACTATTATGAGTTTAGCTACTTCTCGATATTCGTTGATTCATCAGCTTGATGTCAAGAATGCTTTCTGACATGGTGATTTATCTGAGACAGTTTATATGGATCAACCTCTGGGTTTCGGGACTCTGTGCATCCTGATTATGTATGTTTATTGCAGCGCTCTCTGTATGGGCTCAACTTCTCAAGCAGGACACTAGAGCTTGGTTTCAGCGATTTACATCTTATATCACTCGGCTTGGATTTTCTCATAATCATTGTGACTTGTCTTTATTTATATACAGACAGGGGACGAATATTGTTGTTCTCACTGCTTCTTTTGAGAGTTTGTTGCAGCGGATTATTGGATCCTTAAGCCAGGAGTTTGCTATGACATATATGGGTCTACTTAATTATTTTATGGTATCTATGTTACACGTGATTCTTCAGGGTTGTTTTTATCTCATAAGAAATATGATATTGAGGTTTTGGAAAGAGCACATATAGTTAATTGCAATCCCAGTCGGACTCCTGTTGACACTGATTCTAAACTGGGGGATGATGGTGATCCGGTATCTGGTCCTTCTTTATATCGAAGTCTTGCAGGCTCTCTTTAGTATATCACCTTTACTCGCCCAAATATATCTTATGCAGTTCAGCAGGTTTGCCCTCATATGCATGACCCTCGAGAGCCTCATTTCTCGGCTCTCAAACGGATTTTGCGGTATGTTCAGGGTTCCTTAAACTATGGGTTACAATTGTTTGCATCTTCTACTACATCCTTGGTTGCTTATTCATAAGCGGATTGGACTAGTTTTCCTACCACTAAGAGATCGACTTCTGGGTATTGTGTATTTCTTGGCAACAACTTACTCTCGTGGTCCTCTAAGTATCAACCAACGCTTTCTCGTTTTAGCGCAGAGGCAGAGTATCATGGTGTTGCCAATGTTGTTGCTGAAACTTATTGGTGAATTTACTTTGTGAGCTACACATCCCTTTGTCTTTAGCTACACTTGTCTACTGTGATAATGTTAGTGCTGTCTACTTATTTTGTAATTTGGTTCAGCAGCGTACGAAGCACATTGAGATTGATATTCACTTTGTTCGAGACTTGGTTGCTACCGGTCAAGTACGGGTTCTCCATGTTTCTTCACGTTATCAATATGCAGACATTTCACGAAAGGATTGCCATCCGCACTGTTTGAGGAATTTCGTACCAGTCTAAGCATCTGGTGCCCTCCCGCTCCGAATGCGGGGGAGTGTTAGACCATATTATGTTAGTGTAACGGGCTCAAGCCCACATCTAGAACATTCTGTATATTGTTATAAATATGCACGATGTAATTGTGATCAATCAATCAAACACAACCATTATCGAATATATGTTGACAAGAATGGCACCAACGCAAGCTTCAACTACTAATATTTTTCCATTGGTTAAAAGTACTGTTAATGCTGCTAATGTAGGATTCTGCATTGTGTAAATGAGCTACCATCCTTATCTCATGCATTCAGTTACTTAAATTTGATGGGAGACAGTGATTGTGACCCTATGGGTGGTTTTATGCCTTCGAAGCAAGCGAAGATATATTTTGATGACGACTTATTCCAGCAAGATAGTGTAGTGAATTTGGATCAGGATACATGCTTTGATGATAGGCTAGAAGATATTGCAGAAATGATTGATGAGTTATATCCAGAAAATGGGGGTGTGATTTTTTGAAATATTGTCGAAGAGGTTGATGAAAAAGTTGTAGAAAGGGAAGAACTTGATATTGAAGACGCCTTGCCTAGTAGAAAGAACAAGAACCAGAAAGTGGTGGTAGTGATTTTGATCATGATTCCAATGACATGCCAACACCTGAACATGATGTTGACATGCGTGGTTTCTCAACATTCAAAACAGTAGAAGACAAGTTGTTGCCAAACTAAAAGAGTCTATTGATCCTGCAGTTGCACTTGTAGTTGACTTTGATGATCTTGATAGTGTTGATGAAGCATATATTAAACATGGTATAGGTCAAAGAAAGAGAAGGCTGGAAGCTATTGAGAAGGAGTTATAAGGGTAAGTCTAAAATCAAAGAAGGTGCATTTAAGGTGGGAGAGGAGTTTGTTACAAGAAAAGAAGTGACTGAAAATGATCTAAACTTTTTTGATGAAAAACATTTTGATCAAAGTCCCAATGATGAAAGGAGAGGTACAAATACCCCTATGATGATGGTGGTGCCTTTTCTTTCCCCAAAAGTACAAATACTTCTGATGATGATGGGATTCATGGTACTGCAACATCTATGGGTGACAATACTCTATCTGAGGGAAACGTCCCTTCCAGTTCTAGTTCTGATATTGCTCAAACTGATCCTACTCAGAACACAAGTCAAGATCAGCTTACTCTTAGAATATCTGCTAGAAATACTAAAATGCGTGGTAAGTTTAATGATTTTGTTGTGGGTAGCAGTGTTAAATATGGGATTGAAAAATTTGTGAGCTATTCTAATCTTATTCCTGTAAATTATTGCTTTTCTACTACCTTAAACAAATCTGTTGAGCCTACTTCTTATGTTGAGGCTATTAAAGATAATAATTGGTGGAAGCAATGAATAATGAAATTTCTGCTTTAAAAAGAAATAATACTTGGACTGAATGTGATCTTCCTAAAGGGAGAAAAGTTGTATGAAGTAAGTGGTTATGGAAAATAAAATATAAATAAACTGGTGAAGTTGAAAGGTATAAAGCTAGGATTGTTGCCAAAGGCTACACCTAGAGGGAGGTATTTGATTATTTAGAAACCTTTAGTCCCGTTGTTAAGATGTCTATTGTTAGATGCATGATTAATGTGGTTGTTTGCAATAATTAGAGTTTGTTTCAACTTGACATTAACAATGCATTCTTGTATGGTGACTTGAGTTAATATGTTTATATGATCTTACCTCCTAGTTTTAATAACCAAGGCTCTCAAGTGTGCAAACTTAATAATCTTTATATGGCCTCAAACAGGCCCCCGAGCAATGGAATGCAAAATTGACTGATGCCATTTATTGAGAATGGTTTTGTGCAGTCTAAATATGATTACTCTTTGTTTACTAAGAGGTATGAGCATGTGTTTATGGCATTACTTGTTTATGTTGATGACATTGTCCTAACTGGAAACAATGAATGAGATTGAGAAATTCAAAATGTTTTTAAAATCAAAGTTTCAAATCAAATATTTGGGAAAACTTAAGTACTTTCTTGGTATTGAAGTCTTAGAAAATGAAAATGGGGTGTGTTTAAGTAAGATAAAATACTATCTTGAACTTTTGCATGAGTATGGTTTACTTGCTGCTACACATGTTGATGCTCCTTTGCCTGAAAACGCAACTTTAAATCATATTGAATCTGCTGATGATAAAACTTTATCTAATATTGGAAATTATCAAAAACTTGCTGGGAAGTTGATCTATCTTACTAATACTAGACCTGATATATCATACTCGGTGCATTGTTTGAGTCAACATATGCATGTACCTCTCCAATCTCATTTAAATGCTGGTTTAAGAGTTTTTAGATACCTTAAAGGATCTCCTGGAAATGGTATTCAAATCAATAAAAATGGTAATCTAAAGCTCAAAGCTTATGCAGATTCTGACTAGGCAAGATGTCTAGTCACTAGAAAATCTGTGTCTGGGTATTGTGTTTTTCTAGGTGAATCTTTGGTAACCTGGAAAAGTAAAAAACAATCTACTTTGTCTAGGTCATCAGTAAAATCTGAATACAGAAGCATGGCTTCTGCCACTTATGAAGTGATTTGGCTTTCTAATTTGCTTGGTGATATGGGTGTTAAGAACTTGTTACCAGTTTTTTTGTATTGTGACAATAGTTCTGCTTTACAAATTGCTGGAAATCCTGTTTTCCATGAGAAAACAAAACAATTTGAAATTGATATCCATCTTGTTAGAGACAAAGTTTCAGCTGGAGTCATCAAAACTGAGAAGATTCATACTTCTCAACAGATAGCTGATGTTTTAACTAAAGCTTTGGATATTAAACTATATTACAATTTTTTTAAGCTTGGAATGTTGGATATGTTTAGTGTAAAAGTTTGAGGGTTTTTTTTTTTTTTTTTTTTTTTTTTTTTTTTTTAAGCTTGGAATGTTGGATATGTTTAGTGTAAAAGTTTGAGGGAGGGTGTTGAATAATATGGTCAAACTTTCACTATTAAAGTTCAGGGACTAATTCTGCACATTGAAGAATCTTCTAACACTAACTCTTTTGTTTTAGTATGTTTTTGTCTAGTTTATTTTGTGCAGGGACTGAAGCTGGAGAATCTCAAAGATGCAGTCTATAAAAGATTTCATCCGGCTAAGGTTTCTCACTTTTACATCTGATCAATCTCAATCTCTCTCAAACTTGTTGCTGCAAATCTTTGTGTCTTGTAATCGTTTGACTAATCAAACATATTGATCTAGTCTTGTGTTCTTGTTTGTCTTTGTATTCTGATTGTTCACAGTTTGGTGTACAATCTTGTTTCTTTTCTTTTGTATTTTAATCGTACTCATAAGTTTTTGAATCAATGGGTGGTTGGTTGGATTCAATAGTTGGTGTTTTACAATTTCTAGAGAGACTTTGATCTTTTAATCATAAACAAGACCTATGCATCGTACGTTTCAAAAAGCCTAGTGTGACGTAATTCTATGCAATGTATTCTTAATTCTAGTTAATGATAAAATAGTTAGTTTTGAGTGATGGTAATTTTTGAATATAAAAGTAAAGGGGTTGTGTTAAAGAAGAAAATTGAAGCTAGCTAGCGCTCTTAGCATAAATAAAAATATTTTGTTAGTTATTGGCCACGGCATAGCGAACGCCTTTAGTTTTAACATGAAAAAATAATGGGCAAAATAATGTGATAGGGACATGGGTGACATGTCCGTTTATTTGTAACAGATTTTGTGGTACGTAGTATCGTGACCAATGAGTGGCCAAACTAATCCTTTATCTAGTAGTCAATTGTTAATTTGAAAAGTTATAATAGAATAACATACTACCAAACACATAAAATTAATTAAAAAAGACTCACGAATAGAATCATTCTAGTACCAAGACAACAAGTGGTGTAGGCAAAAAGTTCAATGAAATTCAAAAGCAAGTCGTAGTCAAAAACGTCTCATCATCATATAAAAAAAAAAATTAAAAAAAATAAAAAAAAAATCTAACTTTCCAACTTTTCCCTTTCTACAAGACACACAAAACTACTTGAAAATCGTATTCAATACTGTCATCTCAATTATATTTTTTTATTTTTATTTTTCTCTCTACAATCAATTTAGTCTAATAAAACCATTAACTTTACTACCAAAATATGCCTCACTTATATAAAAATATACCTCTCAAAATCCTAGAATCACACACAATCAACTACGATTTGGTCGTCTGAACGATCAAATTCTCCTCCAAACACCTAAAACACGTCTTAGATGGTGACCCTAATAAGGTAGACGCGTTCTTGAATTCCATCTAGGCATGCAAGACGCTTGCAACACGGAAGGTCAAACTAAATGAAACAACAAGAAACCATATTATAAGACATCGGTAAAACTACCGGTGTCGAGGGTTAACAAAATGTTTGTGACTAACAAAATGAAAATGTGTGATGTCACATGATCAATTTATGCTAACCATAAGTAATTTTAAATTGATCGTGTCAATCTTTTGGAAATGACTTGATCTGGTTTTATTGTGTGAGAGTGAGTTCATGTAACCACCCGCATTTTTAGGTTACTTTTTATTTTCGAAAATTTACTATTCACTTTTACTATTCAGATTCACTATTCATCTCGTAAAATTTTAATCCACACGAGAGTTCGACCATCGTTAGATCATTTTCGCAAAAGTTATTAAGTAAACATCGCTTTAAAGTTTCGTTTTAAGAGACACCACCGCTTAAACATAACGCGCATAAAGCAAATCAACTCGATAATTCTCCTCGCATCGATGAATTTTAGATCACTCATGATTAATTTGAGAATTTTTAAGATTTATTATTTTTAATATTACCAAATAAGTGAACAAAACTAAACTTATGTTTTAAACAATTCTACATACATCAAGACTTAACGATTCCTCAACTGTGTTTCTAATATGTTTTTGACACTTTTACATTTTTGGAAAAGTCAAACATATTTCCTCCTCCTTGACCATAAAGGAATTAACCTTATATCGTTCTACATTTTTGCATAAATCGCGAACTTTTAAACTTCACAAATAATCATAAGTTATTATGAAGAAAACCACATTTTAACATCTCATATCACTTTTAGACTAATTTTAGTCTACTCTAAATAAATTAAATTGATCGTGTCAATCGTTTTTTCCGATAAACCCGCAAATTACACGTTTTGACCCGTATTCCGACTTTAAGCAATTTTTTTGCACCCAATAAGACTTATCACCTACTTTATATTTTTATATGGAGTATAATGATGAGTTTCATCATTCTGCAAGTTTCATATTTTACGATACCCGGTTTTACATTTTATTGCTTCGGTTAGCATTTAACAGACCAAAACTCACTCCGTAATCAAGATAATACCAAACTATCCACCCAAGTCATCTTATCTCTATATGAACGAAATTAGGGAGGAGTCATCACCTTGGTGTCAAAATCCTAAGCATGCTTCCTTTAGATCATTTACATGTGTAAATTTAACCATGGTTAGTTTTTAACCCAATATATAGTTAACTAAAATCTTTAACCTATAAATACCAAGCATAAACCTTCATTTATTCTTGCACCACCCTTCTTAACATCTAAAGTCCTAAACCTAAGGCATTCCTTATAGATCTTGTAAGAACATTCATGTGTTCTTGAAGAAAACTAGCGTTTGATCTTCGTTCTTGGAAGTTTTCAAGAAAGAGTCGTTATAATCTTCAAATAACTTCAAGTCTCCAAAAAGACGTTGTTATAATCTTCATTTCTTCTTCGGGTTCTCAAGAAGGCGTTGTTATAATCTTCTAATAGCCTTGGTTTTCAAGATTGCAAATTTTACGTCGAAGTCCGCTAATATTTTATTTTCCATAATACTCAAGCATTCAATATTAAGGTAAGTATTTATAAAACTCAAACTTATTTAATTACTTATAAACTTTTTAGTTTATTTATTGTATTTATAAACTCTTAATATATCATATAATCAAGTAATTAAAATACATGTTTTACGATTAAGCACTACAACACTAGGGAACTTCATGTGAGGGGTTCATTTGGGTAAACGGATCGACGTGTTCTTGGATTTACGAATTAAAGTGTCCTAGCTCCTTGAACGTTCATCGCATGACCTCTCGAATTATGATGGCCCGAACGGTAGTACGAGATATACAAACTAAAACAATTTCTATTAACAAACATACAAATGCTACATATATAGGCTCGTTTATGTATTCCTAAACATTATTCCAAACCTAAGTCGCAACATTCTATTTTAGGTTGCTCGTAGAAGTTCTCACGGCATATCCATCATTCTCATTATACATGTGATATCATTTATTAAGGTGAGTTTCATAGCCCCTACTTTTATACCTTTTGAATTACTTTTGGGGGAGATACATGCTCAAATATTTTCATTTACTTCACAAGTACTCTAAACTTTTACCGACACCGTGAGTTCATAGCCCCACTTTCTATTACTTAAATTGTTTTACAAACCCTTGGGGAGATACATGCTTTATTTTAAACCGAACACATTGCTTTCAAATTCTATACTTATCTGATTATTTTACTTGCACTAAGTTACCGCATTTGCCAATCTTAAGTCCCTAAATCATGAATCATTAATCACGAGTGAAGTAGAAGCTGAATATTGTGGATAGATCTATCGATTGATTTAATCCCGCTTTGTTTGACCAGATCCGTAAACAAACGACTATATTTGAGTACATAAGGTAAACGGCAAATTTTACCTACTTGGGGCATCGGTTACTATTATATGACAACAAGTTAACGCCTTGATTGCATGATGCTTAGTGAATAATAACTGCTTTTGGTTTCAAACCACCGTGTGGAATTTATAACTCACACTACAAACATAATGTGTTCAACCATCAAACAAACTCTATGAATTTCACTCAACCTTTGTGTTGACAGCTTTAAGCATGTATTTCAGTCCATAATGTCAAGTCGGTACGGAAGAGCGAGAACTAGATTAAGAAGGCTATTAATTTTATTATCATTAGAAACATATTTAATGTATTTTGTAAACAATGGAACCAATCGGGACCTCATTTTGTAAACTCGATATTTATATAAATCGAATGATAAATCTTTTAAAACGATTCCATTAGAGTTCGTTTTCTATTGTTATGATCTGTTAGGCTATGAAGTAACACCCGCTTTGAATTCGCTATGCGTATCACGAAATCGGGGTGTTACAGATTGGTGTCGAGCCACGCTTATAGAGAAACGGGTCTAATCGAGACTTAAACTATAACTACTTTTTCAAACAAAAACATTTTATAGCCTTCCGTTCTCCGTACCTTCCATCCTTTAGACGATTATGTGAGTTTTAGGCCTTTTAAGCTATACAAACATACTAGTATATTGATATATACACTTGACATAATTTCAATCATAATCAAAGTACTCAACATATCTGCGTATGCCTATTCTAAGGCATTACGGCACAATCATATTTTCCTAATCTCCCAATCATGCATCTACTCATGCATTTTAGGATTCTGAACTTCCTCCAAGACCTTGTAATCGACTACAATGGTCTTTCCTACTTCCCGACATTGCGAGATACAATGGTCTCATTCATTTTTCAAGACACCGTGAGATACAAGTGGTCTCTATTACATTCTCGTATAATCAGAAATCCTACAAAGTGGTCTCTATTACATTCTCGAACCTTATAAATCCTACAATGGTCTCTATTACATTCTCGACAATGTACATCCCATGTTGGTCTCATTTATTTCTCAAGACATTGTGAGTTACACAATGATCTCTATCATTTCGAAAGACATTGTGGTTATACAATGGTCTCTATCTTTCTCAAGACATTGTGGGTACACAATGATCTCTCCATCATTTCTTAGACATTGTGAGTTGCACAATGGTCTCAACTACTCCTCGGATATTGAAAGTTATACAATAGTCTCTAAAATTATCTTATAAACATTATATGATATTGTTTTACATGAAACCAATACAGTCTATCAATTTCCTAATGGAAATACAAGAAATAGGATTTCTAAAGGACAAAGTGACTCATCCTCTACAAAAGTCAAGTTCAACAACTTTCTACATTCATCAAAATTCTCTTCAAACCTTCATTGTTAAAGGTTCATGATTCTAGCCAAGTATGGACTATTTTAGGATTACTTAAGATTTCCTTTCCACACGTATCTACCCATACTATCTTCTATGCAATGGAATGTGAAAACATAGGTTACAAGTCTTTTATGGCCGGACTTGTAAGCTGGATGGTTTGATATCGCCTTTGCTTGGTGGACAATTTCTCAAAAGCTATGGACGTATCACAAGTATACCTAATTTAGGTATTTTGAAATTTTATTGAACCTCGCTAAATATAGTCTAGTCACCTATATTTAGCCTAGGGATAAGGGAATGCAGTCCCACTAACTATGTTCGACTTAAATTTTTCAAACACCGAGAATGTTATACAAGTGTTATATTCAAAGTTGATTTCCTACTTAAACTCGATAAACCACCGTAATTCATTAAAGATCTAGAGACACGATAGTGTCTTACCACTCAAGCAAAATCTTAACATCTTATTTATACTACCTAATTTCATTCTTGAAATTTTCATACATGAGATAATCGAACTACTATCTTGGGATAGTCATCAAATCTTCTCGTCATTTCTTAGAAGTACTAGCCCGATTAGGTTTCAAGAATATCATTCCGCCATATTCCTTTAAAATTCACTTTGATTTTAAAACAAACTTGACATCTCTACCTAAGAATAATGGTAAGCGTACGCTACACTCTTTTAATCGTCAACATATCACATCATTATCTGAACCCCATTGTAATTCAGTACGTAAAACTTCACAGTATCACGTTTCCTTCAAACACTAGTAGACATAAACACTATACGATATAGCCTTTATCCCGAAACCACATAAGACAGGATCAACTTTGGAAATGGTTTGGATAACTACTTGCCACTAGCAAAACTTTCCCTACAATGACAGTTATCACATCATTACAAACCGTTTCACATCAACAATATCTTACACCTTTGATTAACAATGCTACCCTAACAACAACAAAACTATTCCATTTGAGGCACTATATAGACGAAAGTGTCACCAACCATTTGTTGGACTAAGGTGTTCGTAGATCACCTAAACAACTAATGAAACCATACAAATATAAATTAGGCTCCATGTCGCACACTATCACCAAAACTCCATGTTAGAAATTAAGGTTTTATTGATAGCCTCGATACAATAAGATATGATTCATTTTGAGAATCGGAAAATCCAAACTTTAGGTATATTAGACTCTATAAGATTTTAACAAACCCTTTAGATTACAACTTAAGCCACATGGTATATAATACATTCTATGACCAAAATTTGAGAACACAAAGATTAGAATTCAAGATACATCCACATTTCCCTAGACAATTCAACATCGGGTAACACATCCCGAATTCCGGACGGAATTCCATTATGGTGAGATCAGAACCACCGCATTTTTAGGTTACTTTTATTTCGAAAATTTACTATTCACTTTACTATTCAGATTCACTATTCATCTCAGAAAATTTTAATCACATTCTCGTGAAGATAAATTATTTTAGTAATAACCCGAGAGTTCGACCATCGTTAGATCATTTTCAAAAAGTTATTAAGTAAACATCGCTTTAAAGTTTCGTTTTAGACGGTCCACCATTTAAACATCACGCGCATAAAGCAAATCAACTCGATAATTTTCCTCGCATCGATGAATTTTTAGATCACTCATGATTAATTTGAGAATTTTTAAGATTTATTATTTTAATATTACCAAATAAGCCCAAATAAGGAACAAAACTAAACTTATGTTTTAAACAATTCTACATACATCCGCACTTAACGATTCTCAAGATCGTGTTTCTAATATGTTTTTGACACTTTTACATTTTTTGGAAAAGTCAAACATATTTCCTCCTCCTTTGACCATAAAGGAATTAACCTTATACGCTCTACATTTTTGCATAAATCGCAGAACTTTTAAACTTCACAAATAATCGTTAAGTTATCCCGCCGTATGAAGAAAACCACATTTTAACATCTCATATCACTTTTAGACTAATTTTAGTCTACTCTAAATAAATTCACGTCGTTTCCGAAATTCGTTCTTTTCCGATAAACCGCAAATTACACGCTTTTGACCAGATTTCCATTTTTAAGCGACTTTTTTGCACCCAATAAGACTTATCACCTACTTTATATTTTTATATGGAGTATAATGATGAGTTTCATCATTCCCGCAAGTTTCATATTTTTACGATACCCGGTTTTACATTTTATTGCTTCGTTAGCATTTAACGGAACCAAACTCACTCCGTAATCAAGATAATACCAAAACTATCCACCTAAGTCATCTTATCTCTATATGAAAGAAATTAGGGAGGAGTCATCACCTTGGTGTCAAAATCCTAAGCATGCTTCCTTTAGATCATTTACATGTGTAAATTTAACCATGTTAGTTTTAACCCAATATATAGTTAACTAAAATCTTTAACCTATAAATACCAAGCATAAACCTTCATTTATTCTTGCACCACCCCTTCTTAACATCTAAAGTCCTAAACCTAAGGCATTTCTTATAGATCTTGTAAGAACATTCATGTGTTCTTGAAGAAAACTAGCGTTGATCTTCGTTTTGGAAGTTTTCAAGAAAGAGTCGTTATAATCTTCAAATAACTTCAAGTCTCCAAAAGACGTTGTTATAATCTTCATTTCTTCTTCGGGTTCTCAAGAAGGCGTTGTTATAATCTTCTAATAGCCTTGGGTTTCAAGATTGCAAATTTTACGTCGAAGTTCGCTAATATTTTATTTTTCCATAATACTCAAGCATTCAATATTAAGGTAAGTATTTATAAAACTCAAACTTATTTAATTACTTATAAACTTTTTAGTTTATTTATTGTATTTATAAACTCTTAATATATCATATAATCAAGTAATTAAAATACATGTTTTACGATTAACACTACAACACTAGGGAACTTCATGTGAGGGTTCATTTGGGTAAACGGATCGACGAGTCATTGGATTTACTAATTAAAGTGTCCTAGCTCCTTGAACGCCATCGCATGACCTCCGAATTATGATGGTCCTAACAGTAGTACGAGATATACAAACTAAAACAATTTCTATTAACAAACATACAAATGCTACATATATAGGCTCGCTTATGTATTCCTAAACATTATTCCAAACCTAAGTCGCAATATTCTATTTTAGGTTGCTCAGAAGTTCTCACCAGATATCCATCATTCTCATTATACATGTGATATCATTTATTAAGGTGAGTTTCATAGCCCCTACTTTTATACCTTTTGAATTACTTTTGGGGGAGATACATGCTCAAATATTTTCATTTACTTTCACAAGTACTCTAAACTTTTACTGATTATCGTGAGTTCATAGCCCCACTTTCTATTACTTAAATTGTTTTACAAACCCTTGGGGGAGATACATGCTTTATTTTAAACCGAACACATTGCTTTCAAATTCTATACTTATCTGATTATTTTACTTGCACTAAGTTACCGCATTTGCCAATCTTAAGTCCCTAAATCATGAATCATTAATCACGAGTGAAGTGAGCGCGAATATTGTGGATAGATCTATCGGATTGATTTAATCCCGCTTGTTTGACCGTGATCCGCAAACAAACGACTATATTTGAGTACATAAGGTAAACGGCAAATTTTATTTATATAAATCGAATGATAAATCTTTAAAACGATTCCATTAGAGTTCGCTTTTCTATTGTTATGATTGTTGTGCCATGAAGTAACACCAGCTTGAATTCCGGTTTGATCACGAAATCTGGGGTGTTGAGTTCAAATCTCATAGATTGATAGACGAAAAAAACTAGAAACCACAGTTAAGCAAAAAATAAAACAAATATTAAACAAACTCAAACCACTTAACAAAATTATCAAAACATAAGAGAGATTTGAACGTGTGTGTAAGAGATAGGGTAAGGACTGGAACGTTGTTGGGTAAGCATGTTGAAAAGCAGGGACGAAATCAGAGTGGGTTTGCGACGTAGTATTAAGTTTTGGTAAAAATATCGGTTTTTCGTAAATAACTGATGCATAAGAAATTATGTTTTTAGTTTTTATATATGAAGATCGGAATATTGTTGGGTAGACATGTTGAAAGTAGTATGGACGAAATCAAAGTGGGTTTGCGACGTAGTATTAAGTTTTGGTAAAAATATCGGTTTTTTGTAAATAAACGATGTTTTTAGTTTTTATATATATCTTTTGATAAATGCATATGGTGAGTTTAGTGAAATTTAACAAGTAGTAGTAATAATTTAGTGAAAAGATATTGAAAAAGAAAGATATTTGAAAAAGATATGAGCATTTACCACAGTGTTCCGAAAAAGCTATATGAGCATAACCTGTCCTTTAAACCCTAACCCACCAATCCTTCCCCATCCACAACCACTCATTTCGCAGCAGCCGGATGGCGGTGCGCAAAACTAAGCTTTTATGTGTGTGTGTGTGAATGATGGTGATTGACACACTTTATTAGTATTAAATAAGTCATCCCATCGTTCGTCTAAACACACTTATTACTAGTTATTACCTATATCTATATCTATATTATATTACTAGTAGTTATGTTTTTTAATAGTAAGTTTTTAGTGGTAGTAGTAGTATGTCGGGTTTTGATGACGTTTCGAATAGGATATTTGGTTTTGGTTAGTGTTTGGATATGAGGTTTCTTATGGTTTTTGAGGTTGTTTGAAGAATAGGATATTTGGTTTTGGATATGGAGTTTCTTATGGTTTTTGAGGCTGTTTGAAGAATAGGATATCTGGTTTTGGTTACTGTTTGGAAAAGGGGATTTTGGTTTTGGAGCCTGTTTTAAGAATATGTATATTTTGGTTTGGAGGTTGTTTATAAATTAGTTTGGGTCATTTTTGATATGATGATCAATATTTTAATTGGGGCTTTATATAGGATATGATTTCTTTTTTGGGTTGTGGAGCCGTGAGGATGAGGCCGTGAGGGGTGTGTTTTTAGGCCCCGGGTTTGCTGATGCTGCCACGATTGTCAGTTTCTTTATAGGCATCGTTTCCTTTTAGTATAAGCTGAATGCCTAGTTTTATTACAGTTGTTGTTTGAGAAAGCCGAGAATTTATAGGTGTTAAGGAAAGCTCACTATGTTGTAACTCAATCTAATCCGACAACTACAATTAATGATATCTACATTTTTCTCTTTTTTTTTGCTTTATTTTATTGCGCAATTTGATTATCGTTAGTTGATATTTGTGAGAATTTAATTATTGACTAGTAAGTATTCGGAATTTTAATCACTCATGCTTACTACTTGTATGGGTTTAACTTCAATCCAAACAGATACTCATACCTTGCGAATATACATTTTTGTTTTGGAGGTTGTTTAGACAACAATTTGAATATGCCCTGTATCTCCTTTGTTGCATGTCATGTTTGAAAAAGTTGATTGCTGTCCTATGGCTGTCCTGCTTTTTGAAGATATTTGGAGTTTGGTTATATGCTGGTCAGATTGTTGTGCCCCTTGTAAGTTGTCTGGTTGGTGTTCCTGCCTTATTATAATGCATGACTATTTGGCTTATTATGGGGTTTCATGTTCAGATGGCTTATATAGATGATAGACTGTGATCTGGTATGAGGTCTTTCACAGTTGTACGGGTCTAGCTGAGGCAATATAATATGATAGATGCTTATAGTCATGTTACAATTGTGTAATTAAGTTACAAAAGGAAGTTTCCTGAACTTGGTTCGTTTTATGGTCTTCTAAGTACCAATGATTTGTATTGTTGGTTGGTTCTTGGGATGATATCCCTTATCATTATAGTTGCCTGATCTTGGTTCTAGTTCTTGTTATGTGGTAGATGACAATATGATATGAATGATGTGCCTTCTTCACGGGGTTTGATGTATTTTATATTCAAATGGAAATGTAGTTCATATCATGCTTCTATAGGGTCATCTCTTACTGCAGACTATGTTGCGTGTCATGAATGGATAAAAATGCTGATTTTATGCATCAGTTATGGCTATGATTGGTCACAATTTACTTTTTGGCTGGATTATTCGTAACTACATATTTACAATACAGACGCGGCGATCAGTTGGACCTTTTCCCGCCCAGTAGAGGCTTTCTTAGCGAAAAAAGTATATTCATGGATGGATTAGGGATCCCACTACATCAGAACCCTTTCGACGTTGCAGAAAAGCCATTACTTTACGTTCAGCAGTGCCCGCCCATTCTGTCTCGCCCGCCTGCCGACCCATGTATTCTTCAGAGTGGGGACCAGATGACAGGGGAGATGGCTACCGAAACCCGGTAAAAGGCACCCTTAACTTTAAAGGCATCTACTCATCCCACGATTCCGAATCAACATACCCCATTACCGAGATATGGCATCACTAAGTGGGGATGCTCCCTCCAGCATGAGCGAACCTTTTTGAAAGTGGTTAGGAATTGCTTTGGTCATTTAGTTGACTCCTTGCTGCCAGTCCGTGCTTGCTGTCATGCTGGCAAAATCGGGGCATTGAATGCCAAGTCCGTTGTTCCTCAGTAGCTCAGTGGTAGAGAGGTCGGCTGTTAAGAAATTGGTAGCAAGAGAACTGTCTCTAAACCACTAAAGCACCTACAATAATCAGTAATAATCAACCTTTTAAAATAAATTAGTTCTACTGTTTCAAGATTGGTCCCATACACTGGACTGTTGTTATGGGTTAATAGGTAGAACATTCTGGCTAACATAGGGCAAGGGTCCTGATGGGCTACGGGTGAAGGAGTAAAGAGTTTCAAGAAAAAATATCCTTAATGCGACTGCAGGAATGCACATAATGTGTTCTACGCTGTTGAAAGCTAGATCCACAAGAGGTACTTGGGTTGGCCGGACTGTTTGTTTGCGAAGGCCTTCCCTGAAATGGAACTTTCATGCTGGAGCAAGAACTAGCATGAAAGTCGATCTATTACAACCAGCGCGGTTGTTCGCCTCAGAGGTAGCCTTGCTACCACCCTCAGCCAAAAGAGATTATCCTCCCTATAAAAAAAGAAAGAAAAATTTGAACGCCTTTTTTCGATCTTTCTTGTAGGCCGTAGTACCTACCCTTAGAAGACAGCTTTCACAGGCTTTCCCCCTTCTGTGCAGCCTCATTCTCTCTCTGGAAATGAGGGTGCCCTCGATTGACACGAGAGTCGGCTTCCTTAAGTCCGGTGTTCCTCAGTAGCTCAGTGGTAGAGTGGTCGGCTGTTAACTTCCCGGGCATACTAAAAAAAAAGGTTATTATACACCCCAACCCCGTCCCTTGGAAAGAAAAAGCATAAGCAAAGTCGAATATTTCTTACAAATCTAGATCATGCACTCTCATCTCTAGTCTCTAGCTATCATCTTAGTATATTAGTCAAGCTATATATTGTAAGTGTTGTTATCACACGTCCGTCCTGTCTGATTGATTCACCTTCGATTATTCAATCAAGGAAGCAATCGGAAAGGCTTTTTTTAGGAAGGAGGCCCCCTCCTATGTTATAAAAGGGAACGGAACAGGAATAAGAAACCAGGCGGGATAAAAGAAGAGCGAGGTACCCCTCTTCCCGAAAGCTTCGCGGGGACTACTTTACGACGACGGACTCGAATGCATAGGGTAGGTAGGACTGGGTGAGAAAGGGTTCCATGTTGCCAATAAACTTTCCCCGCCCTCTTTTGCCCCTCCTGACCGAACCCGCCAAAAAACAAAAATATAAATATCTTGCAAACAAGCCTACTACAATGACAAGGAAAGCCTTTACTCTTATTCCTGTTCCCGGAATGCTTTCTCTCTTAACTACGCAGGAATATGAACAAAAGACGTGCATCCAAACACTCAAAAATGCCTATAGTACTGCAAAGCTTTGCTAAAAAAAGTTGCAAACTTCAGTTCCGAAACTTTAGTCTTAACTTAACTAGTACTTTTTTTAATCGACTCTATAGCTTCTTTAATAAACGTTGGTTCTTCGATCAAGGTTCGTGAATTTCTAATGATCGCCGTGTTCCGCATGCTGGATCCTCTACTGTTCTATGTTCTTCCCGAAAGTGCAGCATGCGCTAAAACCCGCCTAGCTACTTACTACTCTACTTAAATTAAAATTAAAAAAAATTAGAATTCAAATTGGTCAAGAATTCCCGTTCTTTTTGGTGCACTCGCTTTATATCTCCGACACACAAGGAAGGACGCGGTGGGAAGGAAGGAGCCCTAGCCTCTGTCCAGCTGTTCCACTCGTGCTTCTCTAACGAGAATAACTTCGTTCCACTCTCCCAACAGGCCAGCAAGCCATTCCTAGAACTTTCATGCTGGAGCAAGAACTAGCATGAAAGTCGATCTATTACAACTCCCCTGTATAGCTAGCCTTCTTCTTCAACGGATACTCTGCGTAGTCAAAAGCTCATCTGACCCCAAGGTGGTACGTATCCTATAAAATCCCTCGTTCTGAATATCTTGGACATCTCACTTTTCCACAGGCCATAGACTTTCTCAGGCAGCGTGCCCCGCCGCCAGCTTCCACGCAGACAAAAAAGGAGAGTGGAATTTCGTGTGTAGGGGTGAAATCCGTAAATATACGAAGGAACGCCAAAAGCGCATCAGTTGTTGAAAAGAAGCATGGATCCGTCTGCGGAGGGTGAGTCAAGGGCATAAGATCAGGCCTAATCAATGTTTTCCAATTTCTGACCTTGCACCGACCATCCAATGGACCATGGACTAAACGGCAAATGATGGGAATCCTATCGATAAACAAGAGGTACAAGCATCGCCTCTCGATCCAATCCGTCTTCCCTGGCCTCCCCAAAACACTCTTGAT